>OZ005649.1:173740989-174242999 GCA_963930645.1 Salticus scenicus | reverse complement strand
GTGCTCCTCTGAGAAACGGAAGGTGCACCCCTCCTGCCTTAAATCCGGATAGTTCCACTACCGGGGCTCAGAATTTCCCAGTGGCATAAGAAACAACGACAACAATTTAACATATCTGTTTTTACTTCCTTATACAAAGTATAAGGAAGTATAGTAATCCCGATTTGCGAAATGGATTTTGTATTTCACATTGCTCGAAAACGAATGATCGCTGAATGTTGCTAATTTATACGTGTGACTTTCATGATGTCTAGTTGCACACCTGCAAGTGTCATCTTAACACGAGCTCTCGTTTTAGAGATATAAGGGATTTTACACGATTTTTCGTGACGTCTGTATGTGTGTGTGTGTGTCTGTGTGTGGGTATGTCGCATAACTCAAAAACGGTTGGACGTAGAAAGTTGCGAATTGGTACATAGGTTTGTTATAACATCTAGTTGTGCACCTCCCTTTTTGGAATTTCTATGATTTTCCGTTTTGGAGATATTTAGGAAAATTAGGTTCATAATGACAAAAATTTGGCCATAATGTATCAAAAAACGGTAATAACTCAAAAACGGTTTAGACAAATCTTGCAATTTAACTGACTTTCCGATTAGCTAAACATTTGAAACTTTCAGAAAAGCTCAGAACACGTTGACAATGTATTTTTTTAATATTTTTAGCCAACTGTTTCCGATACCTGCTGCCTTCAGCAGCGTTTATGCGATTCAACAGACAATTTATTTAACTAACTTCCCGACTAGCTAGACATTTGAAACTTTCAGATTAGATCAGAACACGGTGAAAATGCATTTTTTAAATACTTTTAGCCAACTGTATAGGGTCCCTGCTGCCTTCGGCAGCGTTACCAGTTCAAATCTTGGAATCGATTTGTAACTAACTTCCCGACTAGCTAGACATTTAAAACTTCCGTAAAAGCTCAAAATACGGTGACAATGCATTTTTAAAATATTTTTGGCCAATTGTTTCGGGTCACTGCTGCCTTCGGCAGTGTTTACATGGTTCAACAGAAAATTTATTTAACTAACTTCCCGACTAGCTAGACATTTGAAACATTCAGAATAGTTCAGAACACGGTGAATATGCATCTTTTTAATACTTTTAGCCAACTGTTTCAGGTCCCTGCTGCCTTCGGCAGCGTTTATATGGTCCAACAAAAAAATTATTTAACTAACTTCCCGACTAGGTAGACATTTGAAACTTTCAGAATAGTTCAGAACATGGTAAAATTCCTTTTTTTAATACTTTTAGCCAATTTTTTCGGGTCCCTGCTGCCTTCGTCAGCGTTACCAGTACAAATCTTGCAATCTTTTTTTAGCTAACTTTCAGAAAACTCAGAACACGGTGATAATTCATTTTTTAAAAATATTTTTAGCCAACTGTTTCGGGTCCAATGTCAATGTTTTTTAACATTATGTATATTTCTAAAAGTGTATAAGGAAGTCATGTGGTGCCCACATCAGATTTTTTGTTGTTGTTGTTGTTGTTTGTTTGTTTGAGATACGAAGGATTTTGTGAAATCACGTTTTGCCCTCCCCCACCCTTCGGAGACGAATTTTCTAAAATCGCTTCTTAGTGGATGTCTACGTAACAGAAGAAACATTCATTGTCACAAAATTTCATGCTTCTAGGTCCACGGGTTTGGGCTGGGGATTTTTCTTATTATTTTCCAATTAAAAGAAAGGAAATAATCTTTGAAATAAATATAATATTATAAAAAGGAAAAGAAGATTAAGTCTGTCATTAATTCCGATTATTCTCTTTTTCTTTTACTTATGATTATTGTTATGAGCATATTTTTCGCCAATTAAAAGAAAGAGTGTAATAATTGAAATAAATATAAAATTAAAAAATAAATAAATAAATAAAGTTTAATCTTTTTCCACGTAAAAGAAAATGCATTTATTTTTAGGTCAGAAAAATTTAACGTATAGCAAGTTTTCTTTTATTTAGATTGCTGAACAAGATATATATTTTTTTTTTTTTCCTGTACGCTTTTGTTGTTGGCAGGGCCTGATTACCCAAAGAGCTCGGGAAGCACAAGCTACCCATCTAAAATTTAAGAGGTGCCCCCAAAATGACTAAAAACAGGGTCTTGAATTTTCTGTTTTATTTTTTTCATACTGAGATTGAAATTTTCTGAGAAAATAGGTCTAAAGCAAGATAAAATACTCACTATTTCGGAAAAAATCTATTATTTAACCTCAAAAATCTGAATGTTCTTAATTAATAAGTTATACGATTTTAAAGTTGTGTGTAGAAACCACCCAAGACATATGAATGAAAATATATATATATATATATAAACACACACTAATTTTTGGTCTATAGCATTTTTATATTACAATATGTAACAGGAAAGCAAAATTTTCTGAAATGAAAGAGGGCCCCGAAATAATACTGAGCTTCCCCTAGCTTCAAAGCTTAATCAATCAGACCTTGGTTGTTGGGAAGAAAATCCGCTATTTGAGATTTATGTCTAATTTTAATCTCAATTAAACACTCCCCTTTATAGTCTTCCACTTGGTATAACCACGTAATCGTACGTCTATTAAAAAAAAAAAAAAAATACATATATGACAAGTAATAAACAGCAAAACCCAATATTATATCTAGGTTCAGAACAGTTTATTAAAAGTAGAATTCTTATGACAAAATTAATTACAATAATATTTTTTTAAATTATCTATAAAATAAGAACAAATAATCATGTATTATTTTTCAATCAAATTTTATTAGATTACCTTACGTAACAGATGCACACCAGAAACAGAAAAAGCTAAAGTCTCATCCCTGTTAAGAACATGCTTCAAACACGTATGGCTATTCCCCTATATGGATGCGTAGATGTCTCTTCAGATTTCCCTTTTCAGAAAATCCTTTAAAACATACTTCACACACATATGGCTTTTCTTTTGTATGGGTGCGTAGATGATTGTTCAGACTTCCCTTTCGGAGAAATCCTTTAGAACATACTTCACACACGTATGGCTTTTCTTTTGTATGGGTACGTAGGTGATTGTTTAGACTTCCCTTTACAGAAAATCCTTTAGAACATACTTCACACACGTATGGTTTTTCTTTTGTATGCGTGCGAAGATGTCTCCTCACATTTCCCTTTTCAGAAAATCCTTTAGAACATACTTCACACAAGTATGATTTTTCTTTTGTATGGGTACGTAGATGGCTCCTCAGATTTCCCTTTTCAGAAAATCCTTTAAAACATATTTCACACACGTATGGCTTTTCTTTTGTATGGGTGCGTAGATGATTGTTCAGACTTCCCTTTCGGGGAAATCCTTTAGAACATACTTCACACACATATGGTTTTTCTTTTGTATGGGTGCGTAGATGTTTGTTCAGATCGGTCTTTTGGGAAAATACTTTAGAACATACTTCGCACACGTATGGCTTTTCTTTTGTATGCTTGCGCAGATGTCTCCTCAGATTTTCCTTTTCCGAAAATCCTTTAGAACATACTTCACACACATGTAACATTTCTTTTGTATGGGTGCGTAGATGTCTCCTCAGATTTCCCTTTTCAGAAAATCCTTTAAAACATACTTCACACACGTATGGCTTTTCTTTTGTATGGGTGCGTAGATGATTGTTGAGACTTTCCTTTCGAGGAAATCCTTTAGAACATACTTCACACACGTATGGTTTTTCTTTTGTATGGGTGCGTAGATGTTTGTTCAGATCGGTCTTTTGGGAAAATCCTTTAGAACATACTTCACACACGTATGGTTTTTCTTTTGTATGCGTGCGCAGATGTCTCCTCAGATTTTCCTTTTCAGAAAATCCATTAGAACATACTTCACACACGTATGGCTTTTCTTTTGTATGCGTGAGCAGATGTCTCCTTAGATGACCCTTTTGGGAAAATCCTTTAGAACATACTTCACACACACATGATTTTTCTTTTGTATGGGTACGTAGATGGCTCCTCAGATTATCCTTTTCAGAAAATCCTTTAGAACATACTTCACACACATATGACATTTCTTTTGTATGGGTGCATAGATGATTGTCCAGACTTCCCTTTTCAGAAAATGCTTTAAAACGTCCTTCACACATGTATGGCTTTTCTTTTGTATGTGTGCGTAGATGTTTGTTCAGATCGGTCCTTTGAGAAAATCCTTTAGAACATACAGCACACACATATGGCTTTTCTTTTGTTTTTTTTTGTATGCGTGCGTAGATGACTCCTCAGATGTCCCTTTTGGGAAAATCTTTTAGAACATACTTCACACACATATGACTTTTCTTTTGTATCTGCTCGTTTCCTCAGATTTTCCTTTTCAGAAAAGCCTTTAGAACCTACTTCATACACGTATGGTTTTTCTTTTGTATAAGTGCGTAGATATCTCCTCAGATTGCCCTTTTCAGAAAATCCTGTGGAAAATAATTCACACACGCATACGCATGGTTTTTCTTTTTTATGGATTCGTAGATGATTTTTCAGATTTCTCTTTTCAAAAAATCCTTTAATACGTATGGTTTTTCCATTTTGTATAGATGCGTAGATGGGTGTTCAGTCTTCTCTTTAATTTCCCCCAAATCAGGAGTTTTTCTCAAAAAAATCCCAAAATACAAGAAAAACATTTATAAACACTAGTTATTAACTTTATTAATGACTAGTGAATCACTAGTATGAGTAGAGGCTAGTTTATTAACTTTTTATACATATTAGTTATCGAAAATTTTTAAATCTGTTTGAAGTACTGAGTCTAGTTCTATCAGCTCTCCCTAGGTTATTCGTGAAGATTTATTATATAAGATATATTATATATTATTAAACCCTCTAATCAATTGTATTTATACTAAATTCCGTATGCGTATAATAACGGGAGATGAGGATGTTCGTAGGTTATCTTTTCATCCTCAGGATTTTCTGAGGATGTCCTAAGAAGAAATGGCACTTTAAAAATTCCCTACATGCTAAAAAAAAAAAAAAGCTGCTGAGTTAAAGTTAAGTCCGTACGCGTAAAGACAAAGACAAATTCCTACAGTTCACAAAACTAGCAGTTCTTTTCAATAATGGCTGTCAAAGGAAGGGTTGAAACACAGAGTACTGATAACATTCAGAGCCGTCACTTACATAGAAGCTAATGGTAAAAATTTAACATGTAAATTTCGCATAGACACTATCGCCCCTGACGAGGGACCGAAGTACCACTCATACGTCACGGATTACGTATGCGATTTCGTAATCAGTTTTATGGGTATAAAGATTTGGCTGATTATCGCTCTTTTGGCGATTTTTTTTTAATGAAAAAGAAAATGAGGTTTGGAAGGTTATGCACTTTTTATTTTTAGTTTTTTAAATATACGCGTGCTAATATTTTCGTTATACATATTTCATGTGAAAAATTAATTAAATATGTATAAAATCTCATTTATTTATTTATTTTTTACATGTTTTGAATAAGTTTATATCGGTAAACCAATTTTAATGTATTTTTCAATATTGTTATGAAGATAAATGAGCTTTAAAAGAATATATTAAATTTGTATTAGGTAGTACTTAAATAAAAATAAATTTTTGCATTCTAAAAATAATAATAATAATAATAATAATAAATGAAAAAAAAAAAATCTTTTTATTAATAAATAAATGTTACACTACCATCTTTTTTTATTTTTTTTTAAATCCATATTAGAAATAGTATTGTTTTTGAGTCAAATTTTTGAAATTGAGTTTTTGTTTCATTTACACATTTTCAGGTTTCCTGAATCTGAAAACATGTTTTTATCAGTTGGTCTCTGTTTTTTCTCAACAACAAATTATAGAAGGAAGTCCAAACTCGATATTCTAAATCTGTACAATGTAGTGATGCTACATTAAACTTTTCGTTGAGATGAAGCAGATGGTTTATGTACAGGGATATCCAAAAGAATTCAAATACATTACGTCTACGGGGAAAAGTTCATTAAGTAAAGTGTAACATATATAGGTTGCCCTGCCCTAAACAAAATGGAATGAACATATTTTTTTTCAATGCATAAAAGCATGTTTTGTGTAGAATATGGAATAGAAATCATTTATCATTTGTTTACAGGGCTATCCAAAGTATTTGAATATATCGGGAATATATACTTGGAAATTGCTGGCAGTCTATTTCATTTTGCGTTCGGTGTTCTTTAAATACAACTAAATTTAAGTGCACAATGTGATATGCATACAATTTACAGACAACATACAAGGTTAACCAAAATTAAGCAAAACTTGAATGTAGCAGGTGTAAGTGCTTTGTTACATTTTACTATATCAACAAACACTGCTCAGGAAGAAAAATTAAATTTTTACAGTCACACTGTAAAGAAAATATATTTTCAAATTCTATTTTCAACACTGGTTTTTTGTATAACATCACATTTTGAGGTTCACTGAATACGAAAGTCCAATTTTAAGTGGCTGATCTGTATGTATATCTGTTATAAGCATAACTTAAATAACCACAGGAAATTCAAATTTGGCATTTTGAAGTTCGTAATTCCACTTGAAAAACTTGATCGGGATTGGCAAGTTTGAAGACAAATTAGTAACAGTTTTAAATTATTTAAGAAAACTTATTTTAGATCATTTTAAAAGTAGACTGAACTTAATTATCGTACTTTATTGATCTTATGACTTAAACTGCAATGGATGTTTATGCGAAATTTTGTGCGATTCTGCCATGTTAAAAAAATGGTTAATTTCGAGTAATGTATGCAGTTTCCATGGTTAATTATGTTCATGCGAGCATTGTAACATACTTTTAAGATGGTCTCGCACCTTTACTGTAAAAATATCCCTTTTAATGTATGTTTAAACAAAATTTTGCCCTACCTCCCATGTTAAGAAAATTGTAAATTTTGAATAACTTATGAAGTTTTTAAATTAGAATGTTGAAAATCAAGTGTTCTAGCCAATGTTATAGATAATATTTTAAAACTGGCCCCACCTATCTGCGATCTTTTATTCTTAAGATAGTTAGACAAACTAACAAACTGACACCCTTCAGACTGACAACATATAAATTTTATTATTTTTGGTATCCCCATACCTAAAAAGTGTAAAAATAGTTAAAAAAAAGAAAAGAAAAAAGCCGAGGTAAAAAATTTTCATGATTCTTTACGCTTTCCATACCTATAGCATGATGGTGAACAAAAAATTGTTTAAATGCTTAAAATTTGCATTCAGTTCCAGCTTTTAAATATTAAATATATTTAATCAATTAACTTATCAATGGAACCACAAAAAAATATCCAAGTAGGTCAAGAATAAATTGTTAAACAATAATAATGTAAAATTGAGGGAGAAAAAATAAAATTAGCAGGGAGCAATTTAAAATTTTTCAAAACACATTAAAACTTTGAACGTCATTTTATTCAATAATTTATGAGAAATTTTATTAAACATGATAGTTACATTGAAATTTATATGTACTGTTAGTTCTCCAATTAGAGTCATAAGCAAATAAAGATGATTCTGTTATTGGAGTAGTATTATTCTTGCTTATTTAGGATACAAATGGGAAAATGAAAAAATTGAAATTTTTAGAACTGTGAGGCACCTATTAAAAGAAAGGAAAAAAGTAGTAATATTTTCCATACCCCTAATGCCTAGTAAAAAAAAAGTGAGATTGTCACTGACATCTGATTTGATAAGAAGAAAAAATTTGGTTTGAAAATTTTCAGACTGCCAATTTTTGATGATTTTATACATTTTAAGAGTAACAGACTTCTGGCTTTTTTGTCCTAACGTCAGTACAAGGGCGTAGCCAGAAAAAAATTTTGGATGTTCAAGTTCTAGTACATAATGTTGAATGCTAAAAATGCTGATGTAGAACTCTAAAATTTTTGACAAGTCTGCAAAACTTCAAGAAGGGGGTTGTATTTTAACTCCCCCTCCTTGGCTATGGCTTTGCATGTGTGTGACAAAAATTCGATGCACCCTGCGATCAATAACATATGCTTGAAATTTTACATTTAGATACAACTTGACATAATTTTTTGTCTATCAACTTTTGATGCATGTTGGTCAACAGATTTTGTCTTTTCATAATAACTGGTTCATATGACAGCATAAGTCAAAATTTCATAGAAATGAATACAATGGGGAGTATTTTTAAACAAGCATAAAATTAAAAATATTTTAATTAATAGTAGTATTCAAACATTATAAAACGTATATGTAGAAATATTGCTTTCTCCAAGGAATGTAATTTGCAATTTTTTTTTCCAAAAGAACTGGTCAATACTTTTAACACGAGTGTTTCAATCATATATCTGTAATAATTTGAAACAACATAATCAATTTTCTTCACTTGTAATAATTTTAAAAAAAACTGAAAAACATTTCCTTGTAAGGTAAAGAAAATTTCATGTCAGTTACACAAAATTTCGTGTGACTGCACAAAGTCAATTTTGTGCAATCTGTAAAGCACAAAATTGACTTTCTTTAATACTCATGTTATACTTTTCCAAGATGAAAGAATCTGCACTGACCATCTAAAATAATTTTGAGATTCCACATCCTGCAAATTGCTATAAATTTTTGACTCTTTGTATTGTAAAGGAAAATTTTGCAATGGGGATAAATGCTATTCAGTTTACCTATTTAAGGAATTATTTATATAGTAATGCAATTAAAAAAAATTGTTTTGTTTTTGCAAATCAGTTGTGAAATACTGAAGAAAATATAGAACATGAGCATGGAAAAACAGAAAAATCAAAGAATTCTTCAGTGTTAAATAAGAAAAAAAAAAAAAAAAAATCTATATATAGAGAAATAATACCAAAAAACTGAGGATAGAATTTTAACGTCACTACTGAACTAATAAAGAAAAATAAATAAACATTTGGTTAACATTTCTTAAAATTTAACTGTATCCAAAATATGTACAAATAGAATAGTATTTGATATAACATAAATGATTATATTTTAAAAACTTTCTCAGCTAATTAACATTTGTTTACCATGTTTAGGTTTTTCAAATCTTATTTTAAAAATAAACAGAAAATACTGTCAGTTGATTTTATAAAAAAGAAAAGAATTTTTGCCAACTTTGTGCTTTAAAATGCAGCTACTTTAAAAAACAAAAATACTATTACTTTCAATATCAAGGATGAAAAAATATCTTGAAAACTATTAGCATAAATTTATTTAATTATAAAATTTAGCAAGGATTTACAAACCTGCTTTTAATTTCATTTACCACGACTTCTGAAACTTGCACTTATTGCACTTGAACCTGAAAACAGTTTTCATATAAACAAATGTTTATATTAAAATATTTACCTGTATATGTTTTATAACTTTCACTGATTCTCCTTTATCAAGCAAAAAAATCAATCTCTAAAACTTATATAAACATAAATAAGAATAACTAAAGCATACATTTGGGTTGCGGTACGCCGCTCCGTTTATTACAATTGTACATCTCGATCAAAAAGCAGACTTCTATTTAACAGTCTTTAAATACAGAAAAGAAGTTCATTGTATGGAAAATTTGTTAAATACAGATTTACATTTTTTAATACTTTGAACTACATACACATAAAGTTAATTTTTCAATTCATAAGACAAGAATCATATAAATAACTATACTTAATAAATATAATTCATTTGACACAGTAATTCTATTTTTCAAATATTATTTAAAAAAAAAAAAACTGTACAATCCAAAAAATATACCACTTCATTACTTTTAGATATAAATTTATTATTTTTAATTTATTATTGTTGCGAGTTTAGGGAACTGGTTTTACAGGCTTAGAAATTAATAATTTAGCTTTAAGATTTGATATTATTTTCGTAGTTGCTAATGAGCCAGAATCTGAACTCTCTTTTGGCGGCAAATATTTGGAAACTCCTGAAACATTTATAAGAAAAGGTACAACAAATGTTGGGAATCTGCTCTTTAGCTCTGCTCTTTCTCAAAGTGAAATAATTACATGTCCTTTGTAGACACCTTGACCATCCACACTGCTGATTAAGTTGGAGAGATGCTGCAACAGTAAAAGTAAATGATTATCAAACACTTATTTTAACAAGGGATTTTAACAATATATTCTTTTCAGTTGCAAAATGTTTAATAATTATATTCACACAAAGTTATTGAAGGATATTCAAAATGCTGATTAGCAACCATAGATCTCATGTATCATAATAAATAGCATCTTCTCGAGCAAGTTACTCAAATCATATATCTGATAAATTTCTAAATGATGTTTTTAAATCAAAAACTTTTGTTTTTCACACTATATCTCACATTACTGTTACTGGTACTAAGAGTACTGAAAGAAAAGTTTAAATATGTCATGTAAAAGATGTACTAAAAAAAATTGACTTTTTTGGCTTTGAAAAATTTCTCGAAAAACATAATAGAAAATTTTCCAACCTATATCACTTATGAAAATCTGTACAGCATTTGTGCCGCACTCACTACCACTCATGCAAGCATCCTTTGTGCACATTAAAATAAATACATACATATATATATATATATATATATATATATATATATATATATATATATATATAAATCAGGAACATTTTTTAACAGACAAAAATAATAGTTACACTATGTTACAATTACACAACGACAAATTTTCCCTCCTACAAGAAATAAAAAAAAAAAAATAAAAAAAAAAACTTAATGATATTTTTAAAACCATACATAAGTTTTCAGTGCTCCTCCCCCCCCCCCCTCCCAATTTCTCATATTTACAACATGTTAAAATAAACACTTTTAGCTCCTAGTCCCATATTATAGTACTGATGATGTAAAGTAGAGTAAAACGTTGAGTCTGCTTTGCTTTTAAAAGGATAAATATGGTGGGGGGGGGGGGGGATGATGAAAGATAGCCATAGTTGCTGGGGACATTCTGATACTATTTAAAAAATTCTGAGATTTATTGCAGGGTTGTTTGCAAGCCTCGTAAAAAAACAATCCTAAAATAATAACAAAAGAAAAGGAGGGGGGGGGGAGAAAGGGAAAAAAAAGTATAAAAAAAACTTGGTTGAAACTAAAAATGTTCATCGTTATCTTTCTGAAAGTTACAAAATATATCATGTGCTGTAATAAGTTAAAAAATAAAACATGTTACAAGTATATTGCGAATTCTGACTAACAAGGAAACATTCAAAAGGTGTCGTCTTCAAAAAACATTAAAAAATATATATGTGATTCTACTCTTCCTAAAACACCAGAAAGTGAAAAAATTATCAGCTGCAATGAATTACAGCGACCACAAAAAATTATAAAAATTAAGCATATTTGGCGATTTCATATTGTTAGGCGATTGATTTTGCTGTAATTCATTTCAGCCGATAATTTTTTCACTTCCTGGTGTTTTATGAAGAGTAGAATCATATATATTTTTTTCAATATTTTTTGAAGACGACACCTTTTGAATGCTTCCTTGTAAGTTATATTTTGAATTTTACTGATTGAAAATAAAATATTAAATATTTTAAAAAATCAATTTTTTCAAACAAGATTCACAAATTATGAAATACCAGCACTGGGCTGACCTTAAATTTACTTAATTTAAGAAAAGAAGGAATAAAAGGCAAACTTAAAATGCTTAATCAAAAATGCAATTCTAGCAATTTCCATTTATAGCTGTTAATGCGTGTGAATATTTTTGAGTGGCCCTGTAAATCTCATACTGTATTCTACAGAAAACTTTTTTTGTGCATATGAATAATAAATCTAAATTTCATTATTATATATGCATATGTTATTAAAAATAAAATGATAGTTTTAAAAAAATTAAAGAACACGCTTTTATAGAAATGTGAACTAAAAAGCACAAAATATCTATCTTAGCATTAAAATGCAGGGTAAGAGAAAATCATGTGAGTGACACACCATAATATTTACATATACTTAAATCTTTAATTAAATAATTTAGAATTTAAAAAAAAAAAAACATATTTTAAAAATCTCCGGCTGACTGTGCTCGAAAGCTAGACCTTTAGGTTCGTAGCCCGGAGCTTTACCTCATAGCCACAGCGTTCACGTAGGGAAGTCTTTTTTTACAATATAGATTTTTTGTTTGCTCCCAGAGCGGTTACAAACATACATACAGGTGAAGCTAATAAAAGTGTGTTAAAAAAGCACCACAGTACTGGCGTTAAAAAGAAATAAATATAAAACTTTGAATAAAAACCATAAAATGCAAGAATTCACAACAATTGTTTTGGGTAAAAGAACAATTGTATTGTAATTTAAAACTAAATTACAATACATTTTTTCTAAACAGCTCTTCTTCAGGTAAAGTAGGCATGAGTGCTGCAAACAATTTTATACTTATTATTTGTGCAAATAATTGGAGACCATATACCTTAATGTATAAAAATTCTACATTGTATCCTAAAAAATAAAAAGTTATATGTCCTCAACTCATCAAACTCTATGTAGTTTGTGTGACAGTAAGGTATAATATACTAATATACTTTGAAGAAACTTTTAGACCAACTGAATATGGCGTTTAAATGCTATCACACTTTAAATAATTTGAGTTCACAGCCATAATAAGTAATTTTTCTTTATGTCTTCAGTAGTAAAAAAAAAAAAAAAAAAAAAAAAAACCTAAAAGCTACATTTATTCAAAATCTGTATAGTTTGTGTGACAGTGACCTATAACATACCTATTCTCTTTCAGCTATCAACATTCAAAGTGTATAGAGGCTAACATGTTCATTCACACACATATCTACATACACTATTACTATTATAAAAATAACAAAATAAATTCAGAAGCCCGTAATCTGTATAGATACACCAAAATCTCACTCTTGAATTTTTTCATGATAAAATTATTTTCTTACATAGTATACGTTCGGAAAATAAAAATCTAAAATGTACCACATATAACTTGTACTTTATTGTGTTTACAAATTATTATTATTATCACTATTTCTGTAAATTCTAAGTACTTTCCAGACACTGGTGGTGGTGGATGAAATATCATGCTTAAAAAAAAAAAGAAAATACTTTATAACCACTATTTTATGCATATTGCATATGCATAGATTATCAAACTTGCACTACCCTACAATATGAAACTTATGCTACAAAGCATTTAACTTTGAAAAACAAAAACTAAGACCCTCAAGCTCTTTTAAATTTATAACTGATCCCTTGCATTTTACAAATCTAAAATAAAGACATTTTACGCCTCCAAAAAGACATAGGTAAATTCTGAACCAAACGTTGGTCTGAAATTTACCTACACTCTTTGTGACATAATTATTCTACCTTGAAAACTTCTTTTTTAATTACTCCTAACAAAAAATAACATTTTATACTCTACATACTGAAAGGAAAAGAGGAAATGAACTTTTCAAATTTGATTATAAATTATGGTCTTAAATAACCCTGTTACACAATTAAAAAATGTTAGTAGTTTAACTAATAAATTTATATATTAGTTAAACTACTAAATACTAATATTTTACATATTATAAATTTACATAAACCTTTCTTTTTTTTTGGGGGGGGGGGAGGGGGGCTTCATCGAAAACTTTAGATAAGTATCTAAAGTTGCACTTCAAACACTTACTAAAAAGTATATTTTTATTTTCAAATATTGTAGAAAATCACATAAAAAAAATTACCTGGTTTTCATTTCCAATGCTTTACTCGGAGGAAAAAAAATTGATTCTGCTTCTTTGTGCATCTACATAAGGATTTAGAATGCATAATAAAGGCTTGTCTTCATTCTTCATTGTAATTTCATTCTAACAAAATACAATACAGTCATTTAAATAGTTCAGTATTCTTAATTGTATCCTCCTCCCCTAGAATTATACCATGTCAATATCAGTTATTTTCTTAAAATTATTAAACGACTAGCACATAGAGAAAAACATTAGGTTCTTATTAAATATTAAGATAATAAAGTATAACAGAAAGCTAATCGTTTCCAAAACTTAGAAATGTATATTATTTTTATTTATTTACTTATCTGCTTAAGAAAAATTTATTTTAGCATCTTAAACAAGTATTCCAATACTAAGATTATAATTTTTTATAATTATTTTAATTCATAATTTCTCAAGTTATACACATTTATTTATTTAATGCAGGGTTGGCAAGTTTTTGACAACAATTGTCAAAAGCCTAAAATTCTATACAAAGAGCATCCTGAAATAATTTTTTGCAACAAATTTATATCTACAGTTTACTACATTTTCCTAATTTCTGGTTTTAGTCCCTTCAATAAATTTTAAAACATTTTTAGATACTAAAAGTCACATGTCCCATCAAAAATTTCAAGTTTGATTTTAGTCAGTAAGCTTCTTTGAAAACAGAAAATAATTTTAGATACTATTAAATATAGAATGAAAAATTGTAAACAGAAATATACATTAATAAAATAACCTATGCACTAATTCCTTTTAACTTAAAAAAAAAAAAAAAAAATCTCATACTGTTACTTTTAGCATTTCACATCATTCTAGTTGTTTTCCTCTTTAGAGTGATTTCAATGGGATTACATTTATGCGTTATAAATTTTAACAATTGGCTAGTTATAGTGTAAAACAGTAATTCTGAATTTAGGGGGAAAATTCTGTTATTGATTTCATAATTGATGTGTCTGCTTTCGAAAACACTATAATTTTACTGTAATTGAAAACCCATTGTATAAACAAAATTCAATTTTTATTTGATGTAAAATCAGAGATTGAAATATTCGTTAGTTTTTAATTAATTAGATGGAAGCAATCCAATCAAACTGCAAATTATCCGGCATTGATATTCGTAGAGAGTAAGCTAATTATTTATAGCTGAACAATTCAAAAAGAAATTATTTAATGAAAGCCAGTATAAGAATATTAATTTATACTCTCGTTGTGGTCAGAGTTCCAAATATAAATGCAATTTATTTTTGCAATAAAAGACAAGAACAAGATTTTTGTTTTTTAATCAAACTCAAGTAATATTGCACATTCTATACGCTTAAACTTCTTTGTGATTTTGTAGCATAAATTCAAGTCCCGAATAACCACAATTTTTCCAATTAATGATTAATTTTAAGACCAAACAATATATTAATAACTTTTAAGTAGGTATTAAAACATTTATGGGGGGCAGAAAAATCAGAAAGAAAATCGAACAGAAACATCATTTAAAAGATGATGATTAAGCATGCAATTACTTTTAGATTGAATAAAATAATGACATAATAAAAATTTTATACTAATCCATTTAAATAATTAACATTAAAATTAACTTACTTATTACAAGTACAAACAAGGAACACGAACAAAAACAGTAATAAACCAGCGCCATTGCATTCACCACAGAATAAACAAAACCAGACCAGAAGAGAAGAATGCGGTAACCATAAAACCAATGCCAACTTGGCTTTCTCAAGTCAAACTCGTCGTTGCCATGGTTACAGGCATGAAATTCCGCGATTTAGTACAATGGATTCTCCCAGGGGCTGGTTTGGCGCTGGATGTAAATTGCCAACTGCTTTATCTGTATATATCTATAATCTGTGGGTTGAAACTGAGCATGCGTCGGAATAGTCTCCCAATGAAACGAAGTAGTTTAGTCCATTATAACAGTAGGTGGAGAAAGGAGCGGAAGGATGCCAGGGAAAGAAGAGATAATGGCTCCCGCTCTCCTGACATTTTTAATTGGAGTTATAGGAGAAAGAAGTGGGAATATTCGAAAAACAAAAGAAATGATAATGCTTTTGCTCGGTATTTCGTTTCATTTTTCGCTCTATGACATTTTATGTATATCAAATTGAACAGTTTTTCCAGAATTTTCGACTTAAAAACTTTTTGCTACATTTATTTAATAGTTTTTATTTTCTTCGAAGCAAGCAGAAAATGGTGATTTTTCATTCAGTTTTTAAACTCAACCAGTTATCCAGTTTCAGATTTCAATGAAAGTTTCAGACGTTATTCTCCTTGATAGTATAAATGAAAATATACTTTTGAAAATTTTCATTTTATTAATTCTTTTAAATGAAAAAAATTAATGTATATATATATATATATATATATATATATATATATATATATATATATTACTTACATGAACAACGCTTCTAATCTCCAATTTCTCAAGTTCTGTAAAGGATAGAAATGTTTCTGACTCCTCATATTACAGAAAATTTTATAATGTTTCATTTGGCATGCAACTTGATTATGTTAGGTAAAATAATATATTTATTTATTTATTTATTTATAAAATTCTAAAATCTAAATTAAAAAAAAAAAAAAAAAATGCAGATATTGTGTTTTTCTCAAATATTTTTATTTATTTATTTATTTATTTTCTTTAATACTAAAAACTATATAATTTGAACTTTTAGAGTATAATCAGGAGTTATAACAAAAATTAAAAGTTACTATACATTTAAAAATGTATAATAATAATTATGTATCATGCTTACACAATAAAAGACCTAATAGTTCCCCATCATACTATAGGTATGGAGAACTTAGGTAATCGTGAAAATTTTCGACCTCGGTTTTTTGACATTTTTACACGTTTTCAGGTGTGAGGAATCCGAAAATAACAAAATTTGTATGGTGTCTGTCTGTAGGGTGTCTGTTAGTGGGTCAGTCCGTTAGTTTGTTAGTCTGTTAACACGATATCTCACGAACAAATGATCGCAGAAAGGTCAGATCAGTTTTAAAATATTACTTTAGACACAGGCAAGAACCCTATTTATTTGCAACATTTGAATAAAAAAACTTCGTAAGTTATTCGAAATTTACGATTTTCTTAACATAGGAGAATAGGCCAAAATTTCACTTAAACTTGCATTAAATGAAAATTTTTTGCTGTAAAAATGTGAGACCATCTTTAAAATATCAGTTTTGATGCCGGATTGAACATCAGTTACTATAAACATGCTACTTTAAAAATTTCGCAAGTTATTGAATATTTACGAATTTCTTAACATGGCAAAGTAGGACAAAATTTCACATAAACGTCAATTTTAGGGATATTTTCATCGTAAAGATGTCAGACTACTTTAGAAATATTATTTAGGATACTGCCATGAATGTTATTCACTATGAATTTTCCAATATAAAAATTTCGTAAATTATTAGAATTTTACGAATTTCTTATCATAACAGAATAGGGCAAAATTTTACACAAACGTCATTCTTGAGGGATATTTTCATCATAAAGATGTCAGACCACTTTTGAAATATTATTTAGGATAGTGACATGAATACCATTGGGTATGAATTTTCGAATTTAAAAAATTCGTAAGTTATGTGAAATTTACGATTTACTTAAAATGGCAGAATAAGGCGAAATCGAGCATAAACGTCCACTTTTAGGATCATAAATATATCAGACAATTTGAATATAACATTTATGATACTTGTATGAACATGATTGACTACAAATATTCTAATAGGAAAATTTCGTAAATTATTCGAAATTTAAGATTTTATCAACATAGCGAAATTGTAAATTTTTCATATAAATACGCATTTTGGGGAAAGTTGCATTGGAAATAGTAGCATGAAAATAAACTACGAAATTGACCCCAATAAAATAAATTAATAGATTAGAGAAAGATATCGAATTGAATGGTGGGTAGCCTATTAGGCGAGGATTTCGTTCTGTCACTGTGTTAAGCGTTTGGTCAAATTCATTTCTCTTAACATGTATATAATACTAGCTGACCCGTCCTACTTCGCACGGATGAACAAATTTTAGTTAACGATGAATTGATATGCAAAAAATAAAAAAAATATCAGTTTATATGTTATAGTCAGGCAATATTATCAACTGAAAAGTCAAAATATAATTTTACAATTATTTTTTTCAATCAGTTGTTAAATGTTGGTAATTTTTACTTTATGTTATTTATTTATTTATTTCATAAAAAGAAGCATGTCTTTACTCATGAATAAAAAATATTGAAAAATAAACCTATAACATGAATATGTGTTTGATAAAGTTGACGTCATAATTGCTTTAATTATTATTCATTTGTTCTTATAATATTAATTTCTATTAAACACAGAGCTTGTGTGTTTTTAATTTTCTTAAATTTAACGTCCGCAAAGTAATCTGGTTATTGTTTTAATAATGGTTCTCCATTAGTGATCGTTAATATTTTTTGTGATTTTGGCGGTGAATTAAAAAGGTTATCGCAAAAACGTAAAGTCCTTCGAGTGAAACGTCCTAGCTATTGCGCTGCCAAATTTTAAATATCGCCAAAGAAGCCCTACACAAAAGTAGATTTCTAACGCGAATGCACATTTAATTTATTTTAAATGAACCGTGTTTCCAATCAACATAATGAAACTTGCATAATCAAATGTCATTTGTAATTCCCTAGCGGTTGTATATTGCGCTACTTGCTTTCGGAAAAGATTTTATATCAATCATCCTTGGCGGAAAAAAAAAAAAAAAATGATTGCCAAGTTATCTCGCAAATATATTTATTTTTTTTCATAATTGATGTTTTTTAATAATGTATATTAAGGGCAAAATCAATAATATGAAACAATATTCGTATAATATATACTATTACAAAATCTGGTGTGAAACAACCACACGACTTCCATTACCCACTATTAAACGTATTATATACATTTCTTGGAGATATTAAGTACATGCATTTTTTTTTTTAGATTTTCCAGTAAGAGAAACTTGATACACGTATAAAGACACCTACAACAAAGTTTACATAGTGAGTTAAAAAATAAGGGGAAAAAATAGATAGTTATTTTTTTAAACACGAATTACCGAGGTCTAAAACTGAACTTCCTAATCAGGATGACCGTTAGTATTCCTGTAATATGCACGTAATACTTGAGAAAGGTTATCTAAATTGAATTAATGAAACAATTTTCAAGAAAATCATTAGAGCCGTTTTTGAGATACCAACTTTTACCAAAACTTGGCATACTCCATTATTGACCGGAAAACAATAATTACATACAAAAGGATATTTAGTATTAAGTTAACATGGCGAGTTTGAAAAAAATTCGTACAGCCGTTTTTAAAGGAAGGCACTTATGAGATCTGAAATTGAGCTGTTTATAGAGGACGCCTATCAATTTTCCTGAACTAACCAATTATATCATTCGAAAGGACATCTAATAGATTGTTTATATAGCAACTTTGAAGAAAATCGTTAGGGCTGTTTATGAGGTACGGGCTTACGGTCCCATTTCCGGTTTTCGATGACCCAGTTCCGGTTTTTCAATTTTCACCAAAATTTGGAAAATTCATCTGTACATCAGACCTGAATCAATTGCGAAGATTTGTAGTTCTATCTTTATTAATTTTGGAGATATGACACCCGGAAAATTTCACACATTCGTACACACACACACACACACACTGACCAATTGCCAAAAACTACTTTTTTGGACTCAGGAGGCCTTAAAACATATAAATCAGGTGAAACTCTATATCAAATATTTGGACCGAATACAATACTTCCACTACCTACGGTAGTACGGTAATTGAAGTAAAAACATAGATCTCGTATTTAATACGAAAATATACAGATTTTCGTATTACGTTTTCGATCTCGAAATACAAAAATCGCCAAGGACGACCGATATGAAATCTATGCTTTGTTTTCAATTAAAATATTGAAAATTTGAATAAAAATGTATTTTACCAAAATTTATTATAGCCTATAGCACTTAGAGACAGTGTAACTTTTGATTAGTATAAAAAAAGAAAGAAATAGAAATCGGCTTTTTAGTTCTAGCGATCGTTCTCTACATATACATATAAACCTTTCCTCTTTATATATTAGTATAGAGCATAGATAGATTAAATAGGTTTCTAATCAACATAATGTAACCATAGAATAATAATAAAGGAAGAAGGAGCACGCTAATACTCTAATGCTTATAAACCCCTTCTAGTGAAATGACAGCGAAAGCTATTTTTGCTACTCAATACCTTAAAGTAGGGCACCCATGCTCGGCACATTTATCGCTGTTTGTTGTGGGTGCTGCCTCGCTGACTGATTGACAGAGAGATGAGACGATTAAAAAATCTCGCCAACAAGTCGCCAACCAATCATATCGAAGCATTGTTACAACCCTATACTCGGCATTCCTGGATTTTACAAACCGAAACCAAACCATATATGCTCCTTTCTTCCTTTATTATTATTCTATGAATGTAACTCAAATAATTAAATGCTATTTGCATTGCAATAATGGTTGTATGCGCTATGTATATTGAGCTACTTATCATAACTGTTAGTTGCTAAAAATAGTTGTCAAATAAATTTAAACTTCTCAATTATTCTTTTAACAAATGCATAATGAAATGCAGACGATATTTTTTTAATTCACTTTTTATATTATTATTCGCGAGAAAATATATTTTATTATATGTCGAAAAATGAATTAACCCGTAAATTTTTTGGGCAACAATTATAAAATAAATAATTTAATAAAAGTTTAGAAGTAACGCTTAGATCATTACATTATATCATATCATATCAAATTAAATTATTAGAAAAATAAACACTTTTAATTCTATAATGACGTCAGATTTAACGTGTAAGTTTAACAATTAAAAAAGCTTTATATGAATTTCAATTTAATGCACGTGCAAATATATTTCTTTTCTTTTCACGTCAAGATATTTTAAAAACAAAATGTAAATGTTTCTTTTATGTTGGCAGCAGGTAATTTTTTTAATATTTCATTATTTCCATTTCTATTACGGCTTCTATGGGGATTTTAATTAAAATGCTCAGATTTTAAACTAAAATTTATTTTATCAAAATTAAATATAGCCTATAACAATATGGCATACTGTAGCTTTCGGTCAGTGAAAGAAGTTTTTAAATCGGTTCAGTAGTTTCAGAGATTACCCTCCACAAACAAACAATTTTTTGCGCTTTATATAATGATATAGATATAGATGTCCTGTAGAAGAAATTTTATGAGAACATACATATGATGGGGAACTGAGCAGAGTCCACCTATGCCAACTAGTTTTTTTAAAGTTTACATATTCAGCATTGAACACTAAGGTTTAGTATCAGAAATAAAACAAAATTAAGTTGCAACATGATTATGCTTGTTAATAAATAAATAATTTAATTAAATCAAAATAAACTAAAAATTTCTGAGCAAAATTTGAAGCAGCGTGACCACCACGAGCGATCGTCCTGAAAAAGCATAAATCAGACAAATTGAATAAATTAGTATGTTGTGGACATCACAGGACTTTATTCTATATTTTCCTATCTTATACAAATATTCTCGCTGTGCAAATTATTTAATAAGATTATTAATTATTTTTCATGATTGCAGACATTTTTATCTTATAAAAGTATAATACTAAATGTCAAAGAATGTCAGTTTTGTGTCTTACAAGCAATATATTAGGATATATATATATATATATACATAGACCTTTTCTAAAAATAGTCAAACCATGGTCAAGAAATCTCAAAACACTTAAAACCATCAAAAAGTAGAGGACGAAAAATTTAACGAATCTAGTACTTTTTTCTTGTGTATATAGAAGAAAGTAATAAAGACAAATATAAACAGAAATAAATTTTGTGGCAGAACATCTTTGCTTAGGAGGTGCATTAATTATTTGCTTATTATGATTGATTTTAATTAAAATTAATTTGCCTGTAAATATAGTAATTTATTGTCTGAAATGGTCTTTAATATAGCAATCTAAACATTCTGTGTTATTGTTATCATTTTAGCTTTACAAATGTTAAAAGTTTCCAAAAAAGCCTTAAGGTAATGTGTACCATAAGGTAATACAGGTTATTACCTTAATGAGTGCCTGAATTCGAGTTTTTCTGGGATTAAAATCATAAAATAAAACAAATATCAAACTCCTGATCTCACAGAGATACCACTTTAAAAATTTCAGCTTATGAAACATGTAAAATCACAAAATACATGTACAGATATCTTTTAAATGATTAAATTTTTAATATACAGTCGGTAACAAAAGTGTCCGAACACTAGCAAAAATTCCTATGTAAAAAATGTACACTTCATACGGTTCTGTTAAATAAATCCTTGTCGAATCCTCTTCTTAGTCAGTCTAAGAACATGATTCTATAAGGATTTATTTAACAGAACTGTATGAAGTGTACTTTTTTTACATAGGAATTTATGCTAGTGTTCGGACACTTTTGTTACCGGCTGTATATATATATATATATATTTATTTATTTATAAATAAATTTATTTAGTTTTTAGCAAGCAAAATTATGTAACACATCAAACTTATTTTATTCGATTATGTTTTAGCATTCATTGTTAACAAAACAATTTAAACTTAAAAAAAAAAAAAAAAAAAAAAAAAAAAAAAAAAAAATTTAACATGTTCGTGCAGTATGTGGTAAATTTTTTACTTGAACAGTAAAATAAATTTTTTATTATAACTCCTAACCCCACTGAAGTTGTGTTGGGGTTGGGGTTGGGGTTAAAGCCAACTGTCTGTACTAGGGACCTGAGTCTAAGTGGATGCCCTCCACGGTAGTCTTTACAAGGTGTTAATCCGCATTCATGCGAGTTTCGGAGAAAACCGCGGAAAACTCCGAACAGCTGGGTCGACAAGCGTTACCTGGGGCTTGACCTTATTTAGATCCTACTCTAAAAAGTTCGGATTATATAGCTTTTAATATTACAAACACACACATAATTTTTTTCAAATAATCATAATAATAATAATAATTAATTTTAACTAAAATAATCGAGTTGTATATCAAATTAAGCCTAGTTTTAAAATGAATCCAGAAATTTCTCTGTTCCTTATAACTTGTAAGATTCGAGATTGGAAGTGTCCAGATAAGCTAAAAAATTTTAATTTTTCAAAAATTAAAAAGTTCATAAAACGAAAATTAAATAAAATTAAAAAATTCCAAAAGGAAATTCGCATATTTTTACGGAGTGCACAAAAATGAGTCAAAATCACCAGCTATTTTATAGAACTAAAAAAATTTCTCAATAATTAATCAGATATTAATAAACAATTTCCTAAAAATACCCCCCCCCCTCCCTTTTTCTGCATTGTTATAAAGAAATTTTTACCAGCAATTTTAGATGTTTGGGGGGGGGGGGGGGAGAAAAGAAAAAAACAATAATGAAGAGGCGGTGGGTATTTTTCACTACACTATTTTTTAATAAAAACTATAATTATACAATGCTCTTTTCTACATAAAATATTATTTAAAAGCAAAACAATTTGATAAAATAGAAGTAGTTTAGTTCTGTCATTAAAAAAGAAAACAAGGGATATGAAAATTGAAGTAGGAAAAAACATTGTTTAATGAAATATAACTAAATTACATGTTATTTAAATTGTAGCAACAGATTAATCGAATCTAAAAACGCAATCATGCAGTCACCCACCAACCCCCCCCCCCCGCAAAAAAAAAAAAAAAAAAAAAAAAAAAAAAACTATGTTTAAAAATTATGCACGCAAAAACAAATTACTTTAACATCAATTAGCAAACGAAAAATCAACAACATAAAGTATATTTTGGTACAAAACTATTAATATGGTATAGTATAAACAAACCATTCACGGAGATTTCAATAAAAAATAACTTTAAATAATTTTTTTAGTGGGTAGTAATTAATGCTGCTTCGATGGATGAAATAAAAATCTCGAAAGTTAACATTTAAAAACTACATGTAATGATTTATAATGCAAGTGAATGATTTTTTTTTTTTTTTTTTTTTTTTTTTTACACTCAGTTATGTATTTCTTTTTGCTACCTTGGTATTTAACTCCGCTTCCCTCCCAGTGAAGCTACGACCTACGATTATACCTACTTAAAAAAGTAGACTATTCCTACGCTTGCGCAGTTACAATCTTCCGTAGAGAGCCATTACTGAAAAGAACTGCCAGTCAGTTCACAACAGTGAACATGAACTAAGCAGGTAGACCTGGGGCTGGCAAGTTCACAATACCAACATAGTTCGTACATAATGATGGAATAATCCCGTGTGATTGGTCACGGGGAAGCAAAGCAGTAGCAAATAACGATTGGGCATCAGATTAGTTTTTTATTCCACATTTCATGTTGAAATTTAGTGAAAACATTTACAAATATTTTAAAAATATATTTTTAGTACTATTATAGAACATTTACATAAATTAATTACAGTTTTATTTATTTACTTATTTATTTTTTATTGTCTATTTGTTTAGATTTAAGACATTACATTATTATTATTATTTCCCACAAACAAATTATTGATGTTTTTGAAACAAAATTTGTAGGAATGAATATTTTTTAAATGAAAATATGTATATATATATATATATATATATATATATATATACATATATAGTTTTATTTTTTCTGTAAAATAGTAGGATTTATTCTACTCTCAGTGTAAGAGGGCTTACAGTTAAATGCGTAACTAATATTATGAATGTTTCAAATATGAGTGTACAGTTTACGTAAGTAAACTACTTACTTTAAGATTGTTTTACTTACAGAACATAAAATGGTTTTTTTTTTCTTTTTTTAAATTCTTATTGAAATTCAGATGGGATAGAGAAACAAATTTACACCTTTAAAAGTTAACATTTGTGCATAAAACATTTCAGCTTTTAATGTGAAAATCTTTAGCATGCATGCTTCGTCAGTGAAATTGCATTTAAAAAATGAACCTCATTTTCTGTCTATTTATTAAATCCATACAATATCTCCCTTAAATAATATTTATTTGCACTTGAGATTTTTCTAAAGCAAAAATAAAAATTAATATTTATACCCCCCTCCCCCGAAAAAAGAAAAAAAAAAAAAAAAACTTGAAAATACATTTACTGCAAGTTTTTAAAAGATCTCTTAAATATTTTATAACTTTTATGGTAAAATGCATGCGGTTTAAATTATGAGAGGATATTTCAAAAGATGAAACTTTCGATCGCGTATTAAAGTTCAGAAGAAGATATCGCATTCAAGTAAAATCTTACGATCTCGAAAATGGAATAGCAGAAGAACTTTCATTTGTTTCTGTAAGTGCAGTATCGCTTTCATGGATGGCAATAAAACGGTATTTACAAATGCGGAGTGAAATTTCTTTCATAGAGTTTATGAGCTATGAATATATAAATAAATATAATACGTGGATATTAAGTTATAAATATCTTTTTAAAGACATTCATTCATAATGTAGCTTATAAAATTTTTAGAAGCAAAAACTTGCATTTAATTTCAAAGTTGGTATATAAATACGCTATTAGATGTTCTTTCATATGTGTATTAAATGTTTAGTTCAGGAAAATTTATAAGCGTCCTGTATATGTAGGTCAATTTGAGGTCTCACTACTCCGTTCCTTTGAAAAAGGCTTTTTTTTTCAAACTCGCCACATTAACTCCCCTTATCCACAATACATCTTCAGGGTGTTTCTGGGATGTTTTTTCCACCTGAAGACACCTTCGAGATATCCTGGGGAGAAGGTATGATATTAAGGTCTCTTTTTGATATTTTTTTCTGTATAATTGTTATTTTCTGGTCAGCAAATGTGTATACCAAGCTTTGATGAAAGTCGGAATCTCAAAAACGGCTCTAACGATTTTCATGAAAATTGCTACATAAACCGCTTTTCGATATTTTTTCTCATGTATTGCATGGTTATTACATGAAAATTAACAGTCATTCTGATTAGGTAAGGCACTTTTAAATCTCGGAAATTGGTGTTTTAGAAACGGCTCTACCGATTTTTTAAAATTCGCTATATAAACTCTGTTTTAAATATCTTTACAAATGTATCAGTTTTCTCTTACAGGAAAAGTCGTTAGGCGTCTAATTTATTAAGTCAGTTTTATGTCTTCTGACCACATTCTCTTTAAAATGTGCATAGAATGCGTGTAATAGTGAGTAAGAGACGTTGTGTGATTTTTACACATTATATACACTAAGCAACAAAAAAAAAAAAGCCGCACTGCAGAAAAAATGACTTATACCTTTTTTATATGTAAAAACTTTAAAATTAAGGGTTGAAACAAATAAAACTGTTTTGTTTGCATAATATCAAAAGGATGAAATGATACCTATGTACATTTTTGATATAATAATTCGCTTTATTACTACTCTCTACAAAGTACTTTATAAAAATCTGCATAAAACTTTCGTTTTAAACATAATGCAATAACTGTACCCTTTGTATTCTATTATGATTTATTATATGAAATAAACAAGTTATATTTTAATATATGAAATAAAACTATTTATTTGTTAGATCTAAGCAACTTTTTATTAAAAATATGTATTCTGTATTGGGTTAATTCCACCATTATATGGAATTACTGCTTTAATGCACAATGGCATAGTATTATACAGTGTTTTAATATAAATCTCAGAAATTTCAACGGGCCAAATATCACAAATAACTTTTTCTAGTTCTGGCAGAAATGTAGGCTGCAAATTTCGAATCCTCTCCCCCCCTTCCCCGCATTTTTATAGGCGAAACATTTCCTAGCGTATCGCGATTAGAACTATTTCCATGTCTGGTAAAGTTGAAATTTTAATTATGTCTTTTGTGGGATTTAACTTAAAGTAAAAAAAGATATGATTACTTACAGAATTATAGGTTCTCATGGGAATGGATACGAAATTTTGACAATTTGAAGTGAATAAACTTACCACAGACGCCGCTTAATAAGGTGCATTATAATCTTGAAATGTTGTTTGCAGAGATGTCCAAGATACCTCCAAAATAGTCGGTTAGGCACCACTTTTATAAAGGCTGTGTTTTATTTCGAGTTTATCGATCCCTTGAGCATAAAAATTTGCCCGACTGTTTGAAAAATTATGCACCTCCGTACCATAATGTACGGAGAATGTGTTACTGTTTTAAAAGTGCGATTTTCATTAAGTCGGTCATATTTTCGTTGTCAGATCTGCTTGTTTTCTTTAGCTCAAAATAAGTTAAACTTGACTCATCAGAGAGAACCTGTTCAGCCCAATAATTAACTAATCATTTTTTAATTTTTTTTAACCATCGGAGGTCTTGCTTTCCTAATTCTTTTCACTAAGAATGGAATTTTTTAAAATTTTCTGTCATTTAAACCTGCTTTGTTTAATAGTTGCTGCACGGTAGTTAAAGAAATTATGCTTCTAAACACTTTTTCTGAATCTCTTTTATGTTCTAAATGTAATACAAACCGATTTTTAAAGCAATGGATTTTTAACTTACGGGCATCTCGCTTGGATGAGCAACATGGCTGCCTAAAGCCGAATTTCTAGTTCAAACGGCCAAAAAATTTTATATCTTGCTAAAAACTATTTTATCAATATTTCGTTAACATTTAATTATTTTGCCATCTCACGTATTAAAATATTTTTTGATTTTCATTAAAAAATTAATACTTTTTGTGGCATCGTTAACTGTCTTATTCTTACCATTTTTGAAATAATTTCTAAAATTACAATTTTTCAGACAATTGCATTTTATTTTTAACACTGGACTCGATGCTAAAGTGTATGTGGAGAACAGCATAATAAAATCTGTTAATTTCATTCGATTCCGATTGTTAGATTGGGTTGAGTTGAGATCAAATTGGTTGTCGCACTTATATAGTGGGAAATGCGTGATGGTCTGGGATTCATTTGTAGGGATGATCTGGAGACATGCCATCACAATTTTGATCCTACGTGGATGGGAATCAATAGAATGGGAATTATTTATCTCTGAGTACTGCTAGTTTAATTTTAACCACCATATAATTACTAAGAAATTTTATTCGACTTTGATTTGTGTCATTGAGTATATCATTTTAATCATTCGAATCAATCAATCATCCAATTTAGTCAATAATCAATCATTTAAACAATTATCAATTATCCAATAATCATCCAATTCTCTGCTTAGATATTAAACTGTAAAACTCTTCGAAATGCATTCATTTTTACAAAAAATTTAAAAGAACATATTTAACTTGAATGTGTTAATTTTTTTCAGTTGTTACAAAAAAAAAAAAAAAAAAAAAAAAAAATCTACTATGATTATTTGAGTTATAATCGCGTAATCATCAACCGTAAACACAAAATGAGGTGAAGCTAGCTAATCAAACATAACTCATAATATTACTTAGTAACGAAAATTTGCAAATTGGACAATAATTTTGCGATTCGCAATAAAAAAGAAAAAAAAAAAAGGTAATCGTTAGAATAAATGATTTTGCAGACTGTTAGAAAATAATAATTAAAGGAAATATGAACAAAAAAAAAAAAAAAAAAAAAACTTTATAAATTCTAAAATCATTACCTAAAATTTGAATGTGAGGAAGATAATGAATTTACAAAATCATTCTTCCTGTTTGACCCCTAACAACACACTTGTCCACAGAACATCTTTAGGAGATCCATAGGATTTTCCTTTTATCCACAGGACACCCTGAGGATGCCTTTCGGAGAAGATGAATTGTTAGGGACGTTGATGGATTTCCCTTGTGTTTCATAAAATACGTAAGCGTATTCTTTTGGTAGATTTCTTCTAAAGAAATTTATGGTACATTTTTAGTTACCCATCATACTATAGGTATGGGGAACTTAGGTAATCGTGAAAATTTTCGACCTCGGTTTTTTGACTTTTATACACGTTTTCAGGTGTGAGGAATCCGAAAATGACAAAATTTCTATGGTGTCTGTTAGTCTGTTAGCATGTTAGTCTGTTAGTCTGTTAGTGGGTCAGTCCGTTAGTTTGTTAGTCTGTGTACACGATATCTCAAGAACAAATTGTCGCAGAGAGGTCAGATCAGTTTTAAAATATTACTTTCGACATTGGCAAGAACCCTATTCAATTGCAACATTCGAATTTAAAAACTTCGTAAGTTATTACAAATTTACGATTTTCTTAACATGGGAGAATAGGACAAAAATTCACTTAAACGTGCATTAAATGGAAACTTTTTACTGTAAAAATGTCAGACCAGTTTTAAAATATCAGTTTTGATGCCGGAATGAACATCAGTAACTATAAATATGCTACTTTGAAAATTTCGCAAGTTACTGGAAATTTACGAATTTCTTAACATGGCAGTATAGGGCAAAATTTCACATAAACGTCAATTTTGAGAGATATTTTCATCGTAAAGATGTCAGACTACTTTTGAAATATTATTTAGGACACTGGTATGAATATTAATGACTATGAATTTTCCAATATAAAGATTTCGTAAGTTATTGGAAATTTACGAATTTCTTAACAAGTCAGAATAGAGCAAAATTTCACATAAACGTCAATCTTGAGGGATATTTTCAGCGAAAAGATGTCAAACCACTTTCGAAATATTATTTAGGATACTGGCATGAATATCATAGACTATGATTTTTCCAATTAAAAAAAATTCGTAAGTTATTTGGAATTTACGATTTACTTAACATGTCAGAATAAGGCAAAATTGATCATAAACTTCCATTTTGAGGATCCTAAATACATTAGACAACTTCAAAATTAAGTGTATGATATTTGTTTGAACATGATTGAATACAAATATTCTACTAGGAAATTTTCGTAAATTATTCGTAATTTGCGATTTTATCAACATAGCGAAATTGTAAATTTTTCATATATATATGAATTTTGAGGTTTATTGCATTGGAAATAGTAGCATGAAAACTAAACAACAGAATTGACCCTGATAAAATAAATTAATAAATTAGAATAAGATAATTATATCCAAGTGAACGGTGGATAGCCTATTAGGCGGGGATTTCATTCTGTCACTGTATCAAGCATTGGTCAAATTCATTTCTTTTAACATGATTATAATATGTCTCGCACTAGAAATTTCTGAGAACATAAATATGATGGGGAACTGAGCAGAGTCCACCTATGCCAACTAGTTATTTTTAGATGTGCACATTATGAAACTTTTTTATAATAAAACGAATATCTTTATGGTAATAAAAATCAGCGATGCTTTTAAACATGAACCCTTTAAAAAAATTACACTGTTATCAAGCATGCTTTTGTAAAGGATAGAATAAATAAATAAATAAACCATTTTTCTTCTTTTACAAATAAGTATAATGTTTTTGTTTACTAACAACTTGAATGCAAAAAATAACCTATGATAAATTTATTCTTAAACTCTGATAGATGTTTGCACTTAGTGAACGTTGTAATCACTTGTTATGATTATTATTATTGTTATTTGTTATTATATAATTCTAACAGTTTATTATTTTGAATAAAAGATTGAATGAAAGATAGGCTCAAAAAGATAGATTTATGTAAATGCAAATGTTCTATAAAGAACTATCAACCATAATACTAAACCACAAAGAAAATAGTTAAAAATTAAAAATGCAACAAATTGCGTTAAACGCGGCTACAGTCGGCATCAAAGTTATTGAAGCACTAGCAATAATTCTTCTTAAAAGGTGAGCTCCCAATACTGTTTTGTTAAGTAAATATTTGTCGAGTCATGATCTTAATCTTATACTATGTATAAAAAAGCGAGTTGGGTATAAATGTTAACGATCAAACTAAAAAAAAAAAAAAAAAAAAAAAAAAAAAATGTGAAAAGCGCCAATGCGTTTTTTAATAATTTTCCTGCCGACTGTACAAAATAGTGAGTTTCAAATGTTTAAAAAAAATAGATTTTCCTAAATAATGGCTAAAGAGACAAATAACAACTGATTGATTTTCTTAAATAATGGCTAAGATGACTGATACCAACTGATTAATTTTCCTAAATAACAGCTAAGGTGACCAATATCAATTAATTGATTTTTCTAAATAATGGCTAAGGTGACCAATACCAAATGATTTGTTTAGTGGCAAATTGCTAAAACATAACAATAATAGATAAACTATAGTATTTCCCCACAGCTGAATTTGGAGATTTTTCTTTGGCGCCGATTTGAACGATAACCATGTCGTTCTGAACTGTTTGCGATATAATATGGCAGCCTGCATGCTATTTATTTTGGATTTATGATTTTATGATTTATGATTTATAATTTTGCTTATGATTTTATCATTTATGCTATATGATTTATGATTTTTAGATTTATGATTTAGCCATAATCGCCAAAAATAAATCGCCAAATTCAGCTGTGGGGAAATACTATAGTTGTTCCCAATAATATTAAAATATTCCATTTTGCACCTTGTATAAAAGAAATGCTACAGGGTAATTCGGTGGTAAATGTTGCATCAGTTACACACAGGTATATACATCGTTTTTCACGACTATTTTCTAATAGTTCATGGTCTATTTAATTAGAAAAACTACTTCTAAAATACGATAAAGATTTCTGTATGATAATAGTTGTAGCAGAAGGAAAGACACTAGTATTTGCCAGAGAATTACCTTATAAATAAACAACGCCTTCATATGCAAAAACCTTTTCAAACATTTCACGGTAAGAAATGAAAAATATTAAATGGAAGATTTAATTAAAAAATAAAATAAAAATCATATAATACTCAATAATTCATTAAAGGCATTAATTCAATATTATGTGCAGAAATAGGTAAATTTTTGTCTATCTGTAAGCATATATAAAAAAAAAATTACATACAACATTGTTCTGTTCACATATACAGAACAAAATTAATTAAACAAGAATGAAAGATATATTTAATCCAAAAATTAATAGAAAAGTAAATAAAACTTACAAGGAAACATTCAAAAAGTGTCGTCTTCAAAAAATATTGAATCAAATATATATGATTCTACTCTTCATAAAACACCAGAAAGTGAAAAAATTATCAGCTGAAATGAATTATAGCGACCACAAAAAATTATCAAAATTAAGCTTTTTTGGCGATTTAGCGCTGTTAGGCGATACGTTCGCTAGCACCGAGATATTGCCCTTGTACGAACAGAACCGTGTTTTGCTTCTCCGCCAAGTACTCAAAATCAATCGCCTAACAATGTGAAATCGCCAAATATGCTTAATTTCGATAATTTTTTATGGTCGCTTTAATTCATTTCAGCCGATATCTTTTTACTTTCTGCTGTTTTATGAAGAGTAGAATCACAAATATTTTTTTCAATATTTTTTGAAGATGGCACCTTTTGAATGTTTCCTTGTTAGAAAAACATTACTACTTATTCACAGGAAAAAGAAAAGTCATTTACATATGAAATAATATAAGAACTTAAGGGATCTTGGCACCTTTGATTGCGAAACTGAAGTAAGTTTCATATAAAAGCTCATAATTTTCATTTAGTATTTACAAATTGAACTACATTAGGTTTATTCAATATAATATACATTTAGAGAACAATTTTTCTCAGTTTATATTTTTACATGGTTTCAGAATCTTCGAAATGCTAAAATTTCTACAGGTATTTAAGAAAAGACTTAATATGTGTTTTGGATGTTTAATGGAACCTACTTAAAATAATTAGGGAGGGATTTTGAAATTTATTAATTAGTTTTTGAGAAAAAAATAACAAGTGCATGTCTAGGAAGATATTTGGGAAAAAACATACTTTTTGCTATCTTTTTATTTTTAATATCTATTTCTTTTGAAAATATTGTGAAAATCCATCTCTAATTCTTTTAAACATCCAAAAAAATTTGCAGTGACTCCACTCGACTTTCCGAACATTGAGTAATTAACAGTTTTGTAGATAAAGTAAAGAAAGAGGAGTTGTTTTGTTAAACAAACAAAAGAGAGAAAACCATAATAGAGTGTTTGAGTATTTTTCACCATATATTACACGATGTTTTATTTAACGCTACTGATCTTTGAGCCCATGATCATAATGATAAAGAATTTTTCGTTGAGTCCCTGTAAAAACCTTTAAATGCTAGATTCACCAAAATGCTTATATTTAGTGCAACAGTGATTTATAATATTCATGTAAATTTTCAGTTTAATTGAATAAGGCGTTTAGTTGCTATCGCACTTTTAAAAATTTGGTCCCATAGGCCATAATGATAAAGAATTTTTTTTTGTGTTCCTGTAAAAAAAAACTGTAAGTGCTAAATTCACCAAAATCTATGCAACTGTGACCTATAGCATGTGTACAATTTTTTTGCTCGGATTAATAAAGCGTTTAGACTCTATCACACTTTTAAAAATTTGGCCCCACAGTCCATAATGATAAAGAATTTTTCCTGGTGTCCCTGTCTCTAAATTTGGTAACACTGCATTCAACAAAGAAAAAGGAGAAACATCCATAGTAACTCTCTGACGACCTTAAAAAAAATCATTAAAAAAAAAAAAAAAAGGCTATAGCAGTTCTAAATTGAATTGATTGATAATTAAAATTCCCTTTATGCCTCTGCATTTATTGTTAATTAAAGCATGAGCATATTTTTTTGCAACACCGTATATTTTAATTAAGTTTTATAACTAAATATTTGACATTAATATGAAAACAAATTATTTAAAACAAAAAACAGTACAGATAAAAAAAAAAAAAAAAAAAAAATAGTAAATTAAACCACAAACTAAATAAATATTCAAAGTTTAAAAAAAAAAAATAATTGAAATTTAAAAAATGGACGTTTTGATGAATTTCAATTTTCTAATCCAATTTTAAACCGAATTCCATATTTTATGCAATTGCTGTTCCATGTGAATACTTATCGAAGTTCTCTTTATTTGTAATAATATATTTTCCGAAATATTTATAAATATGTACTAAAACAAATTTAAACTAGTATGTTGTGGCCACCACAAGACTTTCTTCTATATTTTCCTATACAAATTCACGCAGTAACAATATTAAAAAAAAAAAAAAAAAAAAAACGTTTTTTTTCTAAGTTTTTTTTTTTTTTGTTAAAAGTAAAAAAAATCGATAACTTTGTTTTCAATTATCACAGATTTATAGTTCAACCAATCGTTTTAAAGGTATTGACGAGACCTTTCGAAAGATACCGATCTTGAAAATTTACACCCCCCCCCGGGGGGGGGGGGGGGGGGGGGGGGGGGTACTTCCCCCTAGGGGGGGGGGGAAGCGATGCCCCAAATTTTTTCCCTAATTAACTACTACTATTATCAATAATTCATATTAATTTCACAATCACAAGTTAAGAATAACTCTCATTATGTACATTTATACGAAATTTTTTCCTATACTGCCATTTTAAAAATTTAGAAAAAATACGATCACAGCGCCACCTGTTGAGCGATTGATCCCCAAACCTAATCTGCCTCAGTTTATGTCAGGGGCCAACTAAATACCAAGTCTGGTTAAATTTCGTTAAAAAAAAAAAAAAAAAAAAAAAGATTTTTTTCCCGTTTTTTTTTGTTAAAAGTAAAAAAAATCGATAACTTTGTTTTAAATTATCACAGATTTATAGTTCAACCATTCGTTTTAAAGGTATTGACGAGACCTTTCGAAAGATACCCATCTTGAAAATTTACTCCCCTCGAGGGGGGACTTCCCCCCCACGGGGGGTGGCGAGGCTCCTACGGATACAAATTTTTTTTCCCAGTTGACTATCTCTATTTTAAATAATTCTTGTAAATTTTCATAATGATTACTAAAAATTAATTCTCTTTATGCACATTTATACAAAATTTTGTCCTATATCACCATGTTAAAAATTTAGAAAAAGCGGGATGGCAACGCAACCTGTAAGACAATTTTTACCAAAAGTTGATAGGCACTAATTTATGTCAAGGTACAACTACATACCAATTTGTATGAAATTCTGTAGAGTAGTTCTTAAGATACAGTTGCCACAAAATTTTGTCACACACACACACACAGACAGACAGACAGACAGACAGAATGGCGCGCCATATTGGATTCGCCATCTTGTTTTTGAGTTTGCCTTTGAAGTTTTCAAGAAACCAATGTCAGATTCGGATTCAGCGACCTCGAAAACATATATATACATCACAATTTCACTTGTTTTCTTTAATTTCGACTTTTGGCCAGCTTTTTTGAAATTCCGAACACTGTGTGGCGGATCAAAAATCAAAAAATTGATAGATGAAGGATAATTTTCACATTTAAGGGATTTTGAGGGCGCTAAATTCAAATTTGATATCAGTTTTTATAAAAAAAGTGATCTTGCACTCAAAAACAAGATGGCGGATCCAATATGGCAGACCAAAGTCCAAAAAATTAAAAAAGTAAATTAAAAAGTAAAAATTAATTTAAAAAGTTAAAACGCTTTTACGCATACAGGGGCAGGCGGGGGCACCCAATTCTTTAACGGCTGAATAAAATGGACATCCCTTAACACTCTCCACTTTGAATCAATGCGGGATCTTGCGAGATAAAAAAGTTTCCATACTTTGAAACTTTTGATTATGTTATAATTGAGGTTAACTTCAAAAAGCCGCTCAGGAGATCACTATCTACTAACCTCCACAATTGTCGGCCATATTTTGTTGAATGTTGTTGTTGCGAAATTTTCCGAGAAACACTCTTTGTTTAACTGTTAAAATGCATTAACAATTAAAAAGAAAAAATTGTCACGTTTTCCGCCAGCCTACACTTAGAAATATGTAGATAGAATAAATTTTCCACCTCACAGTTTCATTCAGTGGCTCCCTCTGAAGGTATTTCCGCGGTACTTACGTCTAAAAACGCGCCTAAATTTTTCGACTTTTGGCCAGCTTTTTTAAAATTCCGAACACTGTGCAATGGTGCTTTCATATTGAAATAAAAATTTTGCATTATATCATTTATTTTTTAATATTGAACTGTTTTAGTAGAAATTCTTTTGGTGCATATAACGGTAATGCAGTCATATAAAAAATAACGGCTGTCAGATTTTTTTTTTTTTTTTTTAAGTGACACAGTTTTCTCTGAAACATGAAAACAAAAAAAAATTTTAGTCCAGTGATGCGAATAATTGAATTATTATTTTTTTTTTTTTTTATGCACACTATTTGGGGGGGGGGGGTCCATTAGCAGTTGTATATTATTTTTTTTAAGAATATTCAGACAAAATCTTCACGTCCCATACAGCTTACATTATTGCAAAGTCTAAACCCTGTCTTAAACAATAATAAGATGCATAAATGTTGAGAATGTGTTATAGGATCAATCTAAATAATATATAAAATATTGTATCGGTGCAAAAGTTCTTACTTTTTTTTTTTTTTTTTTTTTTTTTGGGGGGGGGGGAGAAGATTATGAATAAGTTCAAATAACAAAGAATCCATACAACTCAAACCAGTATATAATCATCTTTACTATCTAAAAACTCTTACCTTTCTGGTACGAGATGAATCTCTCGTCAATAAAAACTCTTGAAAATTGCTAAGAAAAATGTCTTGGATTGCAACTTTCACATGATCAACGTCAACAATTTTTTCATCTGAAAAAAAAATGGTCCTCGAACAAAACAGGCGGTAATTAGTTGGTGTTAAATATGAAGACAGAGAGGGAAAGGTAAAACATTCCAACCAAATCCCATTACTTTTTTACCAGCGACGACAGCTGTGTAATACTTCGCGTTATCATGAAGGAAAACAATATATAACGATAGATGACTCTTCACAACCGATATCATTCACAGACTCTCTAATTGATGACTATAGAATGCACAATTAATGATATAGTTGGGTGGCGAGGCTTTCTGGTGAATTGTTCCTTGTACTTCCAACCTACTCTCAATAATAATAATAATAATAATAAAAACTTCTTGGGATGGATTGTGCAAGCACTTTGATGCAAGCACTTCAGAAAGGTGCTGAATCGCAAAAGTCCGTCAACGCCTTACGATTTACGACACATAAATCACATCTTAATTCTGGTCACAATGAATCCTCATTTTTGTACCGAGAAAATAGGTAACAGAGATTCTTCAGTTCCGTTGATTTGCAGTAAGTTTATGTAGAGTACAACAGTCCAACTTTCTAGTACAATCTAACGCTTTCAGCTGTCTTACGACTCACAGTGTTCGGAATTTCAAAATAGCTGGCCAAAAGTCGAAAAATTTAGGCGCGTTTTTAGACGTAAGTACCGCGGAAATACCTTCAGAGGGAGCCACTGAATGAAACTGTGAGGTGGAAAATTTATTCTATCTACATATTTCTAAGTGTAGGCTGGCGGAAAACGTGACAATTTTTTCTTTTTAATTGTTAATGCATTTTAACAGTTAAACAAAGAGTGTTTCTCGGAAAATTTCGCAACAACAACATTCAACAAAATATGGCCGACAATTGTGGAGGTTAGTAGATAGTGATCTCCTGAGCGGCTTTTTGAAGTTAACCTCAATTATAACATAATCAAAAGTTCAAAGTATGGAAACTTTTTTATCTCGCAAGATCCCGCATTGATTCAAAGTGGAGAGTGTTAAGGGATGTCCATTTTATTCAGCCGTTAAAGAATTGGGTGCCCCCGCCTGCCCCTGTATGCGTAAAAGCGTTTTAACTTTTTAATTTAATTTTTACTTTTTAATTTAATTTTTTAATTTTTTGGACTTTGGTCTGCCATATTGGATCCGCCATCTTGTTTTTGAGTGCAAGATCACTTTTTTTATAAAAACTGATATCAAATTTGAATTTAGCGCCCTCAAAAACCCTTAAATGTGAAAATTATCCTTCATCTATCAATTTTTTGATTTTTGATCCGCCACACAGTGTTCGGAATTTCAAAAAAGCTGGCCAAAAGTCGAAATTAAAGAAAACAAGTGAAATTGTGATGTATATATATGTTTTCGAGGTCGCTGAATCCGAATCTGACATTGGTTTCTTGAAAACTTCAAAGGCAAACTCAAAAACAAGATGGCGAATCCAATATGGCGCGCCATATTGGATTCGCCATCTTGTTTTTGAGTTTGCCTTTGAAGTTTTCAAGAAACCAATGTCAGATTCGGATTCAGCGACCTCGAAAACATATATATACATCACAATTTCACTTGTTTTCTTTAATTTCGACTTTTGGCCAGCTTTTTTGAAATTCCGAACACTGTGCGACTGTCTTTTTGACATCAAATGTTAAAAACAGGATATTTCACTACAAATGTGAAAAACTTGCAGGAGATGTAGGAAACTCAGGGGTGAATCAGAATCATATACCATTGTAGAGTTCAAAATGTCTTCTATACGAGCTTTTATTAAAACAGGTAGAAGAAAAAAATCAGAAATCGCATTGCTTTAATGTAATAGAAACAATTTTGTTGACGAGTTTTATATTAGAAAATCCCACATGATACAGAAAGCGTTCGAAATTTAGACCAAAAGTACCCACATATATTTCACAATCCATAAAAATCCCATAAAAATTCCTAACGTTTTGGAAGATTCACGGTGAGTCTTGGAATGCACCTCGGGAACTACAGAGATACGAGCGATGACATCATCAACTGAATCGAAGAGACTTCGTATACCGAAGTCGAATTTGACTCCAGCAGAAAAAAACTAACCTGATAGGTCCATTAATCAGGCCAATAAACCGGACTAACATTATCTATCCACTCTGCTAAAATTTAATGTTTACATATTGGCGAACGTTATTGGTATAATGCAGGTGAGTCCCTATCATTCTGAAACCACATAAAGCGGTGCAACGACTTAGGGACATTTGTCTTTGTACATTCTACACTTCCTATAAGTTTGTCACATTGGTAGTGAAACACTCAGTGTAAGTTTCCTCGTGCGTCTTTACAACTAAAAAGCGAATAAAAAATAAATTTTTAAAAATTTCAATTCAAGACCTTTTCTATTAGCTTGATTCGCACTAAAGGGTATGAAAAGATTAAAATGAAGTGTTGTCACTGAAATTTCATACTTTAGTTAATTTTAAAAAATCTAATTGTCCTGTCGAAAAACTGTTTGCACCCCTGGATTCAGAAAAATGGGCCTTTTCGTTTAGTACCGAATTTATAACGAGCCATGTACTTTTTAAAATGACTAAAATGAATTAAACGAAGTGTTGCCACCTAAATTTTATAATTTAGTTAATTTTTAAAAATCTAATGGTCGTGTCGAAAAAACTGCTTTTTACTGCTGGATTCAGAAAAATCGCCCTTTTTATTTGGTATCAAATTTGTAACGATAGGACTGACATTTCCACTTTATTTTCCCCTTTTTTCTGTTTTTAACCCAGATTCGACAGAAAGTTTATGACAGAGAATGTAAGCTAAAAAAAAAGTAATAATAAAAGGAAAACTAATCTTACGTTGCCTGTTGGTCACGTGTGTTAGAAATTCCCAATAAAAATGTAACTTTTTTGTTGCCACCAAAATTTCATACTTTTAATAATTTTAAAAAATCTAATTGTCGTGCCGAAAAACTGTTTGCACCCCTATATTCAGAAATATTGTCCCTTTCATTTGGTACCGAATTTGTAACGATAGGTCCGATATTTCTAATTTATTTTCCCCTATTTAACCCGGATTCGGCAGAGGGTTTATGACGCAGAATGTAAGCTGAAAAAATGTCTTTAATAATAAAAATCAAATTAAATCTAGCCATGCGTCTTAAGATGACAACTGAGTTAAGTATAGTGAATTTTGTTTTTCAGAGATAAGTATTTTGGTTTAAGTTTTTTCTGTAAATGTGCAAAACTAGAGTGTATTCTGTAGCAGAAATATTCGTATGATGCGTCGATAAAATAAGAATTCGCAATAAAAAGCAAAAATAAAATTAAATGCTAGCATAAAATAATTTCAGCTTAAATGTTACCTAACCTTTTGTTTTCATATCAGTTGCATTTATTTATCTAATGTATAAATACATGTTCTATAATTTTAATTTTACCACATTGTATAAATATTTCAGATTTGAATGTTTATTGAAAGAATAACTTTTTGCAGCTTGGAACGTTTTACAGAGTACTTTTGAGCATATTACATTTGTTTAGAATGTTTATTGACAAAATTAACTTTGCACGAAAACTACACAGTAGGCCATAGTTGGCAAGTACTGTACTAAGAATGGTACAGAGATGTCTTAATTTTGCTGCTTTTACCTATAGAACCCTTAGAGAGACCCTTACGAAGTACGTTCCTACCAGGACAAGAACTCACGTGTAAACACTCGGCTTTAATCCACACATCAACATCAAAAACAACGTATTCGGGTGGGTAACTCTTCAATTTTAGTTTTCTGACTCATCAGGATCTTGACAAGTTAAGTTTAATTCCCAGGTTTAACTCATTATTGATATGTATTTCAAAAATAATACATATGAATGAACGATTACCAGACGTCATCAGATACTGAAGACTTTCCACAAATTCTTCGTATACTAGTCTGGAAGAGTCATAACCCTCTCAAGCACTGGCCACAATCGATGCCGTTTAGTTTTTAGTCATCCAAGCGATATAGCTTATCATTATAATAAATTAATGGCAATATAATATAAATTGATTCAAAATAAAATTTGGATTAAATCCTTTATCAAATTACTTTTCTAAGAGCAACTGAAATCTAACTCATTCTATCAACGCTTTTTTTTTCTGGATTTATTTTCTTTCTTTCTTTCTTTCTTTTTTTTTTTTTTTTTTTTTTTTAAGTAGCTTTGTACATTTGGCTAATAAAATCTGTAAAGCAGTTCATAACGCTTGTGCAATCACAGTTAAATATTATTTAGTAAATGTTTTCATATTTAACCAATTATGTAACGTTTTTATTCTCTGCTTGCAGTATGTGGTCTCTACTGTAATATATCAAGTTTTCTACTTCATTGATTTGAAAACTTTCCATATTATAAAGAAAAACCTACGAAAGTTTTTCCATATTACACTCATGTTCATAAATTAAGGATAATTCAGATTCACACTGAAATCGAACTTTAATGCAAAAATTTCGCCTGTGGAAATACCCCACACATTTTTAAGAATAATATGCCAATTATTGGAAGCCATCAGATGACGCCGATATGATGTTACAATGACGAAAGTGCAAGAAGGGGGTAGATAAGGAATGGGAGCAAAGAAGTAAAATTGTTCACAAGCGTTCTGTGTGCCGCTCAGTGCCACAAACGAATGGTTATAACACAGAGGACGCATGCAGATAATGTTTTACGTGGTAGAATTATCGGCCGACTAGAATGTGGGCGTACTCAGATAGAAGTATCAGGGGAACTTAGAATCGTCCAAAGTGTCATCTCTAGGCTTTGGCAACGATTCCAAAATGATGGAAATGCCAGTCGACGTTACAGAACTGGTCGGCCCCGAGTTACAATGCCGAATTACCACCAGTATCTGGCAGTAACTGCCAAAATAAGCAGATAAAGCACAGCATCAGACCTGTCTCGTAAGCTGTCTGCAGCCACGAGTGTCACAGTCTCAAGACAAACCGTGTATAGACGTTTGGGAGATATTGGTCTATATGCTCGCCGGCCTGTCAGATGTGTTCCACTCACGGCAAAGCACTGTGCCAGCGATTAACTTGGAGTAGAGAACATGCAATGTGGACAGCGGCACAGTGAGCTTGTGTGATGTTTTCCGACGAGCCCAGGTTTAGCTTGCAGTGTGATTCACGCCAGACTTTCATATGTAGAACGTCAGGTACCCGTTACCACCAAAACAACATCATTGAACGACACCGTTACTGTGGGGCAGGGGTGCTCGTTTGGGGGGGGGGGATCATATTGGGCACCAGAACAGATCTGCATGTTCAAATCGGAAGAATTATAGGTCAAATTTATCGGGACATCATTCGGGAGCAACTAGTACGTTTGTTTAGGGTGCCATGAGCCCAGAATTTGTGTTTATGCGCGTCCTCACCGTGCAAACATTGTACACGGATGCCTACAATCGGAAGCTATCACCCGCATGGAATGGCCAGCATTCTCACCTGACTGGAATCCGATAGAGCATGTGTAGGACATGCTTTTCCGACGAGTTCTAGTCCGTCAACCACCTCCTACATGTGTACCGGAACTTTGGAGAGCATTGCTTACTGAATAGAGTAATCTTCCCCAAGATCAGATCAATAATTTAATACTCAACGTTCCTAGGCGTTGTAAGGACTGCATTTCATCATCTGAGAGACATACAATGTATTAACCATTTTTGTAAGGGAGATATTTTTTGTAACTGCTTCAGGGAGCAAAAATCGTAGTTTTTTTAAATGGTATCCTCCTTAAACCACCTTTTTTTGTTCTTGATCTTTTGTTTAATAAATGGACTTTATGAATAAGTCATGTTTGTTTTGCTTCTGAACCTTTATTTGCCTCAGCTTGCATTATCCTTAATTTATGGACATGAGTGTATTAAAGAAACCTTTATACACTATCTACCAATAAGTATTTGGACACTTTCGAATTTAGACATTTTATCAAATATCTAGAAAAGTTCTTTAGGAAAATTCTTGAAACTTTGGAAATGTAAAGAACATGTTATACCTTATATTTTACAGCAAAAGTTGTGCCCTGAAAAGCAAAAAGCGACAGTAAAAAATTAAACAAAATCAAAATGTTTTGGATCACCCTGTAAAAGGTAATGCTTTAAATGCGTTTTGACTGTATCGTATGATTATGAAGATTTTTCTCATTATCTGTATAAAATTTTATCAGGCTACCACATATATTAACGGAGATATAACGGTTTCTTTAAAATATTGCAAAAACAATTTCCACTTTTTTAATTATTACACGTAGGGTATTAGACCCAGTGTATTGCCATTTTTAGAAAGTGTGGCATACTACGTTAGACACAGCTACAGCAATCAGAATGCAAAAATGTTAAATATCTTGCGAAATACGAGCGCTTTTACTAAATAATTTTTAACTACGCATGTGCAAGCTTTATAAAAATCTCATTTACATAATTTAATAGCCAAAGATATTGAGCAACTTATATGAAAACCCCAAATAAATAGCATGTAAATTCAAAACGTTACGAGAGATAGAATGAACAGAATTTAAGTTCTTCTCAAAAAGAAAAAAAGACGTTAGGGGGTTTTATCAATATTTATTTACAATCACCGAAAACACCGTATCACCATTGGGCATTGATTAAAACAAAATAAAAATGTGATTAAAACCCTTTATAGTTTAGCTTTTATTTTAAGAGAACTGAAAATCTGCCCATTCTATCTCTCGTAAAGTTTTAAATGTACATGATATGTATTTGATGTTTTACTATAAGTTGCTCCATACCTTTGGCTATTAAATTATGCAAATGAAATTTTTATTAAGCTTGCCCATGCGTAGTTAAAAATCATTTAGTAAAAGTGATCGCATTTCTCAAGATATTTAACATTTTTGCATTCTGATTGCTGTATGCTGTATTTAATGTAGTATGCCACATTTCCTAAAAAGGGCTTTGCACTGGGTCTAATACCCTACATGTTATAATTAAAAAGTGGAAATTGTTTTTGCAATTTTTTAAAATAACGTTTATATCTCCGTGAATATATGTGGTAGCCTCATAAAATTTTATACAAACAATGAGATAAATCTTCATAATCATATGCTATAGCCAAAACGCATTTAAAGCATCACTTTTTACAGGATGATCCAAAATATTTTGATTTTTGTTTAATTTTTAGTGGTCCTCTTTCCCTTGTTTCGTTGTTGTTGTTGTTTTTATGCCACTCGGAAATTCCGAGCACTGTTAGTGGAACTATCCAGATTTTAAGGCGGGAGGGGTTCATCTTCCGTTTTACACAGGAGCGCCGCTAGAGGAGGAAGAACGACTTAGCTCCAGAAGCTGGCGAAAGATCACAGCACCAGCAAACAAGAGGAACTCTAATTTCTATCCGGATCAAGGCCGAGTTAAACCCATGTTCCGGTACCCCAGAGGTATAATTTTTTATGGGAACTTGGAGGATTTTGCAACCACGATGGAATTTAACGTGCACCAGTCACCATTACCGTACACGACGAACTTCGGACCGCACCCACAATCTTTCGATCACGAACTCGCTGCTCTTACCAACCAGGCTACCGCAGCCCCCTTTCTCTTTTCAGGGCACAACGTTTGCTGAAAAATATGAGGTATAACATGTTCTTTACTTTACCAAAGTTTCAGGAGAATTCCTAAAGAACTTTTCTAGATATTTGGGTAAAATGTCTAAATTCGAAAGTGTCCAAATACTTATTGGTAGATAGTGTATCTCCATGAATATAGTTGTACGTACTATTCCATTACAAACAAATACAGACAATTATAAAAAGCATCATAGCCACATGCTACAGCTACAACACATTTCAAACTTTATTTTTATAGGGTGATACCAAGCAAGTTTTTTGTTTGTTTATTTGTTTGTTTCTTTAATTTGCTACTAGACCCCTTTTATTATCAGAACAAAACTCCCACTTAAATATTTGAAGTATAACATGTTCTTCACACCCTGAAGTTATAGTGGATAATTCATCAGATATTTTTCGATATATATTTGACAAAAATTTTATAATCAAAAGTGCTTGATCAATTATGGAAATCGTAGTGTATGTTATTATATCAAATCAGGAATAACTGAAACTTTTTGTAATTACGACAGTTAAAAATTCTAATAACACATTTAATTAAAATCAACTCTGTTTCAAAAAATTATGGATGCTATCAAGAAAATTTTATATTGTTTAAACCATGTTAAAAATCTAGTACGTTGTGGCCACGGCTTTCTTCTATATTTTCCTATACAAATTCTCTCTGTAAAAATAATTTATTAAAATTATTATTTTAAAAAAATTATCTTCCATGACAATGCAGACGATTTCCATATTACATAACTAGTATAATTTTAAATATCCAAAAAAAATTCATTTTATTCTCGAACATTTAAAATATATATTTGTTAAAAATGAAAAAAATCGATAACTTTATTTTAAATTATCGCAGATCGATGGTTCAACCATTCGTCCATTCGTTTTAAAGATATTGGCGAGCTCTTTTGAAATGTAACCATCACGAAAATTTACCCCCCCCCCCCTCCCCCCATCCCCACGGGAAGAGGCGAGGCTCCTACGTACACAATTTTGTTTTCCCACTTGACTACCTCTATCACAAATAATTCTTTTAAATTTCATAATGAATATTAAAAAATAATTCTCTTTATGCACATTTATACAAAATTTTGTCCTATACCACGATGTTAAAAATTTAGAAGAAGCGGGATGGCAACGTTGAATAATTTTTGCCAAAAGTTGATAGGCACTAATTTATGTCAATGTGTAACACCATACCAATTTGTATGAAATTCTGTGCAGTAGTACCTGAGATAGAGTTGCCACAAAATTTTGTCACACACACACAGAGACAGACATTTTCTAAAAATGGTCAAATCGTGTTCTGAAGCTCTCAAAACGTGTATATCCATCAAAAACCTGAGGTCAAAAATTTTTGCGAATCCAATACTCTCTTCTATTGAATATAGAAGAAAGTAATAACTAAATGGCCAGTAATCTTTATAAACTTTTTGATATTTGTTAATTAATTTCTTTAATAAAAGTAAATACTTATATTCATGTCAAATGCAATGCTTATAAATAGTAATTAATATTTTCAAAGTCGATGAATACCCAAAGTATTTTCGCTTTTAATTAAAATCTCTTTCAGATGAAAATATTTTGAAAATAATCTAATTGAAACTGAAGTAGTAGTAGAAAGTTTTAATTATTTTTAATTAGAATTTTCGTTTTCATTCGAAATATTGAATGCATTTTTCATATTGATTGCATTTTTTTAAATGTAGTTTAAGTTCTATAATTAAATTATTAACTAATTAGTCAGATAATAGAAACTAATTTATGTCAAAATATTAATTCCTTTTTAATTAAAATCATAAACAAATGCATCCATTTTGTTAACAATTGTAGTGTTCATTCTGACGAATTTTTATCAAAATTCCTTTTATTTGAGACAAAGAATTGATATGTATTAAGATATAGATAGAAAAGTAAAAGAAAATCCAACATATGTTGCATCTTTATTTGTGAAAAGTTATTATGTAAGAAGATAATTTGTAAAATCAATACTAAATATTAATTTCGATTGAAGAATTTTCATACAAAAAAAACTTCTCCCATAAAGTCTTTCTCGGATTCGTTTCTATCATTTTGTATAATATGCCAAGTTATAAATTTGTTGATATCAGTGCAAAGTATCTCATTGTGCTTGATATAAATTTTTAATTCAAATGTGCTAAAAATTTACTAATAAAATAGCTTATGTAAGAGTAGTAAACAAGTAATATACTATTTCTACACATAACTTTTAATTGAAAAATCTGTAAGATTTTTCTATTCTGAAAGTTATAAAATTGAAACTAGAATATTTTTTCAAACGTGTAAATATAATGATACATTAAACAAATATAACGAAATAACCTTATTGCTTATAACTTTTAATCCTGTAAGTTAATAATATAAGAATGTTCATATAAATCTAAATTTGAGTAACCTAATATAATTCTAACAGGAATGTAATTATTTAATTTGTTCAATTATGTTTCATCTTAAATATTTTTTTCTTTCTTTTAGATAAAATTAATTCGTCAAAAAAATTATATACCTATATTTTAGTTAATTTTACAGTGCCTTTCTTAACAGAAGCACTTTTAATTTTCTTCCATCATTTTTCCACGTTGATTATTTCTATAATTATTAGGAGAAACGTAGCTAAGCCTCGATGATAGCTTCGGGATCCCTATGCCGCAGATTTCCAGCTTTTTTTTTTTTTTTTTTTTTTTTTTCAGTCAATTCTTCATGCGTTTTCTAGCTGGTGCTAGAAAATTAGTTAACTATTTTCTAGCTGTTGCTTTTTCACACACTTATGATTGCGTGTGTGTGTGTGTGTCTGTGCTTTCATGTTTTTTCCCATGGATTTTTGGCTTTTTTAAATATTCCAGAGGCTGTCAACGAGGCTTAGCTACGTTTTGCCCAATATGGAACTCATCACACTTTAAAGTGTGAAAAAGGCTGGGTAAGAGTAAAAATCTATAGAAAATAGCATTAGGGGAAATAACGCACAATCACAATAATCGCATTAAATAATTAGTTACATATTTCATATTAATTTGTAAAATGATATTGTGTAAGAAGATGATTTATAAAATCAAAAGTCTCAAGAGTTAATTGTTTGGCTCGAAATGAAAAAAGTTTTACAAATATTTTGTAAAAGTGATGTGCTATTGAAAAACTGCAAGTAAAATTAGTAATTTATTAATTAAAAAAAAAAAAAAAAAATCGCGTAGCAAAACGTATGAGAAAAAATTATCAAAGTTAATCACTCTGTATATAATCACTACCGCTACCATATCTTTTTTTTTTTTTTTTTTAATCTATAAGAAATATGACTGTATAGTATTTATGTTGCTCCTACAGATGAAATAATAACGTTTAATTGCCTGTAAAACTAAAAATATGCATATTATTTTCTTTTGTAATGCTGTTTAAATAATAATTTTAACAGTAGGCTAATGAATGAGATATTCATTGCTTGGTAGATATTGGTTTATGGACCCTCAAAATATGTTATAATCCTAACTTTCAAAAATACGAAAAAAAAATTCTAAATAATTTTTGCAATTACTTTCCGAGCATACATATGTACAAAAAGTATTGTAATCATGTCAAAAATTCGAATTTGAGATTTTGATGTTTCTATACGTTTTGAGGTCCCCTGAGTCCGTTTTCACTATTTTTACGATGATGTATGTGTGTGAGTGAACACGCTAGGGTCTAAAACGCTTCGTTCGAATGAGCTGAAAGTTGGTACGTATATTGTATGTCACCATAGCACGAACCCTATTGATTTTGGTGAATCTAGCACCAATAGTTTTTTTGCAGGGACACAGGAAAAATTCTTTAACTTTATGACCTATAGGTCCAACTTTTTAAAAGTGTGATAGCGTCTAAACGCCTCATTAATCTGAGCAAAAAAATTGTGCACATGCTATAGGTCACAGTTGCACCAACTGTATAGATTTTGGTGAATCTAACACTTACAGTTTTTTTACAGGGACACAAAGAAAAATTCTTTATCATTATGGCCTAAGGGACCAAATTTTTAAAAGTACGATAGCGTCTAAACGCTTTATTCAATTGAGTTGAAAATTTATATGAACATTGTAAATCACTGTTGCACTAACTATAAGCATTTTGGTGAATCTAGCATTTACAGGTTTTTACAGAAACACAACGAAAAATTCTTTATCATTATGATCTATGGTCTCAAAGTTCAGTAGCGTTAAATAAAACATCGTGTACTATATGTAGAAAAATACTCAAATACTCTATTATGATTTTCTCTCTTTTGTTTATTTAACAACCCCTCTTTCTTTACTTTATCTATACAAAACTGCTAATTACTCAAAATTCGGAAAGTCGAGTAGAGTCACTCCAGATTTTTTTTGACTAAAAATTAAGTAATAAAATCCTTTTCGCGTTTGTACGCATTGTACAGTAGTTGGTAAACATTGTAAATATCTAATACAATTTAAATGAATAAAAATAATAAAATTATTCGTTAAATAGATGCCTACTTTATTTAACGAATTAATAGTCCGAATTGAACACAAATAACTCACATGTGTTCAATTCGGTCAGCATATTCTTGCTGACAAAAATTGAGAAATATTTTTTTTTTTCAAATATCGGCTTATGGTACTCATTGCTACAGGACTTTCGCTTAAATTTTTCAATTTAGAAGTTAAAATATAGTTTTATCGAAATAATACTCAAGATAATAGCATACATATGTAGTAAACAGAATGGACAAATACTCATTTTGGCTTTAATATTTCACTTTGGGCTTATTCATTTTGTAACATTCTATTTCTAAATAGTTTACTCATAAATGGGGTAACACGGTGGACATTGCGGTGGACGCATTTTAGTGTATAAATCAAAATATTTTTCCATGAAAAGAATTATTCAGTTGCGATTACAGAAGAAACTCTGACAACAATAGTTAATCATATAGACGAGTATTGTCATCTTTTGCAACTTTTGCTGTAAAAACAATGGGAACATAGTGAATATATATATGTATATGCATAAAATAAAAATAAAAAATAATAATAATAACAATATTTAAGGCAAAAAATATCAAGCTATGTTAAAAATAAATAAATAATCTTTTACGATATAGAAGTCAACAATAATGTAACATATTCATACAATGTAACATATTTTTTACTTTCTCTTACCCATACGTAGTAGAGAAAGTATTGTTTTCGAGGCAAAGTTTCGAAACTAATATTTCGTTATATTCGCATGTTTTGAGGTCCCCTGACTCAAAAGAAAAAAAAAAAAAATTAGTGTTTAGTCTGTTTTGCATATATGTATATGTTATCAGCATATCTCAAGAACAAATATGAACAGAAAGTCCAAACTCGGTATTCTAAATCTGTATCATATAGGGGTGCTACATTAAGCTTTTCGTTGATATTCGTTGGGAGGCAAATATTTCGTGTACAAGGACATCCAAGAGAGTTCAAATCAAATACATTACATCTATGGGCGAAATTTCTGGTAGGTAGAGTTTAACATCCATAGGTTGCAATAAACAAAATGAAATGATATTATATACTTTCTATGCATAAAAACATGTATTGTACAGAATATGGTATAGGAATCATTGATCAATCGTTTACGGGACTATACAAAACGATTTGGTTATATTGGGGGTATAACTGGAAATTTTTGGAAGTGCGTTTAAGATCGCGTTAGGTGTTTTCGTACAGGATTAAATTTAAATTTAAATATACAATGTGGTGTGTATATAACTCAGAGACAATTATAAATCGATACGCAAAATTAGGTGAAAGTATTCTTTTCTATTAAATGTCATTGATGGATACATTTTACATGTCGACAAATTCTGCTCATGAATGAGAATTAATTTCTCATACCCATACTGTAAACAAAGTATTTTTTGAAATTCTAATTTAAACTCTGTATTATTTGTTTATTTATTTTTGAGTAATATCACGTTTTCGAGGTATGCCCTGAATACGAAAGTCCAATTTTTAGCTGTTGGTCTGTTATCAGCACAATTTAAAAACGAATAAGAGCTGTAAATTGAAATTTGGTAATCTTATTAAGTTCGTATTAGTTTACCACTTGAAAAAAATTGTTTAAGTTTGGCAAGTTTTGAGGGAAATTAACCGGAACCTTTAATTTTATTTATTCATTTATCTTTTTAAATAAATGTAAGCACTACTATCGAGTCCCCTCGACCGCTCCCATGAACTCCCTCTCACCTCAAACCTCTCATGATTTTTTTTTTTTTTTTCTGCGCACACACAGTGAGCCCAGGCACTGTCGCAGGGATTGGAGACTTGGACCCGCATATTGTAGACAGAGAAAATGCTGTCGAAGACAATGACGACTCGCATCGTAGATTGACCTAAATTCATTAGAATTTATTTCTGAATTATACTTTTTTCAGATTTTGTATTTATATGTTATTCATTTAAACATAGTGACCAACAAAGCGAACGAAATTCGCTTGTAGTAGTAAAATAAACAAAAGTACATAATTTTTAATTCATTTCATTTGTTTTATTTATGGGTGAGAGATTTTATAGTCCAGTCAAAATAAACAAAAAAGACTTGAAATTTCGGGAAAATTCACATAGAGCTAAAAATTGGTACAGAGCTTAAATACATCACTATAAATAAAATGTCAAAAGTTCCCCTCGATCCCACTTGTGCTAAAAAATTTATACAAGGTCAAAGAATCGGTTTTGCACAAATACCTACACATAGACGGTACTTCCAAGTATCATTAGCTTAAAAAGCGTATAAAAAAGAATCTAGTAAAGACATGTCAAAGGTATTTATAAGAACAGAACGTATCTCACTTTCATCTCACTGCATGGCACTAGACGTTACATATGTTTTTGTTCAAGAAAAATTTTTATAGAGTGCTCTCGTAGTTTTTGCTTGGCATTTTTAACGATCTTCCCGTATGTTATAATTAAACCCTATATAACCCAAGGAATTTACTATAAATCTTAGAAAAAAATGTAAGGAATATAAAAAGTATTTTTTTAATATATATATATATATATATATATACACATTCTTAGGGTCCAAATATCTTACTCAATCTCTATATACTAATGGTACAGTAAAGTATCCCACGCAAAATTCTCATTAATAATTATGATGAGATGACATGCATATTTTTTATTACATACACCTTTAAAACATACTGTTAAGTAACTAAAAAAATATATTTGGAATGCTTTTTTTGTCTATTCCATAATGCGGTAGGTAAGGGGTTAAACGGTAAGAGTTATCGTAAAAATAATGTATACAAAATTTGTAAAAAAAGAGGAAAAAGCCAACGCTATTTCGGTTTTAATTATAAGCTATTAAAATCAACTACTAAATATGCATTCTTCACATTAGAGAACAGCTATTCTATAGGACTCTGCCGGCGAACTTTGAAATTTGATTAATAGTTCGTACATTTCTTGCCAAGGTCTTTACTTACCCAAGTTAAAATTCATGCTAGTACCAGCAACAAATTTAGGCTAGTTATTGCTATGCCTGCTCGATTTTCACGCTATTATATGCTTTATAATGCTAGCCAGCAACGAATGCTATATCAGCTAGCTAACACGGCAAAAGCATGACAGGCTATGTACAAGAATTTTATGCTTATTTGTTGTTTAAGCTTCTTCCAAAGCATGGATAGGTATGTACCTTATCAAGCTATTATACGCTTTTTAATGCTTTCCAGCATAACATGCTATGTAGGTAGCTTAGGTAGAAATAGCATGACATGCTATATCCCAGTAAGAAGTGCTAACTTGCTGCACAAGCTTCTTCCAATCATGGCAAGGATGTACCTTAATAAGCTATTATGCTTTTTCATGCTTGCCAGCATAACATGCTATGTAGGTAGCTTAGGAAAAAATAGCATGACATGCTACATCCCAGTAAGAAGTGCTAACTTTCTGCACAAGCTTCTTTCAATCATGGCAAGGTATGTACCTTAACAAGCTGTTATATACTTTTTTATGCTTGCCAGCATAATGTGCTATGTAGGCAGCTTAAGTAGAAATAGCATGGTATGCTATATCCTAGTAAGAAGTGCTAACTTGCTACACAAGCTTCTTTCAATCATGGCAAGGTATCTATCTACCTTAATAAGCTGTTACATGCATTTTTTGCTTGCCAGCGTAATATGCTATATAGGCAGCTTAGGTAGAAAATAGCATGGCATGCCATATGCCAGTAAGAAGTGCTAATTTGCTTCACAAGCTTCTTCCAATCATGGGGAGAAAGGTACCATAGTGAGCAATTGTGTGCTTGTAAATGCTTGCTGGCATAATATGCTATGTAGGCAGTTTATGTAGAAACAACATTATGTGGTGCTATGTGCCAGTAAGATGTGCTAATTTGCTTCACAAGCTTCTTCCACTCATGACAAGGTAGGTACCACAATGAACAATTGTGTGCTTTCTTTTGCTTACCAGCTTCAAATGCTATGTAGGCAGCTTATGTAGAAACAACATGATGTGCTATGTCGCAGTAAGATGTGCTAATTTGCTATACAAGCTTCTTCCAATCGTGGCAAGTTAGGTACCACAATGAACAATTTTGTGCTTATTAATGCTTGGCAATGTCAAATGCAGTGTACCAAAGTTAAGCAGGAAGATGTATTAATTTGCTTTGTATGATTGGAACAACCCCTGTAGCGTAGATATATTGCCCAACCATACTAAAAATGATTCATAGAGATCAATACAAATATCTATCGATATCAATAGAATTGGTATGAATTGATTTCTATGGATGTCCCTACCGCTGTCAATAGAAGCTATTGACATCTGTAACCCATTGATTATATCCTCAACTGATATCAATAGACCTTTACAGATATTATTAGGAATTTGATCAGTAGGCTATCGATATAAATAGAGTTTTATTGATATGAATTGATTTCTATGGATTTCCCTACCGTTATCAATAGAAACTATTGACATGTGTAATCTATTAATTATATCCTCAATCGATATCAATAGATCTTTACAGACATCAGTAGAAATTCGATCGGTAGGCTATTGATCCCAATTGGTATCTGTAGAAAAAATGATATCTGCAAATTTTGTTAATTTTTTTCCAAGTATCGAAAAAAAAAAGTTTAAAAATCTGTATCTTTCGTTTCAAAGCACGTTTTAAACGCAATGAAATATTCCTCCAAAAAACATTATTTTTCATGCTTCCTCAGGGATCCCCCTTGGGGGGTGGGGGTGGGTGCGGGGAAATCACGTTCAGAATAACAAAATTTATATCTGCGAAGTTTCGATCGAAATTTTAAAATATTCTATTTTTTTCATTGACATTTTAATATAAAAACTGAATTAAAAAATTTCAAGAGTCAAAGAAAATTGGTTTTGAGGCATATGCATTAGGTTTGCAAAATTGATTAATTTTTTCAAAGTCCAGAAAAACAAAATGTTTCAAATATTTAAAAGTATGTATCTTCCATTTCAGTGCATACAAAATGTCATGCTAAACATCTTTTTAGAGGTTGTGAAGTATTCCTCCAAAAAACATATTTCTTTATCCCCCCCCCCCTTCCCGATGGTATTCCCTGTCATCAGTTGGAGGAGGAAATGACGCTAGTAACTCAAAATTTACAGTTGGCAGAAAAATTATTGAAGCACAAACTTAGATTTCTCATATATATGTTCAGTTTGGTTGCTAATTTTTATCATCAGCTTACAGCATAAAAGGAGCGCAAGGATGAGATCATGACTCGACAAATATTGAACTAGAATATATAACTCGAAAAGAAATTATAACCTTGTTTTAAATTAGCACAGATCAATGGTTCAACCATTCGTTTCAAAGGTATTGAGTTCTTTTGAAAGATAGCCATACTGAATATTTATACCAAATGGGGGCTATTTTCTACCAGGGGATGTTCTAACGTGCACATACTTTTTCTTCATAGTTTACAACTACAATTATTAGTAATTCCTATTAATTTCACAATCACTTCATAAAAATAGTTCTCATTACGTACATATTTATACGAAATTTGTCCTATACTACACCCTAGCACACAGTCACACATTTTCTAAAAATGGTCAAATCGTATTAAGGACCTCACAAAACATGCAAATCCATTTAAAACTAGAGTTCAAAAACTTTCATGAATTCATCATTTTCTTCTTAGATATACAGAAGAAAGTATAAATAGTTAAATCGTGCTCGGGACTTATCAAAACATGTGAATCCATCAAAAACCAAGAGTTGAAAATTTTTACTAATCTTTTGAAGAAAGTAAAAAAAAAAAACTTAAAAAGTCTTTTGAAACATTGTAAAATTAGTTTGTTATGGTCATCACAAAACTGTTTTCTATATACTCCTGTACAAATTGTAAAAGTATAACATATTGAAATTATTTTCCCGAAATTGGGGATAGCGATAGTCCTCAGAAAATGGAGACATTTGGTTACCTTATGAATGAATGACTGAAACATATTTACCTCATAGAGTAAGGTGACCATACGTCCTCGAAATTCGAGGACTGTCCTCGAATTTTGACCTTTTTTATTTTTTGTTCCCAAAAATTGTTTGATTACTGGCGGATACTAAATGTCCCCAAATTTAAATATTTGCAAGTATTTCTTTCAAAATCGCAGTCCATTCCGTGGAGGATCAAAATTGTGATGGCATGTTTCCAGACCACCTCTAGGGTTGAATCCCAGACCGTTGCCAATTGCCCAATGCAAAGCACTAGTGAGACAGAAAACCCATTCATTCCTATCCAATAAAAATCGCAGTCTAATGCACAAGTACAGCGTCTAGAATATACAGTTAGGCAAGCGCTTATGATCGAATACTTAAAATACTGCTAAAAATTAAGCTTCCCAGATGGCGCTTCGATCGATTTTTTTTTGCTCAAACCTAAGACTCCTATATGATAAGAGCTGGCTGGCGCAGTGTCCGCCATTTTCTATCCCGTCTGGGAAAGTGTTGGCGGTAGAAAAAGCTAGGTTACCTGATTAGCGTTGTTATCGCCTTTAAACGTCTATACAGATCAAGTGAGCTAGAACTTCTTATCAGGAAACAAACAAGTTGGCAATTTTAAGAACATCGCCAACATTCTCAAAACTGCAACCCTTCACGTTAAAAGAAATGTAATATTAAAGTTAATTTTAAAAGAATTTAAAACAATAACTTAAAAAAACAGTACATTCATATTAAATTTGTCAAACAACTTTGAAAATAAAATGAAATAATATGAAAATAAGGGAAATCTTACGCTACAAAGTTGTGCTTCTGCTTCGGGTATCCACGAGTTACATCTGCAATTTATAATCCACTTTTTCCTTCTTTCTGGATTCGTAGAAAATATAAACAGGCGGTGAACTTTTCTGGAGTTATTCGTGCAATTTATTACAGAAAAACCACCAATAATAAATAGTCAGCCGGTCTTGTGGGGTAGAAAATGGCGGATGCGTCAGCCTGTCTATGTAGGAGTTCTACTCAAACCGAAGAGCTGATTGGCTTTTCCCAGTTTCGTCTGCTCAATCACGTGATCTAAAAACATAATTAACCAATAGGGAGTCTCGGTTTTGATTTCGTGACACTAACTTCGATTACAGTGACATCTGGTGAGAGGCTTAATTTTTTTAGTACAATTTTATTTTCCGCTTTCCACACTGTTTATTCTACGTTGAAGCACAAGTAATTAGATAATCTTGGAAATCAACGAAACTTTAATAAAGACCCTCATACTTCATGAGCAGAGAAAGAATTATGCACTACTAATTAGTATATAAATTCTATCTTGCCCGATTTATGTTAAGTGAAAAATAAAAAAATTTTAATGAAATTTTCACAAAAATGGCAGTTATATGACTACCACAAATTGCATTGATACATTGATAGGAGAGAAAAAGAAATTATTTTCTTGTAGTTATATAATCGGGAATAATTTCTGCATTTTTGGGAGTGGGGATTCTGAAGGTTAAAATGAAAAGCTGTTATTTTGTGTTCTCTCCTATCATCATAATAAAGTGTAAATGGGTTCTATAGACTTAATTATTTTGATAATGCTGTGATAGTTTAATTTGCATAAACATACCTTAGGCTCAGCAATTTTTCATAGAAAAAGGTGTTTCAAAGCATTTTGTAATGTACAATTTCAAAGCTTTTTGTAATGAAAAATGAAGAGTTCTTTTTATTAATTATGCATAGCATATAGCTATTGGTCTCTTATATCCCCAATCATCATCATCAAAGTGCTTGTTTCAGTGTTCCTGGGAACGATGTTCTCTCACCACTAGTATTAGTATGTGAATCAGAAAAAATAATGACCATAGCCACAGATAGAGATGTAAAAAACCCGGGAATTTTGCTTCTGGGGAATAAACATGGGAATTTTCGGGTTTAAACCGGGAATTTTGGGAACTTTGGAAACTTTGATGGGAAGAAACTAATATTCAATGTTTAAATTTAATTTCACTTCTTTTAGGTGTACCAAACAACTTGTTTCAATATCATTTTTATTCTATTTGCTTAAATAAAAGTGTTATCAACAATTATGTGATTATTTTACAGAAAATTGTAAAAAAATAAACGTTTACGATATTGACAATAATAAATGATGAAGTTTTGTCTGCCTATTTAAATAACTTTAATTTTTTTCTTTTTTTTTTTTTAATGAATACCATAATAAAATATGTTATAAAAATAATACAATGAAATTAATTTTATTAAATTTTATTATACTTCATCGAACAAAATTTCATATTAGTTGATGAAATTTTGTTATAATCACTCAAAGAGCACGGGGAATAAAATCGAAAATGAGTTCTTCGGTTATTAAGAATTCAAGCAATAATTTTTTAATGCATTAAATCAATACATAAAATATTCAATAACTAATAATTAATAATTTGGCTGTTATTTCTTTCTTCATTTATATTTTGCATATTAATATTGTTGAAATTTCAATTGAAGTAATATTTCCCAGTGTAATATTATTGATTGTTTTAGTAAATGCAGAATATTTTAAAGCGTTTTTGTTTTATTTTTGAAATAAACGTTAAAGTTATAAAACTGAAACATGTGATTGCGATAAAAAAAAGGTGTTATATTGAACTCAGTGTGTATACAGTCAGAACCACGGAGTAATATTAATAGGAGTTGAAGGTCCAATGGGAGAAAGCTACGAAACTGTGATCTAAATTTTTGGTAAATATTGAGGGCGCCACTTGTCATTCCTCCCTACCTCGGCGCGGATATACTGTTGTTTTCAATAGAATTTTGCTGGAGTACATTTAAAATTTTTTATTTTAAGCAATTTAATTTCTTTGTAAGTTCTTAAAACTGCATAATTCAGATGTTTCAAATAAATGTTTCGTTCCTAGTTGTAAAACAGGCTATGATAGTGATAAGAAAAACAAAAAAAAGCCCTAGGAGAAAAATAAAGTCCGAGTTCGTGTTTTCTGCACCTAAAGTAAGTTTTTTTTTTTTTTCTTTACAAAATTTCATCCATTCTCCTTCCTCTCAATTATCTGTTTTAGCTAGCTTCGGTTCATAAGAATCGTCATTTTTTAAAAGCTTTCTTTCAAAGTAAAATTAGTATAAAATGGCTCTTTAAAAAAACATGTTGGTTAGAATACTCTATTTAATGAAATTTGCTTTCAATCGAAATTTTTTCAGCTTGATATTATTTTTAAAAAAATAATTAAAACGAGACATTTCCCCATTGAATAACATTGCGGATGCTGGAGAGAAGGAAGGATTGCACGCTGGCGCCATCTGTAAACATTAGAAAACAACATCACAAAATTTCAGCGTTACCTTCTTCTCCTGTCTTTTTACTCCGTGGTCAGAACTCAAATATAAATATACGGCAATAACAGAGAATAAGTCTGTCAATTAATGAAATTTGAAAATTGTACTTTTTAAATTTATAGACGTTAAAAACAGTATTTAAAAGTTGAAAGATCATAAAAAACATCTGAATGTGAGATAACATTTTGAAATACCTTAAAACATCCCTAATCTAAGAAAAATAAATAAATAAATAAATAAATAAATTCGCAACTTATAAAAATTTTCAAAATTCCCTTGTTTTGGAAACTTTCAAAATTCCCTTCCCAAAAAACCGGGTTTATTCCCTGGTTTAAACCCGGGTTTTTTCCCCACTCACATCTCTTGCCACAGACCAGCAAAACAGAACACTGGTGACATAAAATGGAGGCGAAATAAAGTCCACAAAATTATATCACCAAAAAAGTCCCCAAATAGAGTTTTCAATGTCCTCGAAATTTATTTCGATTTGGGGACAAACGGTAATTTGTCAAATCAGTATTTGAAAATATGGTCACCTTATCATAGAGCTTAATCGCAATGACCTTGAATTTAATAAACACCTTGTTAAACCATAGAATATTACATTAAATCTTAAAAAAAAAAAAAAAAAAAAAAAAATAGCGACGTCATAAGAGGCTCCATTTTAAAATAAAAAATATGATTTTTTATTAATATTGGTTAATTTTTGTTAGTATACCCTCATACAAATATTAATTGGTTTATCAAGCTATCGTTTATCTAATTTTCTTACGATGTTAATTGTAAACCCCACTCAATCTCAACCTGAAAGAATTTCCATGGCAAATCTTATTTCTTTTTTAGCAGATCGTAGTATTTTGAAAAACAAGTATGGCAACGTAGTGCTTGTTTGTTTAACAGGCGATTAAACTTAGATCAGTAACAAGGGGGGGCCCTCGTGGCCGAGTGGATATGTCACCACACTGCTAATCGCCTTCGAGCGTAGGAGAGCGGGTTCGATTCCCGCGCTGGCCCTGGGTGTTTTCTCCGATTCTTCGTAATGTAATTCTGTCATGTGTTATCTGTCGTTATCTGACGAAGATTTACAAGCGGACAATAAGTCAAGCATACAAATCTGATGTATATGTGTTATCAGTAACAAGGGAACTTTTTTCCTCTGATTGGTTCTTTAGATAAGCTGGTAGTACGTCACTTTACGCATGCACCTACTAAACTAGAGCCCCTAAATAAAATAATAGGCCGGCGCATCACCGCCATTTTTTTGCCTCCGAAGAAGACGGCATTTCCGCTTGGCGTCCTTATCGCTTCCCTAATGATTTTAAGAAATCTTGATCTGAAGCTAATCCGGTCAAGATAAGAGCAATGAGCAACAATAATATTCCTAAAAACACATTTTTTTCACAGTACATTCTCAGGATGTCATTTCATTCTGAGGATATCCTATGGATGTACTGGGGTAAGTTGTGTTGTTAGGGCGGTTTCTGTTTCTTTTACAAAATGTCGCCAAAACTCAAATACACAGTAATAGAAGGTCTGTGAACACTTTATATTCACTTCTTGAATGATTATAGCAGTTTATCGCTAAACAAACTTCCATATCATAGTTTACATAGCTAAAATTATGAAATATAATAAAACAAGTTACTCTAAAGTAACGTAAGACGATAAAAAAATTTATTGTCGTTTGTTTATCAGAGAAACGCGCTGGGTACAAGTGGCAACCCTAAGGCAACAAAATGCCTGATGCGCCAGCTCGTATATACAGGAGCCTTATACTAAACACTTAAGCAAGTTGCACAAGCGTCTTCAGCATCAAGACTCCGAAAACAGATTTGCGCGACTTTTAGCGCACATACGTCGCGCCCTTCTTTCAGCCAATCAGCATTCTTCATACAGAGGACGCTGATATGAAAATAACAAGATTCCAACCACGGAGTAAGAAATAACTGGAGGGGAAACTAGCGTAAAATGTGTGTTATCCAATTATTTGAGTAAAAGATGGCGCCACTCTCGACTGATGTCCGATCATTCCCATTCCATAATGTTTTTCAATGGGAAAAACGCTCATATATTAGTTCCCCATCATACTATAGGTATGGGGAACTTAGGTAATCGTGAAAATTTTTGACCTCGGTTTTTTGACTTTTCTACACGTTTTCAGGCGTGAGGAATCCGAAAATGACAAAATTTCTATGGTGTCTGTCTGTAGGGTGTCTGTTAGTGTGTCAGTGTGTCAGTCCGTTAGTGTGTTAGTCCGTTAGTTTGTTAGTCTGTTAACACGATATCTCACGAACAAATGATCGCAGAGAGGTCAGATCAGTTTTAAAATATTACTTTCGACACTGGCAAGAACCCTATTCATTTGCAACATTCGAATTTAAAAACTTCGTAAGTTATTAGAAATTTACGATTTTCTTAACATGAGAGAATAGGACAAAAATTCACTTAAACGTGCATTAAATGGAAACTTTTTACTGTAAAAATGTCAGACGAGTTTTAAAATATCAGTTTTGATGCCGGAATGAACATCAGTAACTATAAATATGCTACTTTGGAAATTTCGCAAGTTATTGGAAATTTACGAATTTTTTAACGTGGCAGCATAGAGCAAAATTTCACATAAACGTCAATTTTTAGAGATATTTTCATCGTAAAGATGTCAGACTACTTTTGAAATATTATTTAGGACACTGGCATGATTATTAATGACTATGAATTTTCCTATACAAAGATTTCGTAAGTTATTGGAAATTTACGAATTTCTTAACATGGCTGAATAGAGCAAAATTTCACATAAACGTCAATCTTGAGGGATATTTTCATCGTAAAGATGTCAAACCACTTTCGAAATATTATTTAGGATACTGGCATGAATATCATAGACTACGATTTTTCCAATTTAAAAAATTCGTAAGTTATTTGGAATTTACGATTTACTTAACATGTCAGAATAAGGCAAAATTGAGCATAAATTTCCATTTTGAGGATCGCAAATACATTAGACAACTTCAAAATTACATTTATGATATTTGTTTGAACATGATTGAATACAAATATTCTAATAGGAAAATTTCGTAAATCATTCGTAATTTACGATTTTATCAACATAGCGAAATTGTAAATTTTTCATATAAATATGAATTTTGAGGATTATTGCATTGGAAATAGTAGCATGTAAACTAAACAACGGAATTGACCCTGATAAAATAAATTAATAGATTAGAATAAGATATATATATCGAAATGAACGGTGGATAGCCTATTAGGCGGGGATTTCATTCTGTCATAATATCAAGCTTTGGTCAAATTCATTTCTTTTAACATGATTATAATATGTCTCGCACTAGAAATTTATGAGAACATAAATATGATGGGGAACTGAGCAGAGTTCACCTATGCCAACTAGTTTTATTTTTTTTAACGAAAAGAAGGATTTTTGAGAAAATCAGCGAAAAATGAATTTGAATATATAGGGTTTTCTTAACAGCATAAAATTTTTACAAGCGGCATAGGACACTTGTTATTTTTAAAGAGCCAATTTTTATAGGCTTTCGTCAAGATCATAACGAATTAAAAGGACACAGGGACATTTAAAAGGACTAGGGAGAGAAATGATATCTATAATAAAGAAAAATGTAGAATGAAAAGAAATGTATTGTATATAATAAATTTTCGTCGCACATATTTTTTTTTAAATCATAAATTTTAATTTATAAGCAATTTATAAAGAGGTAGAAGAAAAAGTTTATTTTATTTTATATTATTATTATTTTCTTATTGTTATTATACTTCTCAGTTGCGGATTATTCCATACATTATTTAAATATCTTAATAGTGTAAATGTATTTTATGATTATGATTTGTCATTATTATATTTAGCTGTACAAAGTGGATTTTTTTTTATATATAATATATGATTTAGTTTCTATAAAATTAATTTATAAATATAACTAATTATTTTAAAATAATATATATGATTAATTTAGTTTATAAATATTTATATTTATAAAATAATAATTTATTTTTCACCTTATAATATATCAATCTCCACACATTTCTGAGTGGCGTGATACTGCTTTTGAAGTTGGTAGATTGGAAGTGCTGGGTTCGATCTTAGGTTGTGCTCGTCGAATAGCCGTTCGAAATTTTCCGTGGTTTTCTCTGAAACTCAGGTAAATATGTGCTTGGATCCCTTAGAAAGTCCCCCGCTTTTCACTCCTTGGTTTATGTGTTGAGGACACATAACTGAGTCACAAAAGCCTCGTGTAGTTAATTGCTTTAACACCAACATATTATTTCGTCTAAAAATATATTTTTAAAGAATTTTGTTTTTTACCTGCCCCACGATTGACTGAATGGCTATGTTCTCAAAGTTGTTTGACCGGAAGTGCTGGGTTTGATACCAACCTTAACAACACACGCATCCATAGCACATCCCGAGGATGTCCTTTGTATGTCATTTTATCCATAGGATATCCTAAGGATGTCATTTGGAGAAGATGTATTTTTAGGGAAGTCGCGTTCACCAACCTATCGCACGGTGTTTTCTGTGGTTTTCTCCGAAGCTCGGTAGAATACAATATAAATATACCAAAAAATAAATAAATAAATAAACTACTATGGAGGGCAGGGTATTAACTCAGGTCTAAGACCTGATTGGCCTAAGACTCTAAAATTGCACTCCATCTTAAATTAAAAATATTCATTGCTTTTATGTAGACTTTTTTTTTTTAATGGAATGCATTTCGTATTTCATTGGGATTAAATAATAATAATAATAATATAATGTAATAAAAATTATAAAATATATTTAAAAAAATATATTGCTTATACAAATTATTTGAAATTGAATATCTCTTTGATTAATTTTCATTTTGACGACCGCTTACACAAAACTGGCTTTTTTAAAATAACAAGCCTCGCATACTTCTTGTAAAAAAATATATGTTTTTAAGTAAACCCATGTATAATCAAATTCATTTTTCGTGAATTTCTCGAAAATAATTCTTTTTTGTTAAAATCTTTTTTATATGGACATTTTTGCAAGTTGAAAAGCGTTACAGAACGAAGACAATAGGGCACCTACCGTAAACAGAGTGTTTTTCTTTAATATGGTGTTCTTTTCAAGCTGATTGACGGAAAATGTCGAGTTGAGTTTAATACAAAGTTGCGCTCGCGGACCTAGGCGATCGGAGTTTTCCGTGATTTTCTCCGCTACTTGCATAACTACTGGCTAGGATCCCATAAGGAGACACACTGACGGCATTCTACTCAGGCCTAACACACAAGTGCTGTTAATTGGCCTTATAATCCCAACATCACACCACGAATGAGGTCTAAAATTTACTTTTTCAAACAGGTTACATATAGTAAAATTGCATTTGACAATCAAAAATATTTATTATTTTACGCAGATTTCTTTTTTTTTTATGGAATCAATTTCATATTTCATTGTGATAAAAATAAAAATAATAATATTTATATAATATAATAAAAATTATAAAAAATACTTTTTTAAAAATATTTATAAATTATTTGAAATTAAATGTCCCTTTTAATTAATTTTCCTTTTGATGGCAGCTTATACAAAACTGGCATTTTTTAAAATAACAAATGTCACATACTTTTTGTAAAAAATATATTTTATTAAGAAAACTCTGTGTAATCGAATTCATTTTTCGTTGAATTTCTCAAAAATCATTATTTTCGTTAAAGAAAGTTATTAGATGAACATTTTTGCAATTGAAAAGCATTACGGAAAGAAGATAATCGGACATTTACCGACGAGTGGCGTCATCTACATTAGCTAAAAGTATTGACATAAAACAACATGATTTAAGATTAAACGACGATTATAACTTTAATCAACTGAGAAGATGCTACATCATTCACATTACATTATAGTATCCGAAAAGTAAACAACACACACTGTTGCCAAAGCAGTCATGAAATATAGGGGTTGCCAAAATGAGGTATACAACTTTCATCACATTCACCCCCCTTTAATTTTTAGCCCCAAAGAGAACATTAAGTTTTTAATCCCTAACATAGTCCTTTAGGTAGACAGGAGGTTGTCGGAGTCGAACAGGTCGTTGTGATATGCTGTCATGTTGCCCTTTCGCAGTATCACCAGACAGGGCGACTGAATCTTCCTCTTGTTTTGTGTTTTGTTCAAGTATAACACTTTCATCACAATCATCATCATGCACCTGGAATTCTTTAGGAGCAAGATGGCGTGTTGATACAGTTGTTTCTCTTCCATCTGGAAGCTTCACATGCGCATAATCAGGATTGGCTTCAATTAAGTCAACGACTTGCACCAAAGGTTCATATTTACTGTTCCGCACATGATTCTTCATAAGTACTGGGCCAGGTTGAGTCAGCCAAGTGGGAATAGCACAACCATAGTAAGACCTTCTAGGGTGCGAGAACATTCGCTCATGAGGTGTGGCATTTGTTGTGGTGCACAGCAGAGAACGTATGGAGTGTAGTGCAGATTGCAGTTCTAACTCCCATTGTTCCACCCGTAACCCTTTTGACTTTAATGCGAGCAGAATGGTCTTCCAGATTATTCCATTATAGCGTTCGACTTGTCCATTTCCTTGTGGGTTATAAGGAGTCGTTCGGCTGGTTGCAATTCCTTGGGAATTTAAAAAAGATTTCAGTTCTTTTGACATAAAAGCAGGTCCTCTGTCAGAATGTATATATGTAGGCATTCCAAAGACTGAGAAAATGTTCTGCAGGTGAGTTATGATTGTAGGAGCAGAAGTGTTCGAGCAAGGTATGGCAAAAGGGAATCTTGAGAACTCATCAACCACAGTCAGGAGGTAAGGATTCTTGGTAGTAGTGGGAAGAGGTCCTTTAAAGTCAATATTCAGCCTTTCGAATGGTGAAGTCGCCTTGATTAATATTCCCTTATTCTTTGTAAATCTAGGTTTTAGTTCTAAGCATATTGTACAGTAATTAGTTATTTTCTTAACATCATCCAAAGAAAAGGGTAGGTTCTTGCTACGAACCCAGTGATACATGCGTGTGATTCCTGGATGGCAAAGAGCACCGTGCAGCTCACTGAGGTCAGATATTGAACCAGTTGCAGCAGTTATTCTTGATAATGTATCAGCTGTCAAGTTCTTCTTTCCAGGACGGTAAATGATATCAAATTTAAAGCAAGCTAGTTCTAGCCTCCAACGCATAATCTTTTCATTTTTTATTTTACTATTGTGATACTGATTGAACATGAAAGAGACAGACTGTTGGTCTGTAAAAACTTCAAAATGCCGACCAACAAGGTAGTGTCGCCAATAACGTAAGGATTCAACGATGGCATAAGCTTCTTTCTCAATGGAAGAGTGCTTCTGTTCTGAGTTGTTCAATGTTCTTGAGAAGAATGCAATGGGACGCCCAGCTTGGCTAAGTGTTGCGCTTATAGCGAAATCAGAAGCATCCGTCTCTACACGAAATGGTATATTATCTTCAATAGCAGCCAATGTGGCATTGGCTACATCGGTTTTTAAAGAATGAAAAGCTAACTCAGCATCTTCTGGGAGAGGGAACTGCTTTTTAGATAACAGAGGACGTATCTTCTTTGAAAAATTAGGTATCCATCTACAGTAGTGGGCAAACATGCCTAGAGCACGTTGTAAGGATGCATTATTTTTAGGAATGGGCATTTCCATTAACGGTTTAAGGCGTTCAGGATCTGGTTTGATAGTTTTGTTTTCGATTGTATACCCCAACAGTTGTACAGTCCTAGTTGAGAAAACGCATTTATCCTCATTTAATGTTAAGTTGTATTTTTTTGCAACAGTTAAGAATTTCTCTAAGTTGTGGTCATGCTCATTTTGATCCCTCCCACAGATTGTAACATCATCAAGATATGGATATGTGCCTTTCAATCCCTCATCTTGTATTATTTTATCAATGACTCTCTGAAAACAGGCCACTCCATTGGTGACACCAAATGGAACTCGTAGAAATTGATATAGCTTTCCACATGCCTCAAATGCTGTATAATGCCTTTCAGACTTTAGAATAGATAACTGATGGTAAGCACTCTTGAGATCTATTGTACTAAATATTTTGTTTTTAGATAATTTGGAGATTACTTCTTCAATTTTTGGAAGAGGGTATGCATCAAGCATAGTGAATTTATTAATGGTTTGGGAATAGTCAATAACCATTCGAGGTTTGTGATTGGTTCCTCTAATGACAAATGCCTGGGCACGCCAAGGTGAATTACTTGGTTCTATAACACCTTCTTTTAATAGTTTCTGTATTTCTACAGTGATAAAATGATTATCTTCATCAGTATAGCGTCTTGATTTTGTGATTACAGGCATACAATCTGGAGTTAAGTTTGCAAATAATGAGACAGGTGGTACTTGTACAACGGCTAAGGAGCAAATAGTAAGAGGTGGTCTGTCACCATTGAAGCCAATTTCCACAAAAGAATGAGCTTCTAATATATCATGGCCAATTAATACATCTGTACATAAGTCCTTCATAATCAATAATTCGACATCATTATAAGAGTAGTTCTTCAGCTTCAAATTTACTTGACAGCACCCAACAATATCAGAAGTCATGGAAGAACTAGCCATCGATATCCTTCCAAAATATGGTTTGACTTGAATACCACACTTAGCCACGTGAGTCTGATTTATGAAACTTAAGCTGCTTCCAGTGTCTATTAAAGCATCAAGTTCAATCCCATTTACTTTTGCTTTGATTATAGATTTTTGGAGGCAATGTGTAGCCCCTGAAACTAATGCTAAGGTACCTGCAGAAGTAGTAGCATTTACAGTATTTCTTTCTAGTCTAGATTTGCAAACACGTTGATAGTGACCTTTTTTTTCCACATTTTCTGCAAGAAGCATCTCTGGCGGGGCATGAAGATCTAGGATGACGGTCACTTCCACAAAAATAGCACTTCTCTACTCTGGATGAAGTAGATGCAGCCGTCATGGAATTTGTATCTTCCACCCGACTTGCTTCATGGTCAATTGCAGCTGTAGGGGTAGGATTTGGTGTAGTGAGGTACGATGCTGAATGCAATTCAGCTAGTTCTAAAGTTCTGGCCTGTTCAAAAGCTCCATCTAATGTAACAGATAAGTTTTCTAATAGCCTTTGGCGAATACGAGGGCATCGCAGCCCGCTTATAAAGGCATCCCTGATGTATTCATTTTTGTATTCCTCTGCGGAAACAGATTTAAAATTGCAGTCCTTGCTCATTTGCTTAACCTTTTGCTTACGGGCGGGAAGACCGTGATCCCGCGAAAAAAGGTGCTGAAGAAACCGGGGTCGGTCCAATCGCTGTCCCAGGCATTTTCACCCCTCAAGTATGGGGTGCAGTAATTGATTTTCTCCGTGGGTGGCTTATTAATTGCTGGAGAAGGGAACTGTGTAGGGATGATAGCATTTAATGAGAGGAAAATAGGGGAAAAAATTATCTTTTCGGAGGACATTTAATATCATTCTGCGTCTTTATCTCGTTAGCAATACATTTTGTTTAGATGTTAGAAAAATATTTTAATTTCAAATTTTCTTTTCTTGTATGTATTATTCTATACCATAGAATGATTGGGAAAAGGGGCCAAGATCGCATTCAGTATGTTGTAATAATGAAATGTTTGTTTCTTTTTTCTTTTTTTTCTTTTTTTTTTTTCATATAATATTAAATAACATTAATAAAATTACTATCAGATTTTTGTTTCGGTACTCTAAAAAGCTTACTATACAAAAAGAAAGAATCACACACCAATATTAGCCTAGAAAAACTATTACTTTCAATCAAAAAAATAAATGTTTTAATCATTTCAATAAACCATTTGCTACAAAAGTGGAGAAAAATATAATATTGTTATAGTTGCAACCCGTGGAAAATGCGGGATACGGAATAAATTGAAATACGTACACATATTTCAATAATATTCCACGCTTACTATTAAAAGTATAAGTCCATATAATAATAATAATAATAATAAACAAGAAATTAATTCATGATCATAAATTATGAAACATATTCCGAGGCATTTTATTGGGAAATTAGAAAATTTACAAAACGATTTCCATGAAATGTATTGAGTAATCAATGCATTTTACTGGTAAAAAATAAATAAATAAATAAATAAATAAAAATAAATAAATAAATAAATAAAAAGAAAGAAAGAATAAAACTACTAAAATCTGTTGAGGCAGGTTCCTATTTTAATAATATATCCACGCATACATGAAAGCAAGCCAAAGTAATAAATATGCGTAAAATATGAATTTTATTATATTTTTAAAAAATAGGTTTAATAAAGCGTTAAAAAGGTATTAAAATTTCTGTAACAATAATGATAAAATATAATAAAGAATTTATATTATGAAGTCTTAAAAAGAAAAAAAAAGAAAGAAAAGAAAAGAAAAAGAAAACAGACTTTAAATTCATTTTTAGTAAATCGTGCATTTAATTTTACCAATTTCAACACATCTTTTACTTAGTCTGTATATGTCTATATGATGTATATACAGAGGGTTTTCCAAAATGATTGAAATTCACTTTAATTTTTTATTAAAGATAAATTGACAAAAGATATTCAAAATATGTTCAAAATAAAGTAGATAAAAAAGATAGTGTAAAGAAAGCGCTTCTCCTATTAAATTTATAAATCTTACATATTTTATATATTTAATTAAATTCCTCTAGACAAATTTGGTCAGTTAGAAAATTTTTCTTTTACACTCAACAAGACCAATAGAAAAATAATAAATAGTGGATCTGCAGATCAGGAGCTTCAACATCTTATTTCCATCCACAGTATTCATTAGATCATTTTTATTTATTCTGTATTATAATGTATATATATATAGATTCGATTGACTTGCTACAAAAACAGATAATTTTTTTAGGGGGGCTGCTTACCCTCAGTCTTCGCTGTATCTCTCTTTCTATAACTCTCTCTCTCTCTCTCTCTCTCTCTCTATATATATATATATATGTGTGTGTGTGTGTGTGTGTGTGTGTGCGTGTGTGTATTCCTAATAACTGGCAGTCTTGTATTAATTCTATCTAATTCATAAATACTTTTATCAAATTTTATGCAAAAAAGATTACAAAGCATATCGGAATTATTTTGTGCAACCCTGTAAATTTTTACCAATTCTGTGCTCGCAGTTTTCAAAAGAAAAACATGCTTTTAAAATTCTAGTGCGATTTCATTATATTTAATGGAGTGTAACCATGTTAAAATACATTTTTAAGAAATATCGACTGCAGACCGTAATAGTCCGAAATTCCTTTATGTATACCGGAAAAGGAGCCAGAGTGATTATATACGCCAATAATAAGAATGCACCTTATAATTATAACTCATTAATTTTTAAAACTAATTTGACATCATTTGGATATTACAGTACGTCATCGTAATTCTTTTGTGTGGTCCCGTAAATAAAATTTTTAGTATATACATACCCTTTCTTTTAGAATAAACATACTTTTAAGCATCTTTATAATGTACTCTAATTTCATTATGTTTTATACAGCATACACGCATTAAAGTACGCTAAAAAAAGAAGAAAAAATGTCCATAGGCTCTAGTGTCATGAATTTCTTTTGTGTGTCTCTGTATATGAAGGATAAACGTTTTATACATGAGTAAAAACTATTGAACTTAGTCTACGTTTTTCATGAATAATTGTACGAAATTTGACATAATTTGGATAATTACGTGACATTGTCGGGACGTTTTTGTAAGGCCCTGTATATTAATTAGGAAGCTTAAGCTCACATATTTTCAGAATTAAACATAAGTTTAATAATTCATTATATTAATTGAGTAATTACTGCATTTCGGAAATGCAATTTAAACAGAATAAAAGAAGAGTCTGAAGAATATTTTGCAGATTGCAGGGGGGGTGGGAGGATACCTAAAAGTACCATACATACATATTTTTGTGTGTTTAAAGTTGTATTTATAATTTTATTTTAAATTAAATTTTTATTATGATTGATAATAGTTCGGTTTTTTAAATTAAGCAAAAAATTAAAATTACGACAGTGATTTTTTCTTTAAATGGGAGGAAGGGAATGGAATCAGTAAAAATACCGTAATTTTTTTCATTGGACATAATAAAGCATTTATATACCATAATTTTTAAAAATTAAACCAAGAATTTAATTTGGATATTTTGTTTAAAAATAAAATCTGCATAATATATCATAGTCACCAAATTTAAGCTTTTTTGACTAACATCTTCAAAATCAGTTCTTCTTCTTATTATTTTGCTTTTATGTAATTTATAAAACTTCAATTTGCGAATAAAACGAGTTTTTTTTTTTTTTTTTTTACAAAAATGTGGCATTAAAAATGTGTAAAATTTGGCAACTATGATAAATTAAAACTGTAAATATCTATTAAACACTGATTCGAAATCCACGCAAAACAATTTGACCAGTTTTTATGTTATGAGTTTATGTAATGAAAACTATATTTTTCTTGAAATTATTATTATTATTATTACTTTGATTTTAAAAGAAATACATTTTATTTATTTTTTTTTTTTTTTTTATTATTACTCATTTTTAATCTTTTCATTTATTTATTTATTTATTTTTAATTATTATTACTCATGAAATACTTTAATGGAAGAAAAACTACTTCTTTTAAGCTGATACAACTTGTTAGATCCCCCCTCCCCCCAAATAATTATAATAATAATAATAATAATAATAAATATAAAATAAACTTGATGAAAAATTTTGCTTTAGTATTTTATAATGTTTCTTAACTTAAAGCAATCAATTTGAATTTATTTTCAATACACTATAGAAATAATATTTTACATTGAATACATTGAACTGTGTGGTATAGTGTGTTGGTTATGGAGAAAACCATGGAAAACTCCGAGCGGCTGAACTGAAAAATGCCCCCTGTATTACACACGACTCCTTCCATGTATCAGTTGCGAAAGCCGAATATCTTGGCCATTGGAAAAAAAAAAAAATAATGCTTAATGTTAAATAATGACTCTTTTGTTTAAAAGAAAAATAATAATAATAATAAAAGTTAATTCTGTGTGAGAAGATAAATAAAATTTGCAAAGTGCAGAAATATGTGCGTATATTTATGAACATTACGAAATTTTATTATATATATGTATAATATAACAAGAAATTACAAAAAAAAGTCTTTCTTTTATTCTTTCTTTATTTTCTTTCTTTATTTTTTCTTCTCTCTCTCTCTCTCTCTCTCTTTTTTTTAAATAAAATATAAGATTTAGCAATTAAAAATAACTTTATTTCCATTCCATTATACATGAAAGAAATCTGTCAAAAAATTAATTCCACTTATAATATTAAACATTTTAATACAAAGATCAAGCTAAAGTATTGTGTTTTATTAAACCATTAACCGCCAAACTAGAAATAATGTTTTTTTTTTTTTTTTGTGTTTTTTTTTTTCTAAATGCAAACAGCAATACTCATTATTTTGATCATATTTAACAATAATTTAAAATAAAATTTTTAAAATTAGTCTTATCTTACTAAACTAAATACAGGGTGTTGTATTTGCACAACTTCAGTGAAATAAGAGTATGTAATGAAGACAAATAAATCTTTACGGAAAATAGAATAAAACAGCAAACACTACAGATGACTTCAAAAGTAATTGGCTTATTGTGAAACATTTTGTTACAAGTTATGTAAACTTATTCAAATATGATGATTTTCGAAAGTTTTGGATTGATTAGTGCTTCCTTCAAGTTTGATTTTTTTTTTTTTTTTTTTTTACGGAAAATTATTTTTGTGATCAAAATTTTTTGTAATTAAATAAACATCTATTCTTTCCTTTTTCAGGGATGGAACACGGGAGCAGAATTCATACCGGTATTTGTTTAAGAAATTTCTCTAATTAAAATATCGTCAATTTAAGAAGTAGAATTTTTTTTACATTGATAGTAGTATGAATTCTGCGCCTGTGTTCCAGCCCTGCTTATTTAAAAACAATACTTACTATAAAATATCTTTTTTAGTTTACTGTTAAACGCAATTACTTCTGGTGTTGCGTGAATGCAATACCATGAGGTAATGGATTAAGATAATAAATTTTATTCGTATCATATCACAGCATTTATCATCCGAATTTTTTAATAGTTATTTTATGTTAAAGTATTTTCAATAATTGATAATTTTGTGAAGTATTTTCTAAGAACTTAAAATAAGGACCATTAAAGAATTACTTTTAGATTCATCTGAAATATTATTGGCAGAGAAGTAAAGAATTAATTTACTAATACTTCTCTTGAAAACGAAAAAGTTACAATAAAAAACCCTATTAAATGTTAAATGGTAATGTTGCAATATGTTATTTTTACAAGAAACATAATTTAAAGGAGTTATGTTCTTTAATGAGCATACATCTAAATACACACACATATATACATAACAAGAAAGAAAAAAAAAATCATTTAAAAGCATCATTTCTACTCTTATTTAGTAACTAGATTTTTTTTTATTATATATATATATATATATATATATATATAACCATCTGATAAATAACTGTTTAAGAGTAATTTGAGTGCATTTTCAAATTCATGTTTAATTGCTCACGTTTATTTAATTAATTATACTGTTATTCACATCGAAAGTTAAAAGTTTCTTCTCAATATGCGTATCTTTGATGTAAGAACTGAAAATTAAGTCAAACAGTGTCAAAATTCAAGGAAACAACAAGAAGGAGCAGAGCATACCATGGGTTAAGACAGGCAAATCGAGTTATACATAAAAAATTACGTATGGAATTGAAGCTTTATTATAAAGCAAAAGTTATTGAAAATTTAATAAGGGTAGATACAATTTTAACTATAGAATAAAAAAAGTCACAAAGTTTCGCAAAGCCGAATAGGTTTTGAAGGTAATTAGTGAGAGGAGCACAACTAGGTTGTCTCAAAAAAAAAAAAAAAAAAAAAACTCTTTCCTGATAAGGAAAAATAATGTAACTGCTATATCTTTACCAGAAGCAAAAATAGCAGCAAGATAATAAATTGTTTCTGAGACAGTGGTATAAGACGTAATACAAAATTACTATCATTGCCACGAATTAAAAGAGATTTAAGACAGAAACACCAAAAAATCCGTATTCATCTTCATATCGTATAGAGGGTGGATGAAAAGACTAATCTGATAGGTGATTTCCCCCCCCAATTTATTTCATGTTTTTGCATTTATAAATGTTTGCTATATTTCATACAATACTCATAAATGTAAGGATTAGGATGATCAGCCACCATACGCTGACTCAAATGCCCCACCCACTAGGTTACCGTTTTGGTGCATTGATGATTTTTCTTAACTTTGATAGGTAATTATACAGGTGTCAGTATCGTATTTTTACTTTCATACAATGCATGCTATCTCCGCTGCAATAATCTGAATAATCAAAATTTTGTAAGGTATTATCTGCAATAATATGAAAAGATATCTGCAATAATATGAAAATACTGAATTTCAAATAACTTACTAAATTTTAAAGATATAATAATAGTTAATGGTCATTTCACTTTCATAAATAATAATTTTAAACCAACCCGAGTTATTTACGAGAAATAGAATCGTCATAATGCATGTTTATGTGAAATTTCGCCCTATTCTACCATTCGGAAAAAAATATTTTCAAAATAATTTAATTAAATTTTCACAGTAGAATGTTGATATACAACAGATTCTGACTACTCTCATAAATAATATTTAAAAAATCATAATAATAATCTCATAAATAATATTTATACTTATTTTGTATAAAATCTGAATCCTGCTTATTAAAAGAAAGCATGCGTTTTTAATAACTTTTAAATTCTTTAATTTTTCATATTTTTATTTATTTATTTATTTATTTAGAAGCATTAACAAATATTTCTACTTTATCTGGATCGAGTAAAAAGCACTAAATTTATTTATAATTATGAGATTATTCCTGTCACTTCGCTTTTTAAAAAGTGAGCTTTTAATTGCTTTGCTAATGACAAAAATTTCCAATTATTTTCGAAAAAGATAATTTGATTCCTGTAAAACGTTATCACTTATTTTAATGCCATTAAATCTGTACAAGTATATATTTATCTCCATCAAGTGTAAGAGAAACATTATTTATAAACAAGAAATGTTTTCCCTGACATGTGAACTCTTCTTATCTTCCTGCGCAGGGAAATTAAAATCCCTCTTCTGGCCTACCGCGACTTAAAAATGAGTTGAGTGTGTGCTAATGATCAACACCTGCCGCGATGACCATTAGTAAAGGGGGGTAAAAGTTGCTTGAGTTTTCCCGTATGCAGAGCAATTTGTTAGGCTATCCTTCCCCGTTTTCTAAAGGTTAAGTACTTGCAAATACTCGCTAACAGATTCGCCCGTTTCCTGAGTTCTCGACGTTAGGCAATGTCTAGCGAAAATCTCATTGCGTTTCTTTATGTATAACGAATCGAGCACAGCGATAGCGTCAGAATAATTAACGGAATCACTGATGTACTGATATACATCAAACGATACATGATTGCACAAAAGTGGCAGTTTATTTGCCTCTGTCACGACAGAAATCCCATCCAAAAAGTTGATAAAGGTTTTTTTCCAATGCTGCCATTTTCCTTCGGCGTTTGCACACGTGGGGTCCACATCGAATTTGTCTGGTTTCAGTAAGCGATCCATGTTACATTAAGAGTGAATTGTTCGAAGATTATTTTGCTTCTCAGTTGATTAAATTGACATAAAACAACATGATTTAAGATTAAACGACGATTATAACTTTAATCAACTGAGAAGATGCTACATCATTCACATTACATTATAGTATCCGAAAAGTAAACAACACACACTGTTGCCAAAGCAGTCATGAAATATAGGGGTTGCCAAAATGAGGTATACAACTTTCATCACAAGTATATTGCAGTTTTTCAAGGTTTCGGCCATTGAAGTTTCCCCTCTAGTTATTTCTTACTCCGTGAGTCCCACACAACACCAACAGTGATTTTTCGTCCGCCATCTTTATTGCCGAATTTACCAACAAATAACCGACAATCATCTTGGTTAAATTGGTTAGTTACCGGTAAGCGACCGAAGCATTTTCGAATGTTTTGGTTTTACCGGTTAGACTTTTCGAACGGCTTGGTTAGTTGTTGATTTGACCGGTAGCTTACGGGTGCATTATCAAACGCGCCTTATGCGATTTTTTGATCTTTGTTGTATGACGGATCTGCCATATCATTTTGTCCACGTTTTTTTTTAATCACCCTGTATATATAGAGAAGTTTCATATGACGTCAGAGTGACGTAGATGGAGGACAATCAACTCCACGTGAAAATAAATAGATGTCATTTTTAGCACCGTAACAAATGGCAGTTGAAAACAGCTCATAGCACCATGGCAGCGGCGTATGGCAACCAATGTCGGAGGACAAGCTGTCCACGTTGCCATGCTGTTATCAGCTGTTTGCAACTGCTCTATTACTACATATCTATGGTCAAGGCTAAGACTCCTATATGATAAGAGCTGGCGCAGTGTCCGCCATTTTCTATCCCGTCTGGGAAAGTATTGGCGGTAGAAAAAGCTAGGTTACCTGATTAGCGTTGTTATCGCCTTTAAATTTCTATACAGATCAAGTGAGCTAGAACTTCTTATCACGAAACAAACAAGTTGGCAATTTTAAGAACATCGCCAACATTCTCAAAACTGCAACCCTTCACGTTAAAAGAAATGTAATATTAAAGTTAATTTTAAAAGAATTTAAACTAATAACTTAATAAAACAGTACATTCATATTAAATTTGTCAAAAACTTTGAAAATAAAGTGAAATAATTAGACAATAAGAGAAATCTTACGCTACAAAGCTGTGCTCCTGCTCCGGGTATCCACGAGTTACATCTTCAATTTATAATCCACTTTTTCCTCCTTTCTGGATTAGAAGAAAAAATTATACCTCTGGGGGTCACCGAAGCGGGAGAGCCATCCCTTCCGTGGAGGATCAAAATTGTGATGGCATGTCTCCGGACCACTTCTAGGAGTGTCCCAGACCGTCGCCAATTGCCCATCTGCACAGCACTAGTGCGACGTTAAACCCAACCAACCAACCAACCTGGATTAGAAGAAAATATAAACAGGCGGTGCCCTTTTCTGGAGTTATTCGTGCAATTTATTGCCGAAAAACCACCAATAATAAATCATCAGCCGGTCTTGTGGGATAGAAAATGGCGGATGCGTTCGGCCGATTTCAACCAATCCCCACGATCCAACATGTATCATAGGAACTGTTGATTGGAAAAAATCGGCCGATCTTTCGTGACGTACAGTTCAGCCCGGAGGCATTATTACAGGAGGTGTTGATCTATGTAGTCTAAGGCTCCTATATATACGAGCTGGCGCATCCGACATTTTTTTGCCTTAGGGTTGCCGCATGTACCCAGCGTGATAAACAAACGGCATCCATTGTTTCTACCATCTTGCTCGTAATTTTAGTGAAATAAACTGCAATATGGAGGTTGTTCAGCAATAAACTGCTGTAAACACTCCAGAAAAGGATACAAAATGTTTAGGTTTCCTTCGGATAATGCAAGAAGGAGAAAATGGGCTGCGAATTGTCGTCCAGATTCTTGGATCCCGGGACCTAATGCACAGCTTTGCATAGTAAGTTTTATTGTTATTCACTTATACTTTTCTTTGCATTTCTGACATTTATAAAGTAAAAAATTAAAAAAAAAAGTATTATTTAAATCTAAATATGTATTTTAATAACCATAAATTATTTTAAGAAACGCTTTTTTACTGTGTGTTTGTAGAGTCTTGGCGACGTTTTTTTGGTTCGCCAAAGTTGTCTTGTTTCCGTGTCCTGATAGTATTAGGTCGTTGAAAAAACTTTCCAATTTTAATTGGTACGCTCTTTTTTTTTTTCCCCTTTCAAATGTTAGGAATTATTTAAGAAACAGAAACAGATTACTTGTGTTGCTTATCATTTTTGGTCGATTTTATTTTTAGATGAAAATTTCTTAAAACCACCAGTGAAGCGATAAAATCGCCAAGCGGAAATGCTGTCCTCTTACGAGGCAAAAAAATGGCGGTGATGCGCCGGCCTATTATTTATTTAAGGGGCTTTAGGCTGGGATTGCGGTGCCTCGTTCTTAAGTCTGATCTTAAATGTTACGAACTTTCTTAGATGGGCGTGGTTAAGAACGATCTTAACTTGGTATTGCGGTGCCTCAAGCGTAAGTCCTCCGCGTGTCCTCGTAAGAGAAAGCCAGCCAGCCAATGGGAGACGCAGAGCGAGCTATGTTGTGATTGCGCGCGCATCGAGTTACGATTCGACTTAAGAACAAGCGTCTACGTCTTAATCAGCAACTTTTACTCCCCACTAGTGCGCATCTAATCCTGCGCAGACAGACGGCAAGTGATACTCCCCGTCCACGCTCTCAATGAAAGACGGCAAGTTTTGCTCCCGTCCTGTCCGTTGCTTGTTTCATTTTCGTAGAAAGACTGTTTAAATAAAGACGTTGAAATTAAAATAATAATTATAATTAGAAGTAAGTTTAAAAAATCGATGATAGTATAGTGAATTTAAGACATATTTATTATTTAAAAAGATAAACCTTGCTTATTAGTTACTTTTTAAGTACTGGATAAGTTATTTATCTTATTGAAAAATTTTTGTGTAGCTTTTAGTATGCAAATTGCATAGAAAAAGAATTTGAAATTCACAGATGACAGACATAAAAAATTTAATATATTTTCCAAAGTTTTAAGGATTCTTTTTAAAATATCTTTGTACGCTAAACACTTTATTATTCACTTTTTTGTACGTCAAACTATGTATTTTTATTTGACCAAAAGTAATTTTGCTTAAATAAATGTATAGCGAGGGAGGGATATATACGTATCAACAAGCAGTTTAAAGAAAAGCATTTTTTTTTACTTAGGGCCAAAAAATTTCAGCAATACTGCTTAGAGTTATTAAAATTCTGCGTATCCAAATTAAAATATTTAAAGAAATTTTCTTCTATTCTTTATTTATTTATTTGTTTGTTGAAACTGACAAATCTCTCTATTTATATTTATTTATTTTGTTTGCTTTGTTTTTTAAAAAAGATTTTCCAGGAAATCAAATATTGTTTTTGATATAAAATTATTCTGTCAGTTCTACACAACTTCAACTGTTGGAAATTGCTAGGGTGCAATTTGATTAAAATATTGACTATTTAAGTGAGAAATTGTTGCACGCAAATATATTTAATAAGTCATTTACGCACACACAGAGGAAAAAAAAAAAGTAAGAAATAAAAGAAAAACGTATCCCTAGATGATGGCACAAAATTGACTTTTTTTAGAATTATGCTTCTCTGATATAAAAATCATGTATATTGATCATGAAAAACAATTTTGTTAAATAATTTTAATAAATAATTTGTATTGATCGAATCTGTGCAGGAAAACATAGAGGAATGTCTTGTGGTGGCTACAACTTACTAGTTTATTATTGAATATATCATACTCTCAAACGAAAGAAAAGAACATTCAATATACAGCATTCAATGCAATTATAAGTAGATTAATAGTCTTAACTTATTGAAAATGTTACGTTTATCACTATGCAATAACCTTATATTTGTACGATATGTCTTTAAGCACATTTAGATATTTAACATTTGATATAATATTAGACACTAAGCGGAATCTGCTGCAGAAGATAGCAGCGTTGAAATATTATGCAAACAATTACAAACATATCATGACATATTAAGTATTATGATGATTATTAAGGTATTATTAAGGATATGAAATTTATTTAGATTTCATTACAGAGTATTTCATTATTCAACAGCATTTTCTTTTCCTCTCTCTCCAAATTATTTCTTTTACTAGGTTATTTTATATATAACACTGTTAAAGTAAAGACCAAAACAAAATATTAATTCATACTAGAACATTGATAAATTTCTGACATTTTTTGCTTCGCACCTTGAGTACATATCAAATATACAATCTATCTAGAATGATAGACAGATAATACACACACAAGCAGTGTATCATTACAGTTGCATTTTTCACAAAATACAAAAATTAAAAATAATAAGTTATCATTTTTTTTAAGCATTTCAGTATGTGCACTGGATTGTTTAATGGAAAAACCTTTTATTAAAAAAGTCTTTAAAAAAAACTAAATCATAGTTGAAATGTTCAAATTACTTAAAATTCAACAATATTAAAATATATAAATATATATATATATATGCAGTACAGTGGGCTAGTATTGTACTTGAATAAGACTTTTTTCAATGGAAAAACAATTATTTTACCATTCCATTTCATATTTAAAGGAGAGAAAAACATAGTTATGTGAGATGATAAATCTTTAAAAGAACTATGTTGCTAACAATGAAATATACAGAGGCATCTTTAATGGTGTGCAAATTGATTATTTATAAGCCTACTTATATTTTAATATTTTGTTAATGAAATTTTAAATTTGGTTTAAACCCAGATTAGACAGTAAGTAAATATATTCAGCAACCCCCCCCCCCCCCTCCATTTATCAATTTTTTGTTTATACTACTGCTGCTTCATAGTTAGTTTTGCAATAATAATTTTAAAGCTGTCATATTCTATACATAATAAATTTTTCGATATATTTCTAGAACACTATATCATTAAACACATTTTGATATATTATCCGAAATTTACTTTATCCCTACCATTGACTTCGAAAACAAACTTCTCACTTAAATAGAAATTATCGAACAGGAAGCTGTAAAAGATATCATGAAGCACAGCAGCTTATCTATTTATGAAACAAAATAATTTATATTATTCATTGAAAATATAAAAGTGATATTTGTCTATTTGTTAGTAATTACATAAAAAATTTAATTCCACCTTTTAAATCGCATTTTCATAGGAGAAACAAAATAAGTAGCACTCAACTATATTTTCTTAATTTATTATTACGAGAAAATTATTATATGTAATGTTGCCCCGAATTATATATCAGAGAATTATACTTTTCGTTAGTTATATTATATTGATTATTATAATTACAATACGTATGCATAATATTTTTTTAAAATATGGGGGGGAGAGAGTCCATAGCCAAATGAGCCAAGGGCACAATCTAACTTAAATCTGCCTTTGAGAATATGTAAGTCAGTTCAACAAAATACTTTGCAATAACCAACAAGAAAATAAGAATAATTAATTATTAAGCAGTATTAAAATATATTATTTACTCTTAGCTGAGCTAAAAGTAAATAAGAAACTTTATAAATTTTTTAATGCATTCACAATTTCATATAATACTTCTAATTACCAGATTTCTTTTCTTAATCAATATTTATTACAAAGTGCCAATGTAAGATTTTTAAATTACGTTTTCATTCCAAAGATTTACAAATCTTAAAATTCTCAAAAATTAAAAATCCTTCCAGCTCTTTTGAAAGGGTAGGTTGATTCCTTTTTTCTTATCATGTAGCCACCATTTTGAAACAAAATGACAGCTAAAATTTGTAATGGGCATGGTGGGAATATATTGATGAGGGCTATATACATATGGAGTTTTAAGCAAATAGGTTCATAAATACCTTTTTTTGTTTTTGTTTTTGTCAATTTTAAATGCATATCAATCAGGCAAACAAACATATCAAATACATTTGTGAGATGAGCCTACTCAACAAATTTATTTCATATTAATTCAGTATTTCAAAAGTTATCATGTTGACTAAATTTCATGTGGCCACCACTCGGAAACAAAATAATGCAGCACACTGCTCAGTTAACTAATGCAAGATATCTGTAAGATAAATCCACTGTCCAACTTTGGTTTGAATAAATTCAGTATTTCAAAGTTATTGTGAAAAAAAAAAAATTGTTTTTTAATCAAGTATCAACATTCAGTGTTTGCAACTTAGACACAAATTTGCAGAGCAACTTGCCCAGCAAAATCCTTTATGATATTTGATAAGTTCACAGTCAAACTTTGGTTCGAATTGAGTATTTCAAAAGTTATCATGATAATAAATTTTCAAGTGTCTGCTACTTGGAAATAAAAGAGCAAAGTGAGATGCCTAGCAAACTTAGCTAAGATAATTGAATGATAAGTTCACTGCACAAATTTTCAAGTGGTCGCCACTTGGTAACAAAACAGTAGAGCAAGTTGACCAGTGAATTTATCCTAAATATTTGAGCCATAAGTTCATAATTCAACTTTGGTTTAAATCAGTTTAGTATTTCAAAAGTTATCGTGATGGCACATTTTCAAGTTGTCACAACTTGTAATCAAAATAGATGAACAAGTTGCGAAGTGAACTCATAAAAAAATATTTATATGATAAATTCTCTGTCTAACTTTAGTTCGAATTAATTAAAAATTTCAAAATTCATCGTGTTGATAAATTTTCAAATGGTAGCCTTATTTCACATGGTCCCACTTAATATCCAAGAAAGGGTATATTGCACTAAAGTAAAAAAGAAGCAAAAATAAATAAATAAAATGTTCAAATAATTATAACTAAAAACTGCTTACAGATTAAGTGAAAATTCATAACATAATAGTTTCTAATTTTTAAAAACCAAAATAATATGAATAGTTGATAGGGATATTAATTATAAGTCGTATAAATAGTTGTGAAAATTGCATATATTTTCATAGAATGAATTAAAATATGAGCTTTTTTTAAAAAAATTAATGTATTATAATAATTCTGCAATAGCAATAAATTTGAATGATTTTATGTGACTCTGTAAAAATGAATTATAAAGACTAAATTAGGTATTTGCACTGAGTAATGAAGTACCTTAGTTTTATATAAAATATATTTATTTCCTGGAAAATCTTTCTTACAAATAATAATAATAATAATAAAATAAATAAAAACAAAATGAATGAATGAAGAGACAGAAACTCTAAGCAGTATTGCTGAAATTCTTTGACACTTAGCAAAAAGAAAAATGCTTTTCTTCAAAATGCTTGTAGATGCATATATATCCTTGCTATACATTTATTTAAGCAAAGTAACTTTTGATTTAATTTTAAATAAAAATACATCATACAAAAAAGTGTATAATAAACAAGGATATTTTTAAAAATAATCTTTAAAACTTTGGAAAATATATTAAATCGTTTAAGTTTGTCATCGATTAAAAATTCTTTTTCTCTGCAATTTGCATCTTAAAAGCTACATAAAAATTTTACAATAAAATAAATAACCTATGCTGCAATTACAAAAGTAAATAATAAGCAATGTTTATCTTCTTAAATAATAAACCTGTTTTAAATTCACTATCATTGATTTTTTTTTTTTTTTTTAATTTATTTTACACTATAAATAAATGCACCCATATTATGAAGAAACAAAAAACTTTTGTCAAAGAAGAAATTTACATATGAATATATATATATATTTTCCTATTCAAAAAGCCCTTTACACAGGCAGGAAGCACGCAATATGCCCTCTTAAATGGACTTTTACGAAAACAAAACGAGCAACGGACGGGAGTAATAGTTGCCGTCTTTCACTGAGCGAGGAGTATCACTTGCCGTCTGTATGCGCAGAACTAGATGCACGCAATTTGAGAGCAAGACTCCCGGGAGTATGGTTTTGGGAGTAAAAGTTGCTGATTAAGACGCAGACGCTTGTGACTTAAGATAGCTCTGAGGTTGTCGTAAGATAGTGAGACACTGCAATACGACTTGCGTTTTGTTTACATCTTAAGACAGAGTTTGTGCGTAAGATAGTGTTGAGCGAGGCACCGCAATCCCAGCCCTAATGTAGTCAAAACTTATCGCAGTGACGTCACGTATGCAAAATCAAACAAACAAACAACCTTATGCATAAAGTTCTTGAAAGTGCTGATTTCACTTGTTTATTATACATATAACAAATTATAAAAGTGAAATATTAATAACTTTATAGCCAGCGTCGTCAAATGTGTTCTAATTTTTAGAGATTTCAACCTCAATCTACTCTTATACTCCATGGTTCAAATAAAATTCGAATGTATTTGGCAACAAGATCAATATAAAACGTAAACAATAATTTAAATGGGCACTATACGAGCAGATGATTTTTATATTTTAATTTTTTATTAATTTTATGAAGACCAAATGATTTTTTCAAATCGTGTAAAATTGGAATAAAACTATACTTTTTTTTTTTTATCATTGCACATTTAAAATGAAAACCTGCAGCATTTTTGAGACTTTAATTCTATACGCATTTTCGGCATGGTATGTTTTTAGAGAATGGTTTGGAAGACTTTTCTGGATGAAGAAAGGTTTATCTGGTCAAGGTATTTATTCAATTTCTATATTAACTGATCGGAAAATATTGAATATTTAAAGACCTTTATTATGAAATTTTAGTAGTTTCTGGAAAAAACTCGGTAAAACATTACATCTATAGCAGTAGTGTTTGGTTATATCGCGGAAAGAATGTAAGAAAATCTTCTGCTCTGGATTGTAAAATTTAGTCAAAAACTGGTACAACTATAGTATTTCCCCTCAGCTGAATTTGGCGATTTTTCTTTGGCGCCGATTTGAACGATAACGATGTCGTTCTGGATTGTTTGCGATATAATATGGCAGCCTGCATGCTATTTATTTTGGATTTGTGATTTTATGATTTATAATTTAGCTTACGATTTTATCATTTATGCTATATGATTTATTATTTTTAGATTTATGATTTAGCCATAATCGCCAACGAAAAATCGCCAAATCTAGCTGAGGGGAAATACTATTGTTGTTCCCAAATTTCAAAATTAAATCTGAAGGCATTATGTACAGGGTTCCCACGCTTTTGAAAGTTCTTAAGAAGTACTTGAATTTCATTTTGATTTTCAAGGGCCTTTAAAAGTACTTGAATTTCTTGTAAAATCCTTAAAAGTCCTTGATTTTTTGTATAATTTTAGAAATCCTAAGCTTTCAATTAGAAATCACCTCGACATTAGTCCTGTGACAAACATGGAATTTAGTTTTCTGGTTAAAATTGGGCTACTGAGTAAGAAAAAATCTGCTTTTTCCTTTTTCTACAACAGTGGAATAGGAATGTTGCTCATACTCTGCTAACATATCTTTTCATACCTGTGTACGAAATATTGTTCTGTTGCAAGTCATTGAACGCTTACTTTTATTTATAGACATGGGATAATGTTGTTTTAATTGAGTTTGATTTAAAACAGATTTTTGTAAATCCTACTGGAAAATTCCATAAAATGCAATGTTTATTACCCCTGAAAGATTTTTATTCTCACATAACTAAGATATAAAAAGTTCTGAAAAGATAATTTCAGATGATTGTTATCATTAAATGTGTTACTGAAAGAACAAATGGAAAATCGAATTGCAGTTTTTATTATTGTATAATATTAACAACAGTAGATTAAATTCAATTGAAAATTCTCCTTAAGTTATTTTTAAATTTAGGGGTGCGATACCGGCAATTTTAGAGGAAAATATGGTTAATAAACTTGTAGTTCAAAGTTCAATAATTTTATCTTTAAACAATAAATGTCTCAGCTAAGATTCAAACCTACAATTTAACGTACCAATGCTGTACCAATGAGTTATCTCAGACAACTCATGTCTGACATTTCATTTAAGGTGGATCTCATCCTCACATATGATGATTCCTCATTTTAACATATTTTAACAAAAAACAAATGCATTACACGAAAAGCACTAATCCATATAGCCAAATTTTGTCGTTTGGCTACTGGGATATTTTAATACAATTTTTTTTATATGTTTCTGTAACAGATTTCACTGATTAAATTAAATAAAAATTTCTAATTACTTCCTACCTTACCTGTTTACTTTCATTAAGCATTTCAAAAATAACCTAATTTTTTTTAGTATTGATTTTAAATGTACATGGAAAGAACTTACTATGAGTAATAATTTTCAAATTTAGAAATAAACATTGAAGTCATCTTCACTCTCCGAATCCATATTTACTCAGCTCAACGCAAGTATAACTCTCTTTCAACAAGCAATGAAACCTTAGTGTACCTTCATGCTCCAGCAAGCATTCAAAAATAGTACAAAAAGACAAGTAATGTCATTTGTTGGCTCTAGAATTCTTTACTCGTAATGCTTCGCCAGGACAAGAGAAAAAATCTAGCCCGAGATAACTTGGGATAATAATTTTTTTTTGAAATTTCCAATCCAAGTTAACTCGCAATAGTAAGGTAAGGGTAAATAAATAAAATATAAAACCTTTACTTACTTCATGGCATAGTCGAAATATTTTCAACAGGGCATCCCATCATGGTCACTAACTCCAGTGGTGTGGAAGTCTTCTGTTGGTGTTTTCGGTCTTCTGTGCATTTGCTGACTCTTTTGAGCAGGTGGCACCACTGTTTATCTATCCCTGCCGCATCGTTGCCATTGCATGAATTAGAATGATGGATAATTTCATCGGCCTTTTGATGAATGATGTATTTATGGTTATTATAGTTAGCAATTTCCGTAATATTTTTAAAATTAATATTGATTTCATCTTCTTGGTATATTTTTAATTAGCGCCATGGTGATTTTTCCCAGTCATGGCTGTGTTTTTTAATTCTAGTTTTGATTTTCCTATATCACATTTTTTTATTATTTTGGCTGTTGGAGAAAGGGATCTTATAAATACCTGTGATTTCCTATAGCGGGGACAGCTTCTTTATTGCTTCTGATAATCTGAAATATTGTGTTATTTATTTCAGATTATCAGAAGCAATCTCACGCATTCCATCTAACATGTAAAAATTCACTAAAATAAAAGAAATCTGAGAACTGCATTCCTGTGCGTTCTTGCAAATTAAGTCTTGATCTTAATCCTTGTTATGGCTTGGCAGACTGGTGACTCAATACTTAACTCCACTAGAGGATCCTTTTCAGGTATAAATAATATTTACCTAATAACTGACATTTTTATCTAGCCAGCTCTCCTACTAATAAGGGTATAAACAGAGCAGTAGTGGCACCAGATATTCCCCGACGGGGGGACACCACCTCCCCGACAGGGGGGCACTACATAAAGAGAGTTTATTGTGCCACAGACAGACATTTTCTAAAAATATCGTGGTCAAAACGTGTTCTGGACCTCTCAAAATGTGTATATTCATGGAAAACTGGAAGCTGAAAATTTTTACGAATCCAATGCTTTCTTCTATTGAATACAGAATGGAAAAACTGGAATGCTCCAAATTTGTACAAGGAAAGAAAAATGCTGCCAAAAGTAGAAAAAACTGAAAATTTTGTATTTTTTCCCCCCGAGAGATTTTAGGAGTATGCCCCGATGGGGGGTCACAGACTCCCCGACGGGGGGGCCTGTGCCCCCCCGGCCCCCTAGCTGGTGCCACCCCTGAAACAGAGGTGGATAAAATAAAAAACTTTCTGCAGATACAAAATTAAAAAAAAAAAAAAAAAAAATCTGCAAAAAACATGCATAAAGTAAAAAAGATAAATAAAACTATAAAGTAACAAATATAAATAAAGCATAAAATAACTTAAAATAAAGCATAAAAGAGCTTAAAATAAAGCATTTAATTTATATCCATAAAGGGAAGGGAGGAATTTTGAGTTATGTTTTTGATACAAAAATTTTCAGACACATTATTTGAGTGACAACAATTTAAAATCGCAGAGTTTTTTTTTATATTTTTTTATATATTTTTTAAAGTTTTGATTAATGCTAAAAAAATTTCTGCGAAAGGTAAAAGTTTTCCGTGAATGGCATTCACGTATATTATCCGGCTCTGAGTACAAATGCTTCTTTCTTTTGTTGTTGTTCTCTTATCTATGCATATAGTATTGATTGTTTTGGTACCAAATTTCGTGTAATTTAGGATACATGTTGTAAAATTATATCCAGCGATTACAACTGTAATCATAATCTAATTTGAAATCAAGAGTTTCAATTATTTTTTTATAACAGTAGAAAAACATAATGACTATTAGTAGTATGTAATATACATTATAAATTAAACTATAAATTTTTAGTTGTCTTGTATTTTTAATATATATCAGTTTTTATTTCATGTTATAGTATTTCTAAGATGTGAAGGGCGCACAGCTTTAATAACTGGTGGAACTGCTGGTATAGGATTTGAAACTGCAAAAAAGCTACTATCTTTTGGAATGAATGTAATTATTGGTATGTTTTAAAATATCAAATTATAATTTGCATTGGTTTCTTTCATATCTATTTTGAATAAATTTAAAGTAAATGTCACATAAAAATATGCTATATTTGCAAGCTTATTCAATTATGATTTTTATATTTCATACTGAATTCTGGGGAAAACATTGCAAATTTAAAATTCCAATGCAGGTTTTCTTTTTTTCTTCTAAATAACTTTTGAACACAGTTTTCTGTTAGAGTGGTATAATTCGCTACTTATTATTATTATTATTATTATTTTTATATTATTCAGTTATATTTATAATGTCATTTTTTTCCAACCAATTACTATTTAAAAATATTTGATTGCGTATAAATATTCAGTGCTGACTCTAGAACAGAAGAATTGTTAGATAGAACTTGATAAAATCCAATCAGTTTTTTTAAAAGAACATTATTTACTTTTTCGCCTGTCAACTGTTTTAGACACACATATATATGTATATATAATGCCTACTCTACAAATTGTATTTTTTTTTTTTTTTTAAATACATGCCAAAATTAAACCAGTGGATCTGCAGATCAGGAGCCTCCATGTCTTATTTGCATCACACATTGTTCAGTAGATAATTTTTATTTACTCCTTATTATATAATATATATATTGACTTACTACATAAACTGTCCCCCTTAACCCCCTGCTATATTTCTCTTTCTATACCTATGTATATAAATGTGTTTCTAATAACTGATAGTCTTATATTAATTCCCTGTAATTCATAAATACTTGTACCAAATTTCATGCAAAATGATTGCATAACATATCAGAATTAGAAAGTCTTTATTTATCAACCTTAATTAATTTTAGAAAATTTGGAGTGAAAGGATGATCTTTTACCAACTATGTGAAAAATACCAGAGCCAGAAATCGAACCCAGGCCTTCCGCTTAACGCGCGGATGCTCTACCACTGAGCTACCCTGGGTGATAACCAGCTAGGCATTTCTCACATAACATTCATTGGCAAGGTCACTGAGTCTGCAAATGCAGCTATATCAAGTGAAATAATTAATCGTGGCACAACTCCAATAGACCACGAAATTTTAATTTAGAAAGTATTTATCAACCTTAATTAATTTTAGAAAATTTGGAGTGAAAGGATGATTTTTTACCAACTATGTGAAAAATACCAGAGCCGGGAATCGAACCCGGGCCTTCCGCTTAATGCGCAGATGCTCTATCACTGAGCTACCCTGGGTGATAACCAGCTAGGCATTTCTCACATAAAAAATCATCCTTTCACTCCAAATTTTCTAAAAAAAAAAAAAAAAAAAATCAGAATTATATTGCATAACCTAGTAAAATAATTACTAATTCTATGCCCACAATTTTCCACAGAAAAATGTGCTTTTAAAATTCCTATAGAATTTTATTATATTTAAGGAGGTGTAACCATGCTAAAATACACATTTAAGAAATACCAACTATATGCTGTAATAGGGATGGGACAAATAGTTACATTTCAGTAAGTAGGTTACTTCATTTCTTTACTGCCTATGGTAATATATTCCAATATCCTATTATTTTTGTAACCTATTACTACTTATTTGAAATGGGACTTCAAGGCATGCATTATATAGATTTATCATACACAGTGCATACGATTTATGTTTTTGAATAACAACACTTTCAAATAGTAATTTTCACTTAATATAATTGTATTTTCTTTTATTTAAAAAAATAAAATTGCTGTCGTAAAATAATAATAGTAAAAGATATAGTCCATGAAACGTTCATCCTGAAAAAGTACACACATGCGAAAACGGAATATTGCAAATAATATTGAATAACATACACCCGTTTCCTGTAACAAAGAATACCAATATATAAACTATATTATTAAAAAAAAGAGTTATTCAGTTGTTTAAAAAAATGGTTTATTAAAAAAGATTACAACATTCCAAATCCTAAACTGCCAAATAATGTATTACATGAAAATAAAATAAATAAAAATAACATTAAAACTATGCCACATTAATTATTCCATGACAATTATGTTATAATTGAGTTTTAGAAATATCATTTAGTGAAAAATAAGATTAATTTATCTTATTATTAAGTGCATTGTTTAGAAAAAGAAAACTTAACTAGAGCATTTAAAACATAATTTAACGATAAAAACATATGTGTACATTTTATATAGATATTAAATATTTAGCAATTTTAGTGTGTGAAAAGTAAAATAATTTTATCTGATTAAAAAGCAACTGCTATTCAAAGATAACAATTTTTTAATATTTTTAATTTTAAGGTGTAAAAGGTGCTTTCAAATTAAATTTCCGGCTTTCAAAAAAGAGTCCCCCAGAAGATACTGATGTATGGTTTTTAGGTAGAAAAGAAACTTCCAAATTGACAACCGAATTATTCTTTTTAATCACAGTGGAATGACGTCTTTCAAGATTTTTTTTTTTTTTTTTTTTTTTTTTTTTAATTTGGAACAGTTAAGTGTCATAAAAAAGTCTCTGTAAAAAAATCAGGTAAAGAAATTAAGTGATTAAAATAAATAAGAAAATGAAAAGTGAAATACGAATACACATTTTCTTATCGAATTTATTGCTACATAAAAATATATGAAAAAGTAAAATCTTCCGAAGCATATTTGCATGCATCACACACTATTATGTAATTTGAATGTGAGCTGCTTTCGATTTCAAATAAACAACCTACCAGCCACCTGCAAAAACTTATAGTGCTAATTTACTTATTGCTAATTGTCTAAATTAGGGGTAGTCAGTCTTTGTATACCTACTGCCCACATAGTTGGCGAGAAAGTAATTTTGGTTTGCACCAGCAGATAGCATTATGTTTGTTTCATTATTCTTTTGTCAGTGTTAGTTTTTTTTTTTTTTTTTTTTTTTAGATTTGGTAGTCGAAACCATTAGGTTGCTATAGAAACAAATCCTGTGTAATTTTGTTTGCAACTGTCAGTTTACGGTCAGTTAACATGGAGTGCAAAAATAAGCATTTTCAACGTATTTTACTTTTTAATTTTCATAAAGGCAAGAAAACAGCTGAGGCTCACAAAGAGATATATGAAGTTCATGATGTTGATTTTTTAACAGAACACACATGTTAGAATTGGTTTAAATTATTTTGTTCTGAAGATTTTTTACTAAAAGGTGACAGACGTTCTGGTCGACCTTCTGAAATTGATGATGACAAAGTGAAAGCCATAATTGAATTAAATCATCATATAACTGTGTGAGAGATTGCAAATATGTTTTGCACTTATTGATATAGCATAAGTTTTTTTTTTTTTTTTTTAATATTAATTAATTTCAAATAAAATTTTCACAATACATGACAAATATAAATTCTAAAATTAAAAAATTTGATTGTGTAATATAATGTTTTTATTTATATTGTGTAAATATAAATAAAAATATTTCTTACAGAATTATTCGGCCTGGGCCGAATAATGGACTTGATATTCGGCTGACAGGACGAATATGCCGAGCATTCGGCTTCGGCCGAATAATCGTTGCATCTCTAGTTTAGATTTAACTACTTTGGTGATGAAAGTCAGCCTTTTTTTTTTTTTTTTTCGTAAAAACTGATGAATTTTTCAAAAGGATACTGCATAGAGGTTATACTTTTTTAAAAGAGCTCGAAAAACTGCTAATTTTTTGTGAAGACACTATATACATCAAGTTATTAGATTTTTTAAAGATATTATGTTGCAAAGTTTCACAAACAATATCATTCGATTGCTTTTATCTTAAAATAAGAGTCTAATATTAAACAAAAAATAGTCTAATATTAAAGAATAATGAATAACTTTTTAAAAATTATCAGTTTTAAAGTTCTAAGAGCTGCAATTTTTAAACTACAGTGTACTTATTTCTCATACGTAATCCAGTAAATTTGTAAAAAACTGTTGTTTTAGTCTTGAGAATCATTCACACAAAACCATAGAGCATTGTTGCAAAATGAGGGGAAAATGGAAGAAATATTTAATTTAATTTAATATGTAATATGTTATTTTGAGTTTTTGACCTTAAAAGGAATTTTTAATTATGTTACAAAGACCAAAATTTACATATATATTTTTTATGAACTTTCTTTCATTTAACTTTTTTATGTGCCATTTATGTATTTATTTAATAACCTTTTATCAGAAAATTTTAATCTTTGTTTTTTGGTTTTCTTACATATGTATAAAAAAAGGGCGAGTCTAATGATACACTGACAAAAGCAGAAGAACTGGGTAGTTTACCATGACCAGGATTTTCAAAGGTAGAAAATATCCTGATGTTGATTGGCATGGTCAAAATTGTTAAATTCAATGCATTAAGATGAAGGCACCATCAAACAAAAGTTTGCCAGAATTCAGAATTTTCAGGAGTCGCAAACCACCTGGTCATCAGAGGGGGCTAGTACTAAATAACCAAAATTACTTTCTTGCCTACTCAATCTATAGTAAAATTTTCTAGCCACCCACCAGTTCCATGAAAATGGTGATTTATAAAGTAGAGAAGTTAGTTTATAAAATTTATAAACCTCAGTTATAGCAAGTTAAAGCTTATAATAATAAACCATTTTTCCATATCAGTGTTTTTAAAAAATCAGTATTGGACAAAACTGTTACCACCCACCATGATAGCTGAAATGCCCACTAGTGGCTGAATCATCATTTCTGTAAATTATCAATTTCATTAAATTGCATGTTTTATAAAAACATTTGTATTTTGAAATTATTCTCAAGAGTAACCATAATAATTTATTCTAACCACATTTGATGATGTTTAATAGGGGGTAAATTTTATTGACATACATAAAATGATCTAATGCAAAACTCTATAATAGACATTATTATGGTCTCAAGGTTTGTGTTATAAAGATCTTTTGTATGCATGTTGCATCTTATAATGGATGTATTGAATTTTTGATAAATTTTTATATATTTTAAGGTTCACAATTTTAATGTTTGTACATTACATAATTTATTTATTTTAGCTTCAAATGCTACCGCACAACAGAGTGAGAAATGTTTGCAAGAATTACGAATTCTATATCCTAAGAGTAAAGGTAATTGTAATTAACATTAACTGTAGCTTGTGCTTTGATTCCATTAAGTATTTTTTGGTTATTTGATTTATATACAATAATAATAGTAATAAAATAAATAATTAATTAATAATTCAGGAAATATTAATTTTTTGCTAATGTTTTTAGAAAGAAGAAAAAAGTAACTGAAGACTAACTTAGAAAAGAGAATTTTGATTTTAAAATTTTTGTCTGGATTAAAAGAATGTTTTTTGTTTTTCTAAGATCTTTTCTGTGTTTTTATTTCCCCATAAAGTATATAATGCAGATAAGTTTAAGAGGGATTGTACCTTCTTTGGAAATGTATAGTACACTAGGGGGCTGTGTGCCCTGCTCGCTCCGCTCATTAACCCCCGGTTCATTTCACTTATTATTCCCACTGTGAGGCTTCTCACTAAATAAGAGTATTAATTTTATCACAAGACAAAACCTGAAAAGTGCTATAGAAATTCCCATTATTTAATGTCAAATTAAAATACATGATATTTAATACCACATTTTTTTGCTTTTTAAATGAAATATTGTGCTTAATATTATGCTTTTTTTTTTTTTTTTAATAGAAAGAAATTTATAAAATTTTGAGTTACAACTTTAGTATATGATCCCCTTGGCATTTTTAAAATCTTGTCATTATTTGGCGATGAATGTTTTAATGTAATTACTTGTTAAAAAAAAAAAAAAAAAAAAAAAAGGAAGAAGAAAAAAGAAAAAAAAGCTAGTACTTATAATCTAAAGCCTATATATTTTTTTAATACCTATACTTTTTTCTATTGCTTATACTTTTAAGGTGATGAATTTTTATCTTGCCATAATTAAAAAAATGAAATGTGTCCCAGAAATATCTCATTCTGCGAAATTACAAGATTTATAAATGAGTTTGATTCAGACTCAATTTGTAACAACTTGCATGTTGGTCCACAACTCTATTTAGTGATTTTCTTTTGGTGATTACGGCAAAATGCGGTTTTCAGAAGTGGTTGCCATGGATTCCAAACACAAACAAAGCAAAAATACAGTTTTCAAAATGCGTCTGTTATGTAATATACATAAATAAATTAAGCCTATATTTAATATTAATAAAACAAATATTTAAAATTAACTTTCCTTACTCTGCATGAAGAAATAACAAGGATCATCAGTATGCATAAATATATATATATATATTCTTCCCGTACATTTAAACCATTTAAATGTTTTGCAGTTGCCGACAAAATACAATTATATAAACCAGATTTCCTAATCCACATTTCACAATCAGTATTCACAAGAAAGAACATATAAAAAAAATTGATAAACAACTAAGAAATTTCCAGTAATAGAAATATTTTTCTTAACAGCAACTTTGACATTCATTTTATTATTTTTTATACCATGGATCACAATTAATTTTCCCATGGAAAATCATGTCATGACAGAAAAAAAAAATAGTCATAAGAGAAACTTTTTCTGTGGTGGCAAGGCAAATAAAGTACCTTTATAAACCCGACATTTTTAGTTAATAACTTTGTTAATTAAAATGATAGAAATTTCTAAGCAGCTGAAATGCCTTCCTTGAAGTATACAGAATACACTGATATATCTTGTGACACGGAGAATCCTGCCCTCTGCGAGAAGTTGCTGTCGCAGACAAAAAAACAATTCATGCCAGCCAGATTATCGACTGCATACCTATTTATACAGTCTGGAAGATAAACAGAACATATAAAGAGTACTATAAAGTAGTTAATTCAGATAAAGTATTTATACTTAGATAGTTATTATTCCTCATTACGTAAGCAAATCTCTGTCACTGAGTGGCAGTTTGATCACAGTTTCTATTTATTGCTTTCAATAAAAATAAAATAACAATAATAAAATTGTCCTCTAAGATTTTATACCTTTTTGAAGATATTACAAATTCATGCTTATTTCCGTACTGCTAATTTCTGAACAATCAAAGATCATATAAAATCTTATTTTACTCCTTTATCCTGCTTTTTTAGATATTTTGATTATTAACAGCCACACTTATTTTATTTTTGTAATTGTTTATAAAATGCTATTTTACCCTGAAAACATCTTTATTCTTAAATAAAAGCTGAATTTCCAAAGTAATTGCATTAGAATGTGCATTTTATTAGTATACAAATCATAAATCATCTGACTGTAAATATATTAATAATTTGCCGATAGTAAAATATTCTAGCATTCTATGGAGTGATGGTGTGTCACATCCATAATCACTCAAAATATTACACTCACTGACTGATATGACGTCATAAAATGAGTGAGTTTCAAGGTGATGCTGTGATCAGTCTCAACATGCTGGACCACTTTGAAACATTGTTTTAACAAAAGCAGTAAAAAAATAAAATTTAAAAACAAAACTTATAATCTTACAATAATGTTCTATTTAGATAAAATCTGAATAATACAACCTCATACAAAAAATCATTTTATAGTACTATAAATTAAATTTATTAAAATGGAAACATATTATACATATTCAACTAATCAAATAATCTATCAATCGAGTACAATACAATTTAATAAAATAAGCTTGTTTTTCTAAAGGTAAGAAAGCTATCTTTATTGTCGGCCCTTTGTAAATCCAATTTTTTGTTTGCACATTAACTACTCTCAACTTTTGATTTTTACCAAAAATGTGTCTACTATTATACCCATCATCCACTTACATATAGGAAATTTTTTTCCCCTTCAATAATACCATATCTTCAACCTTAACACTTTCTTTGGAAATCATTCATTTACCCCTCAGTTCCAATATGTTTAGGTAATTATTTTACCATTTTTTCCATATCACTTGAACTATTTTTGTTAATTTCTGCCATACAAACATTCAATTTATTATCAAGAATTATTGAAAATCCAGGTTCAGTCATGGCATTAATAAGTCTTCCAACTAAAAATTGCCCAGGAGTTAAAACAAGTCATCAACCATCTGACAATAGGATGAGCAGTCAAGAATTTAGGATTTCTTCAATCTGATAAACGACTGTCAAAAATTCTTATTATGTTAATTTAGTATTTTCCAGGGTTTCAGAAAATAAGTAATAAGTATAAGTATTTTTAAGAGAACTAGGTTTTTTTCTGCCCATGCTTACTCTGGGGGGGGGGGGGGGGGACTACCATAATTTGATTTACTGTTAAAGACTTTGCTTTAAAACATGTAATGCAATTACAATTTTTCTGCAAATAGAATGACCAAGGCTGTAGCCAGAAAAAAATTTCGTAAAGTGAGTTCAAACTTTAGAACATATTGTTAAAAATGAAGAATAACTAAAAAAAATTTTAACAATCTGCAAAATTCCGGGGGTTGTTTGAACCCCCCTAAATCCCTCCTTGGCTTATGGCGTTGAGAATGACCATTTAAAAACCGATATTTTCCTCCAACTGTAGATAATAAATTTTGAGGCCCCCCATATGAAAATACTTTTTGTGACAGTACTCAAAGATAATTTTTGTAATGTGTATTTTGAGACATTCCTATCAAAAACATATAAAATTAACTGCACTGTATATTTTTTAATGTTGTTTTATTAATGTACCTTTAATAGAAATTATTTTATATTTATTATTTTGAATTTGAATTTGTTGCTTTTTTTTTAAGTTGAAGTATGGTATGTGGATTTGATGTCTATGAGTTCTGTAAAAGCCTTGGCAGAAAAATATTTAATTTCTGGACTTCCACTTCATGTTCTAATTAATAATGGTAAGTTGCAATGAATAATACTGTTTTCATATTGTTTAAATATTTTTTGATTATTTTATACAGCATATTAAAATTTAAAATCTCCAAAAAATAAACAATTTGTAATTATTTTACATTCTTGGGAATAATAATTTAAAGATGAATTTATAATTAACCCTCTGACTGTCTTAGAAAGGCAGAAAATTGTAATGTCTCTACTGTACAATTTCTTCAATGTACTAAAATATTTTTTTTTTTTTTTTTTCGCTCAATATGAGAGGAAAAATAGAATTATGCTTTTGGAGATAAACTTTGTTTGTTATATATGATCTTTTTTTTTTTTTTTTAAGAGTTAATTTTTTTTTTAATTATATAATTTTTATGTATATTGCAAAAAACAACACATTGATCAACGTATACATCTATCCCAAAGATCAGAAATTTAAATTCAACACTAAAGTTAAAATAAATTACACATTTTGTTTATTTAGAATAAAAAAAGTTTAAATATTTACATTAAATTACTTTAAAAGATTCCATATGTTTATTATTATTTACAAAATATTTTATGTAATATAATCAAGATAAAAATAGTTACATTAGAATAGGCAGAGTGAGGGAAGAAATCAGAAAAATTTTGCTTTAATTGAGCATTAAATTAAAAAAATATAGATAAGAAATTTCCATGCCAAACATATATATATTAATTTAATTTACACATTTTTCTTACAATTGTATTGATTATACAGGGTTGAAGCAAGAGCATATCTTTGAGGATTACAGTCCCGAGAACAACATCAGGCTTTATAGTCAGCCGTGTTCACAAAAAAAAATATATATACAGTCTATTAGTTTTAATTTCTTGGACTTTCCTAGTCAACAGCTTTCTCATTCTCTCTTTATCTTCATCCTTTTTAACCCAGACGTCAAATCTACTTTCTTTACATTACATTAAATTCTATTCTCCTTTTGCATAATATTATAAGCCTATTATATAAGCAAACTGAGTTCAAATGAATTATTGAAATTCCTGAGTTTGTCTCTGAGATCTTTCTTTATTTTAGCCTCATAAACTTATTAGGATTTATTGTCAGTGTCCAGTTATAAAAAAACTGTATTAAATGTGACCATCCTTTGCCACTGTCATTTGTTATCTTCATTTATATGGAAAAAGTGATGATTTTTGGAGATTTAAAAATTGAAAATCAAATACTACAAAATTTATTTTTATGTAAATTACATTATGCATGTATTTATTTATAGATTTCAATTCTTTTACTATTTTATATTTTGCATTTTAAATAATGTAGAATTTAATTATCATCCTTGCTCTTTTATATTATTTACTCACTTTATTTCCTTGTGATGGCAACTGCGAGATTGATGTTTGTGCACTGTTGTGCGTTAAAACCCTCAGTTTTTATATATTATTAAATAGACTCATTTATGCATAAGCTGATGTCCTAGTGACATTTATTACAATAAAAAGATGTATACAGATAAAATTTAATGACAAGTCATGATTTCTAGATTGGACTGAAAAATCTGTTTTCTCTCTTTCTGTAGAGTAAAAGTTTGTTGAAATAAATTTAAAAGCAGTTAATGTGTCTTTCCTTTTTTAAAAACATGCATGCATGTATGTTATTTCATTGCATATACTATGATAATTATATGTGTACATCTGTTGGTCTCTAAATGGGGAGGGGGGGGGGCAGAAAAAATGCTTTACACTATTTTCTTCTTTGAAATTTATCTGTTTTCAGGAATTAACTCAAAGCTTCAGTGCTTTAACTTACTTTTATGTCTTTGAAATAATGAGTTAAGCAGCAAATACCCATACTTTAAAAGAGGTTACTATTTTCATACTTCAATTAAATCTAGTACCTTCTACACATTATTTTGTTTGTTCCATATTAAAAGTTTTATGTTATTTTAAACACTTTCTTTTTTAAACCCATTTTAAGGAATAAGTGGTGTCAAATTCAAAATTTGATTTGCATTGGAGCGACAATAAAACTGAAATTTAAATGATTTGAATAAAATCAAATTTTAATTATGAAATCATTATATATATTGTTTTTTAAACATGAATGTTAATGTTAAATTCTTTTAATTTATAATAATTTCTTTGTGTGGATGTTTGTTTGATTATTGTTATTATTTATTTTGCAGCTGGTATTATGTTTGCCCCTTACAGGTTATCAGAAGATGGCCTTGAATCTCACATGGCAATTAATTATTTTTCTCATTGCCTTCTGACAAAACTTCTTTTGCCACGTTTAAAAGAATCTTCTACTTCTAAATGTAAATCTAGAATAATTAATGTGTCTTCATGTTTACATTACATAACTGAAATTGATTTTGAAAGTCTCTGCAGAATGTAAGTAATGATTGAGTTTATATATTTTCCTAATTAGACATTCGTATTAAACTTAGTATGTTGTTTACTTATATGTGCCCAGCGGCAGAATATTTTCTAATTCTCTGCAACAAGTTAGAAAAACCTAAAAAATAGTCTACACTTCATGTGCTATTTAAAAAGTGTACAATATGAAAAATGAAAATACATATTTATAAAATTTTCCATTAGTTGAAGAAACTTTTTTTAATGAAAAAAATTGTAAAAGATAACATTCTTATAATTATTTAAGGACTAATCAAGAAATATGTCATGAAATATATTGTATACCATCAACATAAAAAAAGTAAAAAATAAATAAATAAATAAATCTTTAAAAGTCTTCAATTTAATGATGAAAAATCCAGTTTATTTAAAATAAGGAAAAACCCTTGATAATTATAACTTTCTTATTACTTTTGATTTAATCCTTCACTCCACACTTTTTAAAAGTGCCTAACTAACGAAGCTACACTCAGGGAAACAGCATGTCCTTTAACGTTAAAACTAGTGCATACTGGTGGTCAATTCTTTTATCTTACTAAGACAAGCATTTTTGTAGATGTGCAAAGCAGTTTTCAATGTTAAATTATAGAGGACAGCAGATAAAATCCAATTCAAACTTAGCTTTGCAGATATGTCAAAGTGGTGCAGTGAAGGGTTAATATTATTGTTCATTGAAATTAAAAATCAAAGATTTTTAAAAAGCGTGCTGTAATTACCCACCCATGCTGGGTAGGGAATTAATCTATTAATACATGCTTCTAGAATTGGCCAAAGATTCATGTGACTGATGTGATCCCATCCGGCGCCAAGATACAGTGGAATGTTGACATAGACAGCTATCACAAAAGAAAAATACTGATTACTTTTAGGCTATTCTAATAAATGCTGTACTAAGTAGCACTTCAGGTACTTTATTACTCAGCTGAGTACTGAGCTGTTATAATAAAGATTAATTGTTGCACATATGAAGACTTTTGTACATCTTGCAATAAAAAAACACCATTTTGAATACAAAATGTGGTTAAATTGCAAATAACATGTTTCCACGAAGTTTTTCATAACTTTTGTTGTAAGCTGTATGTGTCTACATGATTAGGTTTATTGCTATATCTGATACTTCCAGCTTAGCAGATTACTTAAGCCATAATAATTTATAACTTTAATTGTAAAATTTCTTTAAGATGTGAAATTATAATACCCAGATAATTTTTAGGGAATCTAGAAGTTCTTATACACCTAGGTTTAATTTAAGACCCATGAAAACATTAAAATAAATATTTTATCATTTTAAATATGATAGGCTTCATTAATCTTCAGATCCTAAAAATGTTTAAAAAAAAGATTGTTGGTTTTAGTTCATAATTTGCTTAACAACTGATTAATTAAAATATATTCTTTTATAAACATTTTAGTTATTATTATTATTATTATTAATCCAAAACCCTAATTTTTTCTTAGAGTTTTAAAAGTGGCTTTGATTTGTACAAATGTATAACTAAAATTTTAATTTTACATAATGAACTTTTTCTAAAATATTTTTGTCATAAAATATGAAAAAAATTTTTGTAATAAGATTTTATAAATTATTGCATATGTGACAAATGTATGGAATGGTTATAGTTAAACTTCTGCTATAAACAGCCCCATAAAATAGCTAAAATAGACAAATGCATTTAAAATGCATTGCATGAATCAAACTTATACCAAATTTTATGGCACTCTTCTCACCTGTTTGAGCTGGAGAAAGTTGCTTACAGCAAAAGTTTAATTATAATGATCCTGTATTTATATTTTCATAATTTTTAAGTTTAGTTATTAATAAACATTTGTTTTATTAATATATTTGTTTTTAGTAATGCACAAAAACAATAAGGTTCTTAAAGCTATTTGGTATTAGCTGAGTACTTAGTCAAAATTTAACCAAATACTGAGTACATACCAGGTATTCAGTACAAGTGAAATTCTAATAGGGAGGGGATGCCAAATGATTGTCTCACATTTGCAATAAATTTTTATTAGAGCAGCCCTGTAGCACTTTCAAAGTAGGGAGAATAAAAAAGAAAAAAAATCATCTAGGGTTTGGCTGGTTTGTGATTTTGCAATTTGAAGAGTTTATTTTTAAGTTTACGTATTTATTTTATTTTTATTTTTTATGTGCTGCATTTTTTATCTGAATCTTGGATTTTTATGCAAGAATAATGAAAAGTCTACAACATTAGTGGCAGAGTTTTAATCCACTTCCTGTCATCCAATTGAAATGAAATTTTGTGTACATGTATAATTCTGATGACTATACATGCTCAAGTGGTAACAAAGGGATGGAGGTCCTGGGCTTCGAACTCCAGTTCAAAATTTGTTTTTAAATTTTTAAAACTTCTTATTCTCTGATTAAACTGAAATTTTGCATTTTCAATAGAAGATCTTTATAATGGAATTCTTCATATGTATAACGCACAACTTCTCACACATTACAATAAATTTTGCAGTTAAGTAACACTTTGTAAAAAACTGTTACTCTGTAGAAAACTTAGTGTGATGGATTTTTTTTTTACTTTATTTTCTTAATTTAGAGCTTTTTAATAAAAAATTGCTATCATTACATTTTTTTTTTTTTTAAACAAGTCATATAATGAATGACTTAGTACAGCATAGGACTATGTTCATAAAGTAAATTTAACAATGAAACTTATGATTCACCCAAGTTTTGTTCCAAGGAATGTAACTTAAAAGTACCCTACTCTGTTTTGATATGTTTCAACATATTTAGCCATATTTACAAAGTAAGTTTAATAATGTGTGAAATGTGATCTATATCCTGCAAAATTCCATGTAACGCAAAACCTTATGTTTTTAGGTTTATATTATAAAGATCTTCTACTGTATATATAATTCCAATAACAATACATGCTCAAACAGTAATGAATTTGGGGGAGGAGAGGGCTGATCATCTGGGCCTCCAATTCCAGTTTAAAATTTGCATTCGAATTTTAATCTACTTCCTATCATTCGATTGAGCTTATTCATTTTGCATACATGTACAGTCAACTCTCAAAAATCCGCAACCCTAAAATCTGCAATTCTCTGAAATCCGCATATCATCTGCAATGTAAATAAACACTGTCACAACTGATTAGTTAATTAGTGGATTGAAAAAATTTAGGTGTATTAGGAGATAAATCAATTATTAACTTGTGGTGGTGAATCATCAATCACTCAGCATGTTACAGAGGAGGAAATGATAAGTGTAATTATATAATTATCAAAAAATAAATCATATCTAGAGGAAGAAGTAGAAAGATAGTTTTCATGAAAGATTTTCTCTCATGAAAATAATTATTCAAACTTTCTCATAGCACAAACTTATGTGATTGACCAAGAATTGCTGACTTTTTTGCGAGTTATAGAAAAATAATATGTATGAATATTCTTAACTACTATTGATCAGACTTTTCAAAAATCTAGATTATTTGCAACTATAATATAATGTATAAAAATTGTTCTTTAAATTAAAATTTTATGAAATAGTTGTACTTTTATTAGGCACATACCAGCCTAATAAAAGTACAACTATTACCTGCATAGTAAAACATATAAATTGTTTCTTAAAGATTTGCTAATCAAATGAGGTTCTAAGATGCAAATAAAAGAAGATATTCTAAAATCTGCTAAATTCAGAAATCTGCAAAACACTTTGTTTTAAGCTGTGTGGATTTTTGAGAGTGAACTGTATATTATTCACATGTACTGAATTGTAATTTTTAGTATATTTTGAAATAAAAGCAAGTTTTTAAAATTTTAAAACTTGTTTTATTTCTTATTGTATTTTACAAATTCATATTAAACTTGCCTAAAAGTTAAAATTTTAAAATCTTTCATTTTAAATAAGTAAATAAAACATCTGATGTGGTCACCACATGACTTTCCTATATACCATTAAACTACACATATTGTTAGGAAAATTTGAAACATGAAAATGTTAACATTTTCATGAGCAGTAAGTGGTTTGTAAATAAACATGTGGGTTACAGTTGATTAATGCATTTTTTTCAATGAATATTTTTGAAGCAATTCAATAAAACTGTCACTAAAATTTATGAAAATAATGTTATAAACATTGCAGAGCATTTGTTCTGGAATAGTTATCAACAACTTGCCGCACAATCTTGCAATATCAAATGTTCAACTCACAGTTCAATGCAATTTATTTGAGTGAAGATGTCCTCCTTTTATGGTGTTTAGCAATGGTTAGTGGCAGGAATTAATAGATTATACAAAACCAGCTAGTTAACTATAATATTAGTATGTAGGCTCTTTATTAGGTTCTTTTGAAATTTCTAATACAGGAGGCCATATAATGGTAAAAAATTTTGAATTTATATTTAACAAGTAAAATGGAAGGCCATATGATGACTAAAAAAGTAAGTGCACAATTAGATGTTACAGTAATTCTAAATACAAATTTTCAATGCTTTATGTCAAACAGTTTTATGAGCTATGCAAGAAATAAACATACACACATATTCATAGATGTTATGAAAAGTCTTATAAAATTGTGGACATCTCTACGGTGAAAGCTCTTATCAAAGATCAAAATTGGAGGTATGCAATTAGATGTTATAATAGCCTCAAATGCAGATTTTTAACGTTCTTTGCCAATTGTTTTTGAGTTTACAAAATACATATGTTTCATAAATTTGTTTTACAGTGCTCCTTCAAAATCTCTGAACAAACCTTATTTACCTGGCAAAACCAATTATACAAGTATAGCTGCTCAAAGAAATGAATATTTACTAGATCACCATATGACTTCCCCCTACTAAAAATAAACTTAGGTATCTCTGATGACTGAACAATGTTTGAACATTTTTACTTCCATTACTGACTACCGTAGGTAATGGAAGTATTGTATTTGGTCCAAAAATTCAATATCGAGATTTCACCTGATTGACATGTTTTAAGGTCTCCTTAGTTCAAAAACGTGGTTTTTGGCAATTGGTCAGTGTGTATGTGGGGAATCTTCTGGCTATTATATCTCGGAAACTAATAAAGATTGAACTACGAAACTTTATAATGGAAACAGGTCTGGTGTACAGATGAATTTTCCAAATTTTGGTGAAAATTGGATAACCGGAAGTGGGACATCCGATACCGGAAGTGAGGTCAGGTCGCAAGTCCATATCTCAAAAACGGCTCTAACGATTTTCTTCAAAATTGCTGTATAAACACTCCGTTAGATATCCTTTTGAATGATATAGTTGGTTAGTTCCAAAAAATTGATAGTAGTCCTGTATAAATAGCTGAATTTCAGGTCCTGCAAGTGCGTTCCTTTCAAAACGGCTGTATACATTTTTTTCAAAATTGCCTATTAACCCTCTTTTAAATATCCTTTTGCATGTAATTGTTCATTGTTTTCTGGTCACCAGTTAATTATGCCTAGCTTTGGTAAAAGTCGGTATCTCAAAAACGGCTCTAACGATTTTCTTAAAAATTGTTACATAAACCCATTTTAGATATCCTTTCTCATTCTTTACTTGGTTATTGCTGGAAAATTAATAGTCATCCTGATCTGATAGATCAGTTTTAGATCTCGGAAATTGGTGTTTAAATAAATAAATAAATAAAAACTCTGCAATTTTCTTTTCATTTTTGTTTCTTAAAATAAATAAATAAATCGCTGTGTAAACTCTGTTTTGTTTTTTTTACATATGTATTAACTTTCTCTTACTGGAAAATTTTTAGGTGTCTATTTCATTAGGTCAATTCTATGTCTTCTCTCTTTATCTCGAAAAAGTGCAGATAATATATGTAATAATGGAAGTTGTGTGGTTGTTTCACACCAGATTTTTTAAACAGTATTTGTTCAGTAGTGTGTTTAAAATTGCAAGAGCTAAAATTTGAGATTGAGATAAATGGTAGAAATGTTGCTAAAGAGAATTTTTGTTTTTTTAACTGTGCATGATCAAACTTAAATCATTGATTTGGAATGGTAAATTATTTAAAAAATAAATAAATAAATAATGGCAAGAATGTTAAAGCCAAATGGGGAAAAGGGACCATCACAACTTTCAACCACCATAGAAGGTAGAGTCCCGCATTGGGTCAGGTTCAGGTTGTATTGACAATTTTTTTTTTTTTTTCTTGCAGGTTGGGTTTAGTTTTTAACAAGGTCGATTTGAAAAAAATATTACAATAATAAACAGAAATTTCTTTGATACAATTTTAAGTCTATAATATTACTGATATAAACATGCTATGCAATACATACTCATGCATGATTAAATATATTTGTACCTAAATTATTATAGTAAAGTAAACATCTACATTGGACAAAAGCAATGATTTTCTACATTTTTTACTTTTTTAGAATATAAACTTTAAACAATAAACTACAAACACTAAATTTGAAGCACATTTTTGTTCACTTGAAGTACACAACACACATAAATGACTAAAAATTATTATTAATTCATTTTTCAGATTTTTAATTTTTTAACGTAGTGTATTAGTGCTTATATTTTTCTTTTTAAAATAATTTACCAGCTATATGACAATGAAAATTTACCTTATTTTATTATTTTAAAATGTTTTGCATGATTTTCAGATGAATTATCAATGTTCATTTAGTTTTCAGGTTTGGGTAAAAAAAAGTGTGGGTTCAGTTCAGGTGTGGGTCATCAGATTTCTCTATTGCAATTTCGGGTCCATTTTTGAGTTGATGAAAATATTTTTGTCAAGTTTGGGTTGGGTTTCAGGTTGATTTAAAATTCACTTCTTCAGTTTAGGTAGGATAAAACCTGACCTGTGCAGGATTCTAATAGGGGGATGTTTCCTCACATTGTTAACCCATAGAGATGTAATTTAAAGAACATAGAGGCCATTGAAGCCATGATAGATTTTACAAGGAAATAAAATGTTTTTGTGAATCTTTTAAATGATACATTTCTAAAAATTACAAAATTTAATAGTTATGTTAAAAGTTTTAGTTTTCAATTTGATCATTTATGACCTTTTCTTCACATATGTAAAATAAAATGTATCAATAAGAAGGTACATTTAAAAAATAAAATGTTTTTGTGAATCTTTTAAATGATACATTTCTAAAAATTACAAAATTTAATAGTTATGTTAAAAGTTTTAGTTTTCAATTTGATCATTTATGACCTTTTCTTCACATATGTAAAATAAAATGTATCAATAAGAAGGTACATTTAAAAAATAAGCTGTCTATGTAAATCACTAGCTTTAATTGCTTAAAATTGTTTTAACTTTTTTTATTTTTTATAAATATTTATTTTAGGGATTCAAGCTCATATTGTCGTTACCACTGTTACATGCAGTCAAAATTATGTCTAGTTATGTTTACACAGTATTTAAACCAGTTCCTTAAGAGTGGAGAATGTGATGTTTTAGTGCATGCTGTTCATCCAGGTGTTATTTTCTCAGGATTATATAAATATGTCTGGTGGGCACCACTTTTAGGTCCACTTTTTCTTCAGGTGAGTTTATTTTAAATTCTTATTGATAATTATCCTTCCGTTTTATTGTACCTTGCATTTTTTGCTCTATGTTATTCGCTTTTTATTGGTTTGCCAGCCTTCTAGCTAATTTTAATATATTTCAGATATAATCAATTAAATTTAAAATACTTCTTTTTTTTTTTTTTTTTTTCATTACAAAAGTTTATTTAAGTGAATTAGTTTTTGAGACGCCATAAACATTTTATTTATCTTATGTTTAAAGTTGAGTTTTAAAAGGCATGATATGAATAAAGGTATTTAAAAATTAAGAAAATTCGTAATTTTTAAATACCCTTATGTATATCGTTTTTTTTTTTTGTGTGTGTGTGTGTGTATATTCTCTGCTGACAAACACAATGCAATGAGAAACTCTGTATCTGTATTTTAAAAAAGATTCAGTAACACTGAGAAAATATGACACAGGGTTGCCACTCAAACAGGATAATGAAATTCCCTGAGTTTTCCAGGTTTTCCAGGTGTGTTCTAAGAAAATTCCAGTCTAATCATATACTGAGCACTGGTTGTGTTGAGGGCAAAATAATTATGGTACTAACTTGAAAACACAAAAAATATATATGACAAAAGTTACATACAGTGATAGCATCTGTCGCTTATAAGCGGAATAAGAAATTTCTTTCATGAGCGGAAAGACAGGTGGCACGCTGGCGTGCCCCATCATCGACTGTCCCAGATACGAGGGTATCCATGCAGTCCCAAGGAAAGGCTGGCAATGTTTAAAAAAATTGTAGAAGCTAAAGGGAAAAACAACAACAACAACAACAACAACAAAAAACAGAAAAATGACCCTACAATGGTGGGAAAATTGCTTTTTCTTTAGCAATCATCATATGAAATTCCCTGACTTTTCCAGATTCTGGCCAAAATATTCAAATTCCCTGACTTTTATGGTCAATTTTCGAATTCCCTCGCTATTCCAGGTTTTCCAGGTAATGTGGCAACCCTGATGAGATCTTACATGTTGTTATTTATATATTTTTTTTAAGCTCTGTAAGATATTTATTAGTAAATATTATATATAATTAACACTGTTTTATAAAGCTTTTTTTTTTTTTTTTTTTTCTTGTAACATGATTTTTGGATGATATTTAAATCAGTTCTATTGAAGAGGAATATGATTTTATATAGTGAAACAAACTTGATAACAATGCCATCTTCTAGCACAAAATTCTAGCATATTTTAATAAGTCTGTTAAGATATAAAATAATGTTAGTCAAGATGAAATTTGGCAGATGTTGACAGTAAAGACCCACAGAAAAAATATGCTGAACAAGACTTTATATAACCTTACTTGGTTAATTTAGTTTCATTTAAGCCTATTAAAAGTTTCTAATACAATCAGCTAGAGGCTTCTTGTTAATCGACATTGTTTTTGATGACAGATGCTTTAGAACAGTTAACAGTATTTAAACATGCATCTGTAACTTACCTACTTGTGTAAATATTCTGTTAAAAAGATAAACATAATAAAATAAACTAATAATAATGTACGTTTTTTTTCCATAATTTAGATCTGATTATATATATGTAAAAGATTGATGGGACTGTCTCTAAGAGAATTGACGACAATACAGCTTATAAAACAAAACACCTTTATTCTATGAAAAAGTAATTGCAGAGATGCAGTCTTGGCTACAGATAGGTGCCTTGAGTGAGGAATTCATTTCAATTCTTGTTAAATTTCACTACCATGGCCGTGCCTACACTTTTAGCTGCCCTGGGCATAGTGACGTACCAGGAGTGAAGCGGAACTAGAGGGTCATACTGAGCAACCAAAGAAACTTCATCTCTAATTATATGTATCTGGTGAAGTTGTCATGCCATTATTTTATCCTTAAACATTCGTTGCAATTCCACTTTAAGCCTTAGGATTTCTGTCTAAAGAGCCTTAATGTACAAAAAGTGACCTTAGAGCAACAACACGAAAACAAAAAAAAAACTCATATATAGAAAGTCTGACTAAGGCAAGGCAAGCGGAGCCAGTGCCCCTAGCCTTCTTGATGAGTTGGGTTTCCGAATCAATCTTGAAATTTACTTCAATGCTTTTTTATAGTTGTAAATTTAAGTGAAGAAGGGAGAGGTGGCCTCAGTGTAGCTGGTGCTCAATTACGGTGCCCCGGTGAGACTTTCGCCCCGGGCCTTGATAGTTGTAGATCTCTACTGCCTAGGAGAAAGATTTTAGCTGACAGGCATCTAGCCTCTGCACTCTAAAAGATTTTTAGAGCTCTGAAAGATTTTTAGCAGTTGAGATCTATGGAAAAACTGCTCAGTTGTTTTTGTTTTGAGGTTTTGTTGCTGAAATATTGGATTCTGATTAGCTTATAAATTTTCCGGGGATTACAAAAATGTCTAAATTTAATTTTTATGCAAGGCTTAAAAACCACATTTAACTTACAAGCTTGTTTAGATTGCACGTTCAGTCTTTTAAGTTTTACCATTTTACACTTCTCACATAATAAAGTACTCTACTGTGAAACAAAGTTTAAGGGAGAAATTATGAATTATTAGTGATTTATAACTTTGAATAGCAATTTCTAATTTTTAAAAAATGGTTTTCTTTAATTAAAATCAATTATTTCATATATATATATATATATATATATGTCTGAAAGGTACATATAAAGATTAGTTCTTTCTTTATGATTAAAATTCTTTAGCCAACTAGTTAAATCATAACGGTTGCCACTCAAACAGGAAAATGAAATTTCCAGACTTTTCCAGGTGTGTTCTAAAAAAATTCCAGTCTAACTGTATATTGAGCATTGAATATGTTAAGGGCAAAATCATTATGGTACCACTTGAAAACACAAAAGTTACATATAATAAAAGTTAATAGTGATAGCATCTGTTACTTATAAGCGAGATAAGAAATTTCTTTTGTTAGCGGAAAAGAACGGTGGGGGTGTTTAGGACAAATGGCGGATGCTAAAAGGGGGAAAAAAAGAAAAAATGATCCTACGTTAGTGGAAAATTTGTTTACTTTTTAACAATCATCATATGAAATTTCCTGACATTTCTAGGTTCTCCAAGTTTTCCAGGTAGTGTAGCAACCCTGATCATATAACTTTTTTTTAAACTACAAATAAAGTTTTTTTTTTCTGTCAAATGCATTTTGATACAATTCTGTCCAATACATTATTTATTAAAACTGTTATTTTCTTATATTCTAGAAACCAGACAAAGGTGCTGAAATAATTACATATGCAACTCTCTCTGCAAATTTAGAAAGTGAAGGTGGGAAGTACATTGAAGAATGTAAAATAGAAAAACCAAGCTCATATTCTCGTGATCAGTGTCTGCAAACTAGATTGTGGAATGAAACTTGGAAAACCTTGTTTCCATGGTTAGATGAAGTTGATGAAATACAAACTGATTAAGGAATCCTTCCGCACATCTTGTTTCGATATTTGATGCAATATTAGTTGCATTTAAATTGCATTTTTGCTCAGTTTTTTTAAACTACTTTGACATTCCATTTACAATATACCATTTTTTAATTTTGTGTAAAACTTATTTTTTAAAATTTTGGATCACTTTAACTTTTCAGCTCTCTAGTCTTGTTAATAAAAATAAACAATTTTGTACTTTTTTTTGGGCTTTAAAAATGGAAATTTATCTATTATCACGACTATACTAATTCTATTTATTAAATATAGTCTGATACATGGTAGAATTTTGCCGCTGTTATTTCTTTTGCACTAACTATCTGTAAATTATTGACTAATACAACATACTTCATAAGTCCCTACAATCATTTTTTGTTTTTTTAATTATGCTTAAAAAGTTAGGCTGCAATTTTGCAATCACTTAATTATAATGAAAAATTTGTCATCACAATCACTTTTAAAATAATGAAAACTATTTGAATTAAAGTTGGACAGTGGACTATATTAAAAATATTCTGAGCGAGTTTGTTCACCAGTTTGATTTGCCATCTTATTTCAAAAAAGGGAAGAAATTTTCAAATTTCAAACTTGGATAAAAAACAACATATTTTTACTAATCGATCAATTTGCTTAAAATTTAGTATGTATATAGCCTATATTCTCAATCAAGTTTATTAATCAACTCTTTAAAATGGTGGATTCTTGAAATTTCAAACTCACTTATTTGGACAGTTATAATTTTTTTTTTGTGGTAAGTTTTCTGCTAATTACAAGTATGGATTTTAACAAAATTCTACAAAACTTTAGAGAATCATAACTCTGAAACATAAAGTTCACTCGTGTAATTTTTGCTGAGATATGAGTATTTGTAGTAAATACTTTTTTTTTAGTGTGCACACGTAAAAGATATAAATTTTTTTGTTACATAGGTTGAAAGATAGATATATTGGGCAACCTTATGTCAAAAGTTCATTTGAATAAAGAAAAAATAAGCAAGTTATCTATCAGCAACAAGAGCAAGATTGTAGATATTTTTCAGAATTGAAATTTCATAAGGGTTTTTCACATGCCACACGTTTTATTTGAAGATTAAATTATTTCACCAATGATGAAAAAGTTTTTTTTTTTTTTTTTTGTGAAAAACCCCTGGTGAATTACAAGTCCATAAGGGTTTTTGTACAAAACATTTCTTAAACAAGGATGAAATAATTGGATCTACAAATTAAATACTTGGCATGTGAAAAACCCCTTATGAAATTTCGAATTTGAAAATCTCTCAAATCTTGCTCTTTCTTTTGCTGATTATTTGGATAATTTTTACTTAATCAAATGAACTTTTAACATAAGTTTTCCAATATATCTGGCTTCCAACCTATGTAATTGAAAAAAATATCGATCTTTCGCACATGCACAGTAAAAAAAATATTTAGTACAAATTCGAAATTAGCAGTCATTAGACATATTTTGCACCTAGAAATTTAAGTTTGACAACCATAAAATTATACTCAATTGTCATTTTTCACATCTATCTTTTGACCAGATTTATAGAAATCAATTTTGTTTTAGTAAACGTTTTCTTTAAAATTTACAAAATGGCGAGACTACTTGCCTTTAAAAAATTTTTTACATTGTCACAAACACACATAAATATGCAATTTTTACGAACACACATAAATATGCTTAAAAAAAAAAAAAAATCCAGCAAGTACAGAAATACATAAATGCTGTATGCAGAAAAGATTTACAAATTCATAAAACAAAACTTTTTTTTAAAATCTATTGGAATTACTTAGTTTATCTATATATGATCAAAAATTTGTTATGATAATTTCCGAAATAATTGATTAATTTTAACCGAGTTTGGGATTAATAAAGCTGAAAGTATAACTTTTTTTTTAAATCCACAAGAATGCGTGCTGGGTATCTCATACCTGAGACCATGTTAAAAAAAAAAAAAATGTGAGTACAAAAATTCGAAAAAAATATGTGAGTAAAATGTTTTATTTTTATTTAAAATGTGTTCATATTATTAAATTTGTCTCTTAATTTAGCTTTATTTATGATACTAGGAAATATCTGCATGTACAACCTTTTAATGCGACAAATAGTTGTCGGGTATCACATACCTGGCGCATCTGTTCGTGTTCGTTTATTCAGCATGCATTCTCCCAGGTTAAGTTTAAATAGATATTTTCTGGTAGTTCATTTTGCTTGAAGATGTGATACAGTCGGTAACAAAAGTGTCCGAACACTAGCAAAAATTCCTATGTAAAAAAAGTACACTTCATACGGTTCTGTTAAATAAATCCTTATCGAATCATGTTCTTAGACTGACCAAGAAGAGGATTTGACAAGGATTTATTTAACAAAACCGTATGAAGTGTACTTTTTTTACATAGGAATTTTCGCTAGTGTTTGGACACTTTTGTTACCAACTGTACATGGTACTTGACTGAATTTAAAAATCAGTTGACCAGCAGATAATTAAAAATTAATTTTTACTGTTGTTTGTTCTGTTTTAAGCAAGTTATTATTTCAAATATAAATATACTTATGTTTTAAATTTTGTGTTTATTATTATTATTTTTTTTTTTTTTTTGTCGTGTCCATGACGTAGTCGAATTAGATTAATCGTTTATTATTTAAATAAGTAAATAGTAAAAAAATGAAATTTAGTTTTGTCCTGTTGTGATCTCAGTCATTTTTTTTTTTTTTTTAATTATGCCTGAGCAGACCATTTCAGCAACTAAGAAAAAAATAATTAGTTGCTATTGACGTCTGACTTTCACATTCTAATCCCAATTACAAAAACTCGTATCTCAGTGAAAATTACACATGTGAACTTTATGTTTCAGAATAATTTTGAAAGTTTTGTTTAATTTTGTTGAAATACATTGTTATATATATATATATATATATATAAAGAAAAAAAAATCTCGAAATAAGCTTGTGTTTCACACAAAAAAGCATACAAATATTACACATAATATGAGAAATTACATGTTAAATTTACAAGTCATTTGCAGAATTTTATGATACAGGGTAATTCAGTTTTCCTTCAGTTTGTGGTTGGTCCCCTAATTGCACTTATGACTAAATTGATAGTGGAAAATATGATATTAATGTTCATTGCATGTCTAATATTCAAGGTCATTTCATTCAGTACTTTTTTTCATAAAATAGAAAAAAATTTCACAAAAACAAAAACAAATAATAATTTGAACAATACTTATATGTACGTAGCTCGTATGAAGGTCTCAACGAAGTTTATCAGTCAATTTGATCTACTATTTTGTTTTAGAAAAAAAAAAAAACCTACTTTTCTAACTGAACCAGAACATTTTTTTTACTTCGTTTTTCTCCTTTTTATGTAAAGAATTTATTTTACATAGGAGTTTTAACTATTAAAGAAATCAAAATTTCTGAATAAAATTTATTCTGCATATTAATTTATCTTTATGCATATTATACTGTAATTAATGTTGATTTATTTGGTTTCATAAGGCTGTAGATTGAAGTAACTCGCATAGAATGGGGGGCATCATAAATTTTTTTAATTGAGAAATAACTCAGGTATCTGAATACAATTAATTTATTTTGAAATTTATATGTATGGGAAATGTTATGCTATTTTGTAGCATAACAATTTTCCTTAGGATATGTCATCACATTGATTTTTCATCTCAAAAAGCCTTTACCAAAATCGTCACACAGAGCTGTTTTTGAGAAACCCAGGTATATAGAGTGGTGTGTAAAAATTGCACATCTCCTTACTTTATTATGCCTTTACTATCTCAATTTCCAAACTTGTGAGGTGTAAAGAGCATGTTATACCTCATATTTCATCCCAAATACAAAAAAGGGGAACTGTAACAAATTAAACAAAAAACAGAATGTTTACAATCACCCTGTTAAAAAAAATGCTTAAAATTTGTTGTTGCTGTAGCATGTGGTCATGTTTCTTCTTATAATTATCTGTTTTCATTTGTATGTGAATTGCATGTATATTAATAGAAATATAAAAATTCCCTTAGCAACAATGAGCATTTTTTAAGAATTCAACAAATATTGAGAAAATTCATAAAGATATTGTCAATAGAATGGGTTAAATTTCAGTTTCTCACAAAAAGATAAAGGGTTAAATCAACAAACACTATATAATATTACCATTGATTGAATCAAACACACCTTTTGAATTTTTCCAGTATTTGCTTGGGGTTTTCATATAAGTAGCTTAATACATTTGGCTATGAAATTTCATTAAATCTTTTGCATGCACAGTAAAAATGTTCATATTTCATTAACTGCTTAGTATTTTTAAATTTTCTTGCAGCATGTAATGTCTATTGTAGTATGTCAAGTTTATATAAATGATGTTGCATTACTTTAAAATTGCTATGTGTTATAACAAAAAAACTTTTGAAAATTTTTCATTGTTAAAAAAACATAACCGTATGCTACAGTGACAAGTTTCACTTTAAATTACAAAAACATACTGGATAAAATACAGCTGTGCAGGGTAATTAATTTTTTTTTTTTTTATTGTATAAAAAATTACTATACAAGTGTAAAATTAATTCACATTATAAATCTTTTAAATAATGGAAGACTACATTTTAGATAGTGGCTGAATTCCAAGTAGATGCAAGCTTTTCTTTAATATGAGCTCAGCACAATGAAATAGTAAGAGTCTAGCCTAAAAGAAAAGAAAAAAAAAGGACAAAACTATTAAAAATTACACTGTGTCAAAAGTAGAATATTTTTTATTTGTCAGCTTACTTTTCTTTACCTGTTTTCAACTTTTACAATAATAGATAACTATAAAATTTTGCATAATAACCCATAAGGATAAGTATTTCATACTTATATGATCTATCACTTCCTCTTATGTTATATATAAATGAAAAATAAGTAGAATTGTCTTCATGAAAAGAATAAAAATATATTTTAATACTTTCTCTCTTTCTATAAATTGCCACAAAGCCACAGAAAAGTACAAACTAGTTGGAGAAGCTAATGTCAAAATGAAATAACTAAACAATTTACTATTATATAAAAAATTCTAAACTGTTCAAATAAAAACAAAATGAAATAACATTTTAAATAAATAAAAAGTGTTTGATTGCTTGTATGTAAGTGTATAAACACCTGATGAACTACACCTTTAAAAAAAAAAATGTAATAGAAGAACCCATATGAAGTATAAAACATCATAAGGACTCTATGATACCTCTAACAATTTCGAAGTTACAGCAGATAGAAAAAGAAAATACATGTATGCATTTTCTTTTCTTTCTTTCCCCTTCAAATAACACAATTTTTTAAAGTTTCTATTAGATCTACATGCATGCCCATATTTGGAAAGAGCACGAAAGTCTTTAAAATGACACCATTTACATGAAAAATATGGAACTCACAATAAGTTATAGTTGCTAAAACATTCTTAACTTCAAAAATTAATTGTTGCCAAATACTGCAAGCAGTAATTCCTAAATCATTTCTGTATCTATAATCAGTCTAACTTACCCAGATTTTGCCCATTACACCAGCGTTCAAATGAGCCTATGATGAACCATATTGGTGTAATAATTCAGAAGTAATTCAGCCTTTTATTTACATTAAGTCATTAAAAACTGGCAATCCTCAAAGTAGACATTTGATTAATTTCCCACAAACAAAATGACAATTGCATGAAAATTCATTACATTGGGGCAGGAATATTCTCTAATATGCAAATATCTTCCAATTTTTATTCCAACCAAACTAACAGTAAATTACATGCATTGAAATTTTGTCAAAGTTCAAAATCGATTAGTTACTATACTCGGGGAAAGCATAAGTTGACAGTGTGTGGAAGCCTGTAGAAAATGTACTTCCGCGAAAGAAAATAGTTCCTTACTATATTTAAGTGTAATAAACTTTTTACTCGATTCGTTTTATTCCGGTAAATTGAAAAATGATTGTTTATTTAAACTAAACGTATTTATGTTAACACAAGGTATTTTTTATAATAGATAAGCATAAATTTTATGTGAATGTATTGTTTCGCGAAGAAAGACTGTTGGCGGAAGAGGGAATACCGGAAGCAACCTTTTAACCCCTATTGTGAGTGCGAAGAAGTTTGGTGGGGCTAATAGATTACTTTATTTTCCGAACATTTGAAGATAATTAATGTACAGTCCGCTTCTTTAATTTCACAACTATTAAAAATAGAGAAAAAATTTTGATGGATTTGAACGTTTCGGAAATTTTTACACCAGATTCATACCAAACATGTCAATGAAATATTCAAACTTACAGGAATGAGGAAAAATATATTATATTTCAATAAATACTTTTTTTTTGGGGGGGGGGGTTATTATTATTACAATGATAATGTAATTTCAATTCGACACGTTTTTATATAAAATATTTTTATTCCCAATACCAACAACTAATCTGGTGTTTACATTAATTTATACTATGTATTATATACTAAAGGTTTTACTTTCTTTTTGTTTTTCCCTAACAAAATAATAAAAGAAAAACATAATTATCTTTATTAATAATATTAATAATATAAAAAGAATCAGACTTATGTATGTAAAATTTATGTATAAATGAGAGACAGATCAATTATTTAAAGCCGAAATTACATAATTAGCAAGCATTCTGTTGTAAAACAAATTTTATTTTAATGGATATTTACTTAAAGAAAATTAATTAGGAAATAAATACTGTTTCAGACTTTATAACAAATAGATCAATACCTTGGAGAGAAATTACGAAATTTTAAACATATATAGAGCAATTATGTAGCGATTTATATATTGTAGTTTAAAATATTTACTTTTAAAGATATCATTAGAAAAAATGTTGATTAGAAAAAGCTTACATCGAATAGAATTATTACTTATAATTCTTTGGATTTAGTTGGTAAAATAATAATTTCTTCAAATGAATAAAAACTATATTATTTAACTACCATTATGTTTAAATTAAATTAAATTAAAAATAAATAAATAAATAAAGGCTGATAGTGGTCAAATGAATTGAAATGAAATTTAAATTCTGTCCTACACATAGTATAATTTTCTAAAAGAGGCCTATTTATTTATTGTGTATGCATGAGACTGTATTCCTGACACTGCCTGATTTAATCAAGGTAGTCTATCTCAAAATTTAACGACACAATTATTTTTATTATTACTGGTGCTTTGAAAGAAATAGTTCTCTCGTCCTTATAAATCTATCTTTTAGAGATTTGATTTAGAGCCAAAAGCCTTCTATATTCATAAAAATGCCACGAAGTTCTTCCAAAAGCTACACAAAGTCAAAAACTTTTATTTTTAGATATCTAAATTAATTCCAAATGGCTACAAAATTGATATTGATTCAGTTGCTAAGTTTTTCAGTATCAAGTATGACGGAATTTTCACTCATTTGCTGCAATTGCTCAATAGTTTACTACAATAGTTTACAAAAAAAAAAAAAATCACAAAATAAAAAGATAAATCGTTTTTATTTAGTCTATGCTGTCTGAAAAAAAATAGTTCTAAAAAAAAAAAAAAAAAATTGGGAACATTGTTTCTGAAAATTTTAAGATTGCTTTTAAATATAATATCACATTAATATCAAAGCTTTCTTATCCATTACATACATCAAAATAAATTGAAAAATGCGTGAAATGCCATGCTTTCATTCATATTCCAAAGAAGCGAATAATGTAACATTTCCCTTTTTCTCATCTATAAAAATCTCATTCCAACCTCATAAAAATGCTAAGAAAATAGATGTTTCAACTCAGTTTTTTTAAAAATAGCAATCGCAAAGGTATGTGTCTATCAGTATTAAATAAAGACATCAAGAAAAGTCATATTTATAAGTAAATTAAAATTTGTTTCCTTTTCACGTAAATTGTGAGTTTCTTAACTTTATTCATAAATGAATATAAAAATTCTCATATTCATATTTAGCTTAAAAAATCAGGGTACAGACAGAATGAATATACAAACAAATTGTAAACAAAAATTGCCTCTGCACATGAAAATTCACTATATTTATTTATTTTAAATTAATATTTTTTTAATTTTTTAATTTATCATAAAAGCAATAAACTATTTCCACTTTCTCATTTTTTTTACTGATTAACCGATAAATAATAATGCAAATTGAACATCTATTACCTTTTGTTCATTCAGAACTTTTTGCTCATTTTCTCTTGAGAAAATACTGCCATTTATAAATCACAGTTTAAATCTTATGATAAAATAATTTTTCTGCCAAATATATTCGAAATATTTTAAAAGTATATTTTTAAATAAAAAAAAAAATAAAAATAAGTAAATTTCTCTTTAAAGGAAACAAAGACAAAAAATATACATACAAATAATATTTAATTTAGATATTTTTTTTTTTTTTTTTCGTTTTTCGTTTTCAAAATATTTACGTATTAAACTTTTTTTTTCTCTCCCTCTCTCAGGGTAAAATTTAGTATATTACTCAATTTGCAGTAATATGGATTCACAATAAATTGTAAGTAACCAATTTAGAGTAAATTCATCCAATTTAGTGTAAAGAAACTAAAAAATATACTCTGAAAAAATATTTTTACTTTAATCGAAAAAAAATAAATAAATAAATAAATAAAAAACTTTCTCAAATCATCGTTAAATCGCCCGATGTGGCAACCCAATTAACGCCAAGTGTGTAAAAAGGTCTCTGTAGCATATACATTGCTGTCAAGTTTTGCTTTCCCCGAGTATAAATTTTGTAACGGACAATTCTATAAACATACCTCTATCTGCGAATGATGAAATTGTGCAAAAGCTTTTGGCTTGAAAACTTATGACCTTATGCTTGTCAAAATTAATATCAAATCGAAAGAAAATGAAAATTTATTATCATGTTTGGCCACAGCATTTTGCACATCTGGTATTTTGATTAAAACCAATTTCAATAAAGCGTTTTAAATATTCAACTATTTAATATGCTGACCAAGCTCCTTATTAAATATTTTAATGGATCAATTAATTTATTTGATATCAAAATTCAATGAAATTGCTGCTCTTTAACTAATTGATTATCCACACTGCAAATTATCCACAGGTGCAGGAAAAGGGCAGGATCAAGAGAAAGGCTTTTTATAACATGAAACAAAAACAAATTTTTGAATTTTTTAAAAGAAAAAATGTAAATATAAAGAACTTTCTTTTGTTTTATTTTTTATACAGTACAGTACACTACCAGACATGCCAACATTTTTATTTATTTTGAAGCATTGTTACTACTCAACTATTTTTTTCATAGCACTTTTCTTGATAAGTATTTTTTTACTATTATTATTTAACTGTAATTATATATAGGAAACAAATCCCTACAAATAAAGTGGTATGAAATAATAGGTGGTATTTACAATGCTCCAGAATAAATATGTTAGCATTTCTGCAGTACTATTTAATTTAGTGCATAAATTAGCTTTTGGCTTCATCGTAAGTACACTTTTTTCTTTATGGTTTTTACATCCTATAGTATATAAAATACAAATTATTTTTACTAATTACGAATATTTTAATTGTTTGTATTATGTTTTATTTACAATACATTCAGATTTTTGAGCTAGTATATTTTTTATGTAATTAATGTCTCATTTCCAGTCTTTTTGTGATTTGCATTATCCGTGAAACTTGTACCACTCAATTCTGTGGATAATCAAGAGTATACTGCATTTTGTATATATCACCCATTTTTCATTACAAAGATTTCAACAAAAAAGCAGCTGTAGGTTGAGTAATTTTGATTGTATATCACTAAAATTATTTTGTTCTACATGGTAGCATATGAATAGTTCTCCCCAATTTCATAAGCTCTCGTACATAAATTTTGTATATTTTACAGGGACATATTTATTTAAACTACCGTAATTTCGGGAGTAAGCGCTGCACCCGGCATAAGCGCCGCATTTGAAATATACAGTCTAAAAAAAAAAATTGCTAGAAGCGCCGCACCCGGTGTAAGGGCCGCACTTGCAGTATTCAATCAAAAAATTTATATTTATCATATGCTCCACGTTAAATGTTAGGTAAACACCTAAGCATCGACAGTTATAAAAGACACAATTTTATTAAGGAACTTTAAATTTATTAAATATTTTAAAGGGTTATTTTGCTAATATAATTTTATGTTATTTATTCTCAGGGATTTGAGGAGACATCTGTTGGTTACCTAATGTAACCATCCAGAGCGCGGGACGCGGACCCTTCTCCTTGTGGCGCTCCACGTTTTTTAAAGTGGTCGGCGCCACTATGCACGTTTTTTTTAAGTGGGTCGCATCCACTTTATATGAATCAGCAGAATTAATAACCTTCGAAATCGCTGGGTTCGCTGTCTGAATGAAACAGTTGACAAAGTTCATCATTCAGTTCAATACCATTCTCTTCACAGTCTGATATATCAAGATTAGTATCAGCATCTGCATCCTGACTCGAAGGAATTATTTCAGCTTCTGAAAATCCGGAAATAATAGTGCTTGGCTTGACAGCATTCCAAGCTGCTAATACCCACTTCGCCACTTCTGCGTAAGACGCTCTCTTGAGATTGCCGCCTTTAGTGTAACCGTGCAATCCACTTGCCATCCATGTCTCCCACTGCTGTCTCATATGACTTTTAAAACAATGATTTGGAGACAAATCTAAGGGCTGCAATTTTTTCGTCAACCCGCCTGGTATGATAGCAAGAGATGCACCACTTTTCCTTGCAGCCTGTTATCCAAACTTACTGGATATCTAAAGTTAGCAGAGGCTTAAAAAAACCATTTTCCATTTTAAAAAAAACTTACAGTGGAAAGTATGATTTGAATTTGACTTGAATGAAAATTTAAGTGTATGACACAATTGAAGACAAGTTAAATTTACGTTATAATTTCAGTTTTATTAAAAACTTTAAACAAAATATAAATTTAACAACAACAGTAATAAAGTTAACAGTATATTAAATTACAACTTATTCAACCCAGCTCAAGTGTTTTTTATAAAACGATAAAACATTTTACTATGGCCCAGAAAAACCAAAAATAAAAATGTAACACTGAGGAAGGCATTAGTAACATTTAACATAAACGAAAAATAAACACCGGCAGCGTAAAATCATATTGAAAGATAATTTACATCGTCCAAAAGCTGACGTGACACAAAACTAAATGTGAGCAATACCACATGAATAATCAGCGATATTTATAGTAAAACAACAACCGGCAAAGACAACGCCTACATCCGGGAATCAATAATCTTATGCGAGGATGATACAAGGAACGCCGGAATGAGTTCACCATCTGCTGAAAATTCCAGCAATTAAATATTCCATACTAAAGTATAGCTCTAAGAAGTGTGATCAACTAAGCATTCCAGGCTAAAGTATAGCTCTAAGAAAACGTGAACAACGAAGCATTCCAGGCTAAGTATAGCTCTAATAAGCGTGATCAACTTTAAAAAGTAAACAAATGAGGAAAATTACTTTAAGATATTGAACTTCTATTAAAAACTTATTTAACTGATTAAATTGATAAAGGTAAGTTTTAAAAGGAGATTTATATAAGAAATAAAGTTTATATTTAGAGATTTAAGTTAACAAGAAGTATTTTTAAAATAAAGATATTGTTATTATACGTAACAAAAGCCCCTCCTCTTGTTAACTTGACATAATGCCAAACAAGCACAGGTATAAATTTAAACAACTTTGAGCTAGGTTAAAAAAAACACCATTTTTTCTTTAAGTATAACAATAAATATTCAAATCTTTAAAAGCATCTTTAACACGCATATATACATATAAATACTTCAACAATAAAATTTTAAAAAAATTCACAAAAAGGTTAACTCACTTTTAACATGAAAACAAAAATTTACATAAAAATTTCATTATCCACAGGTCATTTTAGACGAAGTATCAATCACAGACGAAACTTTAAGTAATTACGACCACCATTAACAATGGCTATTTCAATACAGTTCAAAAAGGAGGTTCATTATAAAAATTACCGAATTACAAATACATTTTTCTTATACAACAATCCAAGAATACGTACAAAAATTTAAATCGTTAACTACACACAAGCCAACTACGGCACCTGGAAAAGAATTCTCTACATCTAAGCCATTATAGGCACCTGAAAAAGAAAAACCGCTACATTTAAGCCAGTATATGGCACCTGAAAAAAAAACCTTTACATCTAAGCCACTAAACGGCACCTAAAAAAAACTAGATACATGTTAATTCATATAAAAAAACATGTAAAAAAACTTATACGGAAATGTATTAAACGTTACAATTATGCAAAATTTCAGGAAATAACCCAAGTAACCAATCTCAAAATTTGCCTGGCCAGGACTTTCAATAATGGTAACCTTAGGAAAAACGGAAAAATATACATAATTGCAAAAACAAATACAATTCCAAGATATATTATATTAATTATACAATTACAAAATTTAAGTTTATTTTAATTTATTAAATATGTTTAATATAAAATTTTCAAGATCTCTGCGAGTGAGGGGTTTGGTAAAAACATCGGACAGATTAAGTTTACTTCTAATAAATTTAAGATCAAAAAGATTATCACGAACAAGATCCCTTACAAAAAATAATTTTATATCAATATGTTTAGATCTGTAATTTTCAATTGGAGATTTGACAAAATCTATGGCAGATTGACTATCCATATATAAAACAGCTTTACATTCAACTTTAGGAATTATGTTACCATCAACACACTCATTTAAAATACGATCAAACCACATTAAATTTTTCGCAGCCTCCGTCATAGCCACAAATTCTGCCTCCATTGTTGAGAGGCAGACAGATTTTTCTTTGAAAGTTCTCCAATCTATAGGGGATTCATCCAACAAAACAATTTGACCGCCCATAGAAGTACGGTCATCTTTATTTGCAGCGAAATCAGAGTCTGAATAAACTATAAGTTGTGGTCTTTTACAATTTAATTTTAATTTAAAATGACTGGTATAATGAACATATCCCAATAATCTTAGTAAGCCATACCAATGTGTTTTTCCAGGATTAGATTGAAACTGACTATAAATATTCACAGAGTAACAAATATCAGGGCGAGTTCTATTTGCAATAAAAGCTAAACATCCAAGTAAACTTCTGTAAGGAATTGTTGACATTTCTTGAATTTCATAATCATTTTTAGGACAATTTGACTTAGAATAAACTACGCCTTTACTTATGGGAAGAGTTGAAATAGGGTATTTAAAACTTTTAAATCGGTCACAAACTTCTTCAATATACTGATGTTGATGAATTTCAAGTTGACCGTTTATTTCTTCAAACTCGACTCCTAACAACTTCTTGGTTTTTCCCATAATTTTAAGGTCAAAATGACTTTTAAGCAAATTCAAAACTTTATCAATTGTTTTACTATATTTACTGAAAATGACAATATCGTCAACATATAATAAAAGAATAACTTCATAATTATATAGATAAACACAATTACATGAATTAAATTTAACAAAACCTATTTTTATCAAAACTTTATGGATTTCAAAGAACCACTCGCGACCTGATTGATGTAAACCGTACAAAGCTTTATTTAATTTACAATATAAATTTTCCTTTCCTGGTTGAATAAATCCTGCTGGCTGAGACATAAAAATATTTTCAGTTAAAGGGGCATATAGGTAAGCACTAGTTATATCACATTGAATATGGGTCCAATTTAAAAAACTTACGAGCAATGAGAAAAAGAATCTAATCACAGCAAAATTGACCACAGGACTAAAAGTCTCGTCGTAGGTTTCCCCTTTGATTTGACTATAGCCCTGGGCAACAAGTCTGGCTTTATAACGAATGATATTACCTTTTTCATCACGCTTAATCGCAAAAACCCATCTGTTACCTACAGGATTACAGTTCTGTGGTAAACTAGTAAGCTCCCAAACTTCCCTTTCTTTCATTACTTTTAACTCGTTTTCCATTGCCTCAAGCCATTTTTCTTTCTGGGGAGATTTCATTGCTTGCTTGTACGTTTTAGGAACAACAATTTCTTCTAGTCAACTATTATTAAAAACTACATTATTACTTGGACCCTGTTCAGATACAATACCAGTATAATTGTCACTACCACTGAAATTAAATGTTTTAGGATCATATACAATTTTGTTCTTTTTACAATAGTCCTGAACTTCATTTTGGGATCTAAGACGCTGCGTTTTTCCTTCTTCATAGTAGTAAATATCTGTCCTATCTCCTGTTTGTCTAGGAACAGCTTTTCTATACCAGTTAACAACCTTTAAACCATCACACCCCTCCTCTAAACTGTCTTTGTCCTGAATATCAGAAGGGAAAGAGGTCGCACTTCTCACATCTTCTACAGTATTTTCCTCCGAAACAGAATTCGGGAAAAGTGGGACAAAGAACTGAGTTTGGGGCTCCAGCACTGCTCCACTGCTACTATTCAGATCTATATACTTGGCTTTCTCATTAAATCTAACATTAAGTGTTTCAATTATTTTGTCTGATTCAGGTAGCCATATTCTGTATCCTCTAGTCCTAAAAGCATAACCCACCATAACACCCTTTGTTGCTTTAGGGTCTAATTTATAACGTTTTTGTCGTGGGATACCTACATAGGCTAAAACACCAAATGGCTTTAAATGCCGGACTGAGGGTTTGTTTCCAGTATATAGTTCTAAGGGAGTTTTAGTGGAGTTTGTGTTACAGGTCCTATTCCAAGTGTAAACAAAATAAGTTGCTGCTTCTGGCCAAAAATTCTGTCCTAAATTACTTTCTTGTAGTAAAGTTCTGATACCATCGGCTACAGTTTGGTTATAGCGTTCAACAACGCCATTTTGCTGTGGAGTATACAAATTTGTCAATTCATGTTTAATTCCTTTAGAAGCAAAGAAATCTTCAAGGGTATTTGACATGAATTCCTGTCCATTATCACTACGAAAAGATTTCACTCTACTTCCAATCAAATTTTCAGCACGCGTAATATGTCTAATGATAATATCAGCGGCATCTGATTTTAACTTAATTGGGTAAAGAGCAACCTTTCTAGAAAAATCGTCAACTATGGACAAGAAATATTTTTCTCCATGTTTCCCCTCAACATGAGAAGGACCCCATAAATCAGCAAAAATTAACTCAAGTGGCTGTGTTGATCTGATAAAACCAGTAGACTTATGAGAAATGTGTCTAAACTTATTTAATTTACAAACTTCACATTCAAAATGTTTATCATTTAGACCAGAAACACCTTTTACACCATTTTCTTTACAAGTATGAGTCAAAATATCAGGACTGATATGGCCAAAACGTCTATGCCAAAGTTGCATTTTATTCCCTTTTTCTAAATTCAAATTTTCAAATTTTACATGTCTGTTATTAACTTTAGGAATTTTAGGATATAGATAATAGATTTTATTCTTTAAGTAGGCTTTAAACAAAAATTCATTGTCACGATATATTTTAACCTCACCCCCACCGCCTTCATATATACAACCATTTTTATCCAAAGCAGGACCAGATATTATATTTCTCCTCAATTTAGGAGAGTACATAACATTTTCTAAAGTGAATATTCTCTGACCAAACCTCAATTTTATTTTCCCCATTCCCTCAATTTCAAAATTTACATCTTTAACAGCTACAGTCATGTTTTCGTTAATTAAAGGTTTATATTTAAAAAATAAGTCCCTTCTGGAACAACAGTGATGAGATGCTCCTGTATCAAAAATCCAAGAACATCCCTCTTCAGATTCAGTAGAGTTAGAATGCATAATAAATAAAACATTTTTAGACTTACGTCTATTTCGACGAGCTCTTCCTCCAGAAAAACCAGACTGTCTAGTATCATATTGAGGTCTGTTGGGGCTGTAACTTGCGTCATGATGAGGTCTATCAGTACTAAAACGATCTGGTGACTTGAAATTTCTATGTTTATAACTTGGACTAAAGCCTCTCCTATAGGCACTCCTGGAATCCCTGGGTTGGAACTGTCTTTCACTACCTTGGCGATGATCGGTGAAACCATTATCTTGACTACTTTTAAGTCTGCAAATAGCCTGATGGTGGCCAAATTTCCCACAAAAGGTGCAGTTTTGTCGAGAAGTTACTATATTTACTAAACCTGGCGTTTTTACTTTGTCACTATCACGAAGATTTAAACGTGCCTCCTCAGCGGACAATTCATTAACAATATCACTGAATTTAAATTTTTCTTTTGGCCAACGCAGTATATTTTGGACAATACTATCAAAACTGCTAGGTAAATATCTAAGCAACTGGAAAGAAGTATAAGTATTGTCATCAAATTTTTCATTTAAATCCTTGAGCTGGTTTGAAAGTCTAAGTAATCTGGCAGCATAAAGTGAAATATTTTCATTTTGTTTAATTTTACATTCAAATAATTCAGAAAATATTTTCATATGAAATGACCTCGAATCCGGCAAGTAGTTTAATTTAAGTGCATCCCAAGCTTTGATCGGATCATCATAATTTTCTACCAATTTCCGGAATTCGGGTTGAATATTTAAATATAATGTAGCTAACACGTTATCTGATCGGGTTTTAAATTTGGCTATTTCCTCATCTGAAATTTTTTCAGACTCTTTCGGAATTGACTTACGTTGATCTATTATATCCCAAAGTCCGTAACTAATTAACAGATATTTAATATCAGCAGACCAACTGCTATAATTGGTGGCATTAAGTTTTTCAATAGTATAAGCAGATTGAGCCATAATGAAAAACTACAAAAAAACAATAGCCCCTCCGAATCAGATACGCGTAAAAAAAAAAATGCTCAGATTACAAAAACAGATTAAATCTCCAAGTCAATAAAACTATAGGCTGGGCTGGGCCCATAACCCCTTGTTATCCAAACTTACTGGATATCTAAAGTTAGCAGAGGCTTAAAAAAACCATTTTCCATTTAAAAAAAAACTTACAGTGGAAAGTATGATTTGAATTTGACTTGAATGAAAATTTAAGTGTATGACACAATTGAAGACAAGTTAAATTTACGTTATAATTTCAGTTTTATTAAAAACTTTAAACAAAATATAAATTTAACAACAACAGTAATAAAGTTAACAGTATATTAAATTACAACTTATTCAACCCAGCTCAAGTGTTTTTTATAAAACGATAAAACATTTTACTATGGCCCAGAAAAACCAAAAATAAAAATGTAACACTGAGGAAGGCATTAGTAACATTTAACATAAACGAAAAATAAACACCGGCAGCGTAAAATCATATTGAAAGATAATTTACATCGTCCAAAAGCTGACGTGACACAAAACTAAATGTGAGCAATACCACATGAATAATCAGCGATATTTATAGTAAAACAACAACCGGCAAAGACAACGCCTACATCCGGGAATCAATAATCTTATGCGAGGATGATACAAGGAACGCCGGAATGAGTTCACCATCTGCTGAAAATTCCAGCAATTAAATATTCCATACTAAAGTATAGCTCTAAGAAGTGTGATCAACTAAGCATTCCAGGCTAAAGTATAGCTCTAAGAAAACGTGAACAAAAGTATAGCTCTAATAAGCGTGATCAACTTTAAAAAGTAAACAAATGAGGAAAATTACTTTAAGATATTGAACTTCTATTAAAAACTTATTTAACTGATTAAATTGATAAAGGTAAGTTTTAAAAGGAGATTTATATAAGAAATAAAGTTTATATTTAGAGATTTAAGTTAACAAGAAGTATTTTTAAAATAAAGATATTGTTATTATACGTAACACAGCCTCCTTTACCGGTTCTGTCAAATGCGCCGCCATTGAATCCATAATCAACATGCCACTTGGCTGGAAAAAAGCTCCTTTTCTTTTTCTCCAAATTTCACTAAACCAGTCTATCATTAGACTTTCATTAATCCATCCTTTTTTGTTACATCTTATAACAACATCCGATGGGAAATTTTCCTTGGGTAACGTTTTCCTTTTAAATATCAACATTGGCTTCAATTTTTCACCACTCCCTGTACACGATAAAACACAGGTAAAAGAAGTTTTTTCGTGACCTGTGGTGGAAATCGAAACACTCTTCTCTCCAGTTGAAGTCACAGTTCTACTTGGGGGGCAATCAAAAGTTAGCGGAACTTCGTCCATGTTGATTAACTGGGAAGTCTTAAAATTCTTTTCGGTTTTTAATTTCATTACAAAATCAAGAAATTGATTTTTCTTTTCAAGCCAGTCAGCTGGTAGACTCTGCCCCACAGTCGTTCTCTGCCTTACGGACAACTTATGTCTCCCCATGAATCGAAAACACCAATTAGCCTTTCCTTTGAAATGAGAAATTCCCATGTCAGCAGCAATATTTTTAGCTTGCATGCGAATTCTTACAGTTGATATTGAGAGCCCCTTATCACGCTGTTCTAAAATCCAGTTTTTTAAATTTGTCTCCAACTCCGGCCAATGGGCTGTACCGCCACAACTTGCCTTTTTCATTTTCGGCATTCCTTCGATTACAGATTTTTCTGATCGCCATCGGCGAACACATCTTTCATCTATGCCGAATTCCCGAGCAGCCGGACGATTTCCAATACTCTCGGCTTTCATGATTACTTGCAGTTTAAATGCAGCAGAATAATTCCTAAGTCGCTTGGGAGCCATTGCGAAATATTTTAGAATAATCAAAATATTAAAAAAGATGAAAAAATAGCAACACGAAAAACACACTTGAAAAGAAACTACGAACAATGCAAGGCAACGCTTGTAAGTAAGCAGTGTGAGAAAGAGACAAGGTCCAATCAGATCGCTTTACCACTGCACAAGGAGCAACCTATTTTTAGGAAAGGGGTAAGAGCACTCCTGCGGGTGAAACACGTGAAATCGGCGATTCTAGGAGAAAGATTCACCTTTCACGTAGTGCCATCTATTGACGGCAAATGTAACTTTTTCAACATTCTTTGTAGAAAACTTTAGAAAATAAATTATCTACCATATGCGCCGCACCCGGTATAAGCGTCGCATCGGCTATTTAATAACTTTTTAACTCATAAGCGCCGCGGCGCTTACTCCCGAAATTACGGTATTTTTTTTTTAAATATATTAAAATAAAAAAATTGCAATTAGAATTTATATGCATGACTAATGTGTGAGAATATAGCCATCAGGTATAAATAGCACTGAAAACTGTATATCAATGAATCTAATTTGTTTGTTAGGAAAAAAAGTTTACTTAACTAGAAAAAAATCTGAATACTCATAAAATATACTTTTAGCTATTAGAATTATATCTTACTTGAGCTGTATTTGGTGGAGAACCTTTAACATTCAAAACTTTAATTGCTCGTCCAAGTTCAGATCTTAAAGAAAAAAAAAAATTGTTGCAGTAAATACATTTTAGTAGCAATAATTCTACAAAAAATGTTATTGTTCATTAAAAAAGTAGCTCAAACATTTCAATTATTAATAAAGTCTTAAAATTATGAAACACAATTCTTAAAAATAAAGAAATTAAAAATTCTACACCACATATAATATACATATTCCATGTAGTAGGTATATGATTCCATTGATAAGATTGTGATCGTTTAACCCTTAAATGCATAGCGAATGTAGATCTACATCGTATGTTCAAAACCTCATATCTCTTTATATAGCAACCTTTGCATAGTGTTTTTTTTTTTTACCAAAACTATTTTATTGTTTCCGAACGCAACTAGAATCTTTAATAGTTTATTTCTTCAGGGTTCATACTAAAATATGGAGAAAAAAATCCCTGAGTTTTCCAGACAATTTTCAAGAAAATATTAGTGATATATTACAAGAAACACTTCCTCTAGAAGGGAAAAAATACTTTTATTTCAATTGTATGATATCATGTTACTGCCAATCATGATAGAAATCCACACAGATCACTGTTCACATCATAAGCGCCGACTTTGCTTTTCACTACAGGGGCGAGATTTATTGCTGACAACTGGCAGTGAGGGGGGGGGGTTAAATACCGAAAAAGAATTATTAAAAAATCACATTACTAGAAATTAATTAATTAATGACGATGCTTTTAATTATCTAGTAATTTTTAGAAACTTTTGTTTACCCCATATTTATACATATATTATGAAATGTTATCATGAATAACTTTTTTTTTACTTAAGAATTTTTAAATTCTTTTTTTCTACAATTTTCTATATTTTGTCATCAAATTTTTTGTTCTACCCATAAGGATATGTGTTATAACTGTAGGGGTGGATTTTGAAATTTACTAATTATTTTTTGAGAAAAAAATAAATAAAAATGCAAACTGAGAAAACGTGATTTAAAACTTTAAAAGCATTTTTATTACATTTATAAAGATCAAATAAATTTTAAAACTTTCAATTTGAAAATTTAAATTAAAGTACATTTTTAGCGAAAAAATCAATATTTTCACTGATTTTTTTTTCTTTTGAAACGTTCAGGGACAATCATAGTACAGTAAAATGCACCGAAATGCTGTTCAAAAAGGTAATGAATAAAATTGCAATCGCTATAAAATTGCAACAAGTCATAATAATTGTTTCAAATTGAAATAACTGAGCATGACTTTTCATCAGGCGAAAAAATATAGAAAGAAGGCAGGATGAAAGAAGAAATGCATTACATTTAGAACATTGTGTTTAGCCCCTTCAAAGGGAAACAAAATATCCACAAAAGACTTGTGCTTATTGTTTTATGAAGCTTGATTAAGGGTCAAGTCTAATTATTTCAATTCAAAACAATAGTTGCTTGTTTTTGTAATTCATGGTGTTTGCATATAAGTTTTATTTAATTATTCTAATTTAATGTTATTTCTTAAATTTACTCTTTGGTGTCTGTTTAGAAATTATAAAACTTATAATTTAGAATAATGATAAATTATTTTAAAATAATGACAAATAAAGTTTCTTGTGCACATATTATATTATTTTACCATTATCATTATTTTACCAGTGACACATTTGTTACTATCATAGGTCTATTTTTTCATATCTGCAGGTTTACGACATATCTAGCTTTGAAGATCATGCATAATTTTTTTAGTTTCTTTTTCCATTTTCATTATGAAGGTCTAATGAAGGATGAAGTATAAAATTAACAATTTATGAGATTTCAAAAATAAAAAACTTATACAAGGAGTTCTATTTATTTATTATTTTAATATACATTTTCTGTACAGGAAAGTAATAACAAATAAATTGAATTTATTTATCTATCTTTCATAAAAGCATAAAGAAGGTTTAAGCAAAAATTTCCTTTTCTTATGCCCTACTTTATATTGAAACAAATAAATAATAATAATAAAAAAAATCTAAGCAAATTACACTGTTAATGAGCAACTTTTATTTAGAGTTTTAAACAAAATAAATTAAACATAAAAAAGTAAGATTATTTTGTCATTTTTATAAAATTCATATAAATTGTTCGATCAAATAATGAATTTATTTTAATCTTTATAGTTTAAGATAGCCTTTTATGCAAAATAATATAATGTAATAATATGCATATAATTTATATACCAGAATCACACTGAATATTTAGTTATCAGCATAGATATGCTCATAAGTGCCTGACTCTGTCACACTTTAGACGTAAGAGGACTCTGCCTGTGTGTAAATGCAAGTTTTCATACTTTAGTTAATTTTTAAAAAACTAATTGTCCAATCGATAAGCTATTTAATCCAACAGATTCAGAAAAATTGCCCCTTTCATTTGGTACCTTATATGTAACGAATTTTTAATTAGATTTTTTAAAATTAATTAAAATATGAATATAACAGCTTTAAAATACATTTAAATTTTAATTGTTGCCATTTTTTTTTTCTTTTTTTCATCATAAAATGAAATATGCTTTCATGTGAAAAAAAGAAAAAAAAAATTATAAAATATTAAATTTGCTCCTGCGTATGAAAAAATGACATCTATAATATAACAATAATAATTTTAAATTTTAAATGTAACGAAGAGATAAATAAAGTGTGAAAATTTTGCACGGACTTGCTAGCAAATGAATTATTTGAAGTGAGAAATAAATAAAATGAAATGATCATTTTCAAACAGGCACCTTAGTCACCCTACGATTAACTATAGTTAGTATACGTATATCTTGTAGGAATATTCGGTTCGGCTGGATAGAGAAAAAAAAAAAAAAAACAGTTGTGTTAGGTAAATTAGTAAATATATTTTTTTAAACTCAAGTTCTGAAGTACATTATGCTTAACCCATTAACACCTGAATTAATTTTGCAAAATATTATTAGCTGATTATTTCACTTCTAAATTAATATAGACAACTGACATTAAAATATATAACTTAAACAATTCTTCTGATAGTTTAATTAGAAATTTATTCATCAACCATGAAAGTTCATTTCAGAAAATTTTGGAGTGGAAGGCTGATTTTTTATAGCAACTATGTGAAAAATACCAGAGCCGGGAATCGAAAAACTTTGAGATAACAGATTAATTTCTTATTATATGTTGACAAAGATCTTGAAAGTAAAGTATTATAATATATATTATTATTCAGCATGATTTAAGTTAGTATACCTGCGCAAAAAGCAAATATATGTGCGACGAATGAAAAATCAAAATGACTATCCAAATTATGTAATAATAAATAATAGTATGCACATAAAACTTTCAGGGATTATTTAGAGTGACGCTATAAACTGTCACTACAAAGCAGAAATCATTCCAAGAAACCACACAAAATATATGTTCCGTTTTATTAGCTGTCCTCAAGTGAGGACACTGGGTGCTAACGGGTTATTTTTCCAATGTTGCTTATCAGTAATATTTTTTAATGAAAACATGCAAAAGTAATGAAAATAGAAATGTTCTATCTGCCCATTTTCATCAGCATATATAATGTCAAGACAATAGTTAAACTCATCCCATGCTTTCTGCAAGGTGATATTGACAAGTCCCACTATTTCTGATATCCTGTGTTCTATGTCTTTAGCATTTGTAGATAATGGGGATAAGGTTGGTAATGTACCACAGTTACTTACAAACATTGAGGACCTAAAACAGAGAATATTAAAGCAGTGCATCTGGAAATAGAACATCCTTGCAGTAAGTATGGGGCAAATTTAGTTGTCACGATGTTATACATGCTACTAGAGGTGGACATATAAAACATACATAGTACCAATAGTGAATCATTAGCACATTGCGAGTTTTTTGCATTTTATTCCATTAATTTTTATATGTTTCCAATTAAAAATATTACAGTTCAAAATTCAATAATTCTTTCTGTTAAATTTTGTAGTTTTAACACTTTCTGATATATCCTATATTTTAGATAAATTTAAATTTTTCTATAACTAAACTTACCTAAGTGTGAAAAGGTAGTGAACTAAAATGCAAGGCTCTAATGAAGAATATGAATGATAAATGACTTCATCAAATCTAAAAAAAGAAAATTATTGTATTAATAAGCATTATCAGGCTGAATTTCATTGCTTCATAGAAAAAAAACGAATTAACATAAAACTTAAACCTCACTTCTTCTTACAATTTCCTTGTCTCCGGTCACCAAATCCCATGTAACTCTATGGCAAAATTCCATTATATAATTACTCATTACCTAATGCATATTTTTAAATTCCATTTTCATATTAAGAAAATTTCTAATCCTTAAATTTGCACTCTTTGAATTTTTTTAATTTCAATATTTCATTTTATAGCTTAAAAAAAAAAAAAAAAAAAAAAAAAAAAAAGAGAGAGAGAGAGAGAGAGAGAAATGCACTTTGTTAATTTTTTGCATTTTTAAGCCCAAAAATTAAATATTAAAAATTTAAAAAATAAATTTTTAGAAAACAAGTACTAATTTAACGGTTGTGAAATTTCAGAATTTGACAACAGAATAAATAAATAATAATAATAATATAATAATAAATACATTAGGTAATGTGTAATTCTATAAACAAATTTTCCTGTAGAATAACATGGGTTTAGGCTGATCTTGATGATCTATGATCTATCCCCTTAACTTACTTTTACAATAAAATTCAAACTTCATGAATGCATTAGAAGAGTTTTATCAGGAAAATAATAAAAAATAATAGATATCATAAAATAAGGTTGGCTATCTGAGTATATGTCTGTATATTAGAGTCAACCCGACCCGAACCCGACAGATGAATTTTAAATCAACCCGAAACCCGACCCGAACCCGACAAAAAAATTTTCATCAACCCGAACCCGACAAACAAATTTTCATCAACCCGAAAACCGACCCGAACCCGCAACAGAGAATTTTTTGCGACCCGAAACCTGACTTATCTAACCCGAACCCGACCCGAAACACGAAAAATAAATCAACATTACTTATTCATCTAAAAATCATGCAAAACAAGGTAAAATGATATAACATGATATAAAATAAAGTAAATTTTCATTGTCCCACAGTTGGTAAATTATAAAAAAACTAGTATGTTGTGGTCACCACAAGACATTCTTGTAAATTTTTCTGTCAAATTCACTAAGTGCGAAAAATTTATTAAAACTATTATTAAAAAGTTTAACGTGATGAATGCAAATAATTTTCATCTTAGGGAAATCTAACACTAAATATCCAAAGAGAGACAGTTTTATCGTCTGTAAATAACTTCTTAAACAATGCGTTTTTATAATGGTTATCTCACATATCATTGTTCGTACAGTTATATGGCATAGAAGTTGAGATATAGCCATTCTGTTATCGATGAAATTTGCAGTAAAACGACTCCACCTATTGGCCGACAAGAATTCAAACTGAGTCAGCATAATGTCTCATAATCTCGCCTTCTTACATATTAAGTTTTGTTTGATGATACACAATAGAACATGAGATATAGCTTTCCTTGTAATTGTAGAAATCGCTGTGTAGCAGCGCCACCTGTTGAGCGGTTTACACCAAAAGTTGACAGGCGCTAATATATATTAAATGGCACTTACATACAACTTTATATGAAATTATGTGCAGTAGTTCTTGAGATATAGCCTTTCCTTAAATTGCGGAAATCGCTGTGTAGCAGTGCCACCTGTTGACTGGTAGATAGGCATTCAAATTGAATCAGCATAATATCTCATATTGGTCTTCTCACATATCAAGCTTTGTTGGATTATACGCAACAGAACCTGAGATATAGCCTCCCCTGAAATTGCAGAAATCGCTCTATAGCAGTGCCATCCGTCGAGAAGTTGACACCAAAAGTTGATAGAATCTAATACTTTCTTCTACTAAATATAGAAGTAAAAAAAAAAAAAAATAAAAAAAAAAAATTGGAAACTGCGAAATTTTTTCAATTTCCAGAATGCAAATGCGAGGTTATACTGTATTCGTATTTCTTTAATTTATATATTAACAACAGTCGAGAAAGATTTATAATACTTTTCTAATTTTCATACAATTTCTACAAAAGATACATATTAGTTCCGTTGAAGAAAAGAAAACAGATCCAGATACAAATACGGATCTATTTTTCTGGCGGATATCCGCGGATACGAATAGGGAGCTCCGGTACATGTCTACCCACCAGCGGCCGAGCGGTTCTGCGCTCGAAGCTGGTAGACGGGAGGTGTCGGGTTCGATCCCAGGTCGCGCTCATCGACCTAGCCGTACGGAGTTTTCCGTGGTTTCCTCCTAAACACGCGTAAATACGGGTTAAGACCCCTTAGAAAGACTCAAACGGAGGGCAATCCCCCTATAGGCCTAGGACACATCTGGAGTCAATCGGTCTTAAATCCTCCAACCAACCGATACATGTCTAGTATGTGCAGAATGTTTAAAATAGTTACATAGTTGTAAACATGCCTATAAATTTATGTTTATAATTGTAAAAAATATTTTGAAAGGTGTTCTCAAGTCGACCCGACTTGTTGAAAACCAAACCCGACCTGAACCCGAACCGCAAGAAAAAAAATTCAGTCAACCCGACCCGCACGAAAAAAAGTTCAGTCAACCCGACCCGCAAGAGAAAAAATTCTGTCAACCCGACCCGCGGGTCGGGTCGGGTTCGGGTAAAATCGGGTTACCCGACCCGATGCAGGACTCTACTGTATATCTAAATAATTGTAAAAACTATTGAATAGATTTTGATACAATGTTCATCAAAAGACAGACAATTTTTCAAAGAAGATTTTTATATTTAGTACTGTAATATAACAATATTTTAATAACAAAATCAGTAAAAAATGAGAATAAAATATTAACACTTAATGGATGGGTCACGTAAATTTACGTTTTTCCACTGTGACTTCCCAGGACAGACCACATAGTATTTACATTTTTGCTTTAGTTTTCAATACGTTGCATAAGTTTTTCCTTTTATGCAATTGTGTTATTTTTTCTCTTGGTATCATTAGTTATATTACAATCTGTCTGTTGACTCTACTGCACAGTTTTGCTTTTTAGGTAGTATTTTTAATGCATTTCAGATGGCATACTTTCTTATTTTGAACAGAAAACCCCACCTTTGGGCATCACTCCAAAATGTTGCATAATAAAGCAAATGTATTTTATGTATTCATGTTATCATTAAAAATGACTGTATGTAGTAACTATACTATTTCTAGTCGAAGTATTTATATGAATACTACCTTGGTAGTACAAATATGAAATCTAGGCACATTTTACAGAATAAACATAGTACACAATATGTAAAAGAAATGCCTGTAGGTAGAGCTATTTGTAAATGCATTGCACACACAATGTGTAAAATGCCTGGAAACCGAGAAACACAAAACAAATTCCACCCGTCCGTTAAGTGTTAAGAAACAAAAAACAATGAAAATTATATCATTTTGCTTTTGCAGATTTAAGTTTCAATTTCTTTAAATGTGATATTTTTACTGATAGAAATGGTTCATTTTATTTTTGTTCATATATTTCGTTCTTACATTTTCTTTTTCTATAGTTTTATTATATTCTCTTTCTTTTTATATTTCAAATTTTCTTTTGGACAAATGATATATTTCCTTTTTGGTTCAATTATAGATTTTTTTTTTTTTTTTTTTTTTTTTTTTGGGGGGGGGGGGGGGCAGTGATTAATCTTAGAATCAGAAGAATGAATTCAAGGAATAAATACATTTTTTCTATCAAGAAACCGGATAGAAAATACAAGTTCCCCAGCAACTGCTGCCATGCAATCCTAGACTATTGCTGATTTACTTAAAAGCAATTTAATGGAAAATGTTAATGAGTGAATTGGAATGGACAAATATGACAGTTATTTTGTTATCAATAAATGAACTTGAAACAAATGTGGTGACTGAGGAGACTGTTTGAGCTAAGACAAGAAGAAAGCAGCAAACAAGGATAAATAAAATATAATTAGCAACATTGAAGCTAAATCTATGTTTTTTTTTTTTTTTTTTTTTTTTTTAAGTGCATAAATTGGTTTGAGATAAGTGTTTACAGAAATATTTTTTTATATAATACACATAACACAGTAGAAAAAAAAAAAAAACCATTAATTATTAAAGAAAAGAAAAATGACAAACTTTTTTAAACTGTATAAATCATTGATTTACACTCAACTCTCAATGTACATCTTTATCGTGTATAATTTTTAAATATATAAGTTTTGATTATGTAAAGATTTTTCAATATTTTCTTTTAAATTTCTATTTTTTATGTATTCTCTTACCAACATGGTGATGGTGACTGATGGAGAAATCAAGACTCTACTTGTAAGGAAAATTGACATTTTTATTTTAACTACAGAAACAAGCTTCAGCTTCATGAATAAAATAAATGTTTTATTTTGAATTCGATATAAATTGTACCAATACAAGCATTTAGCTCTTTTAAATTCATAGCACAGAAATAATAATGTATGATTTTTGTTAGTTAAAATTTTCTTTTTTCTTTTTAAGGAAAATACTATTGAGGTTAATTAAGTGTTTCAGTATCTTTCATTAAAAGCAATATGAATAATTTATTAAGACTCATTGGCATTTGCTTTTATATAAAGTAAAATTATTAAACTTTCAAATTACAAATAATAAACCCCAACTAATCACATTAATACATTATTATTCTTTTCATTAAAAATATTTTTATTAATAGTAGTACTATAATTTCATGTTCAGGAGAATACAAATATTACTTAGAATATCAGAATAACTACACACATATGCAAAGAATAGAGTTTGCCAGGGGTGCAGAAAATGTTCAGACCTCGGAAATTTCTCCCAAACACAGTATAAATTTCCCTCAATAATGCAAAAATCTACTTTGCTGTACAAAGTCATTTATTCTATGTAATAAATCTTTAAGAGAATAAGTATACAGTGCAAATAAGTATACAGTGTAACATAAAAATATCGCGGTTAGTGCATAGAACTTCAAAGCAGCAAATTTTTATTTTTTATTTACATTTTTATTTTCTCTTAAAAAAATATTCAGAATTTCCCCAGTTAGTTTAAATTTCCTCCGAACCTCGTTTGGGCGTTCGGACATATTCTGCACCCCTGGAGTTTGCTACTTTTTATAATGGTAAAGTAATTTAAAAATCATTTATGCATACACACACAGAAAAGATTTATCAATATATGATTAATATTTTACAAAACACATTAACACATCACTTGTGATTATGAATAGTACAAAAAACATTTAGAAAGATAAAGCATTTAAAACAGATATAAGTCATTTAGCATGGATTAATTTAGTCTTAACAGTAAAAGAAATAGATAATTCTTCTTTTAAGAAACTAGATAGAGGGATAACTTTTTTTTTTTAAATAAAGAATGCGAGAACAAATTATGCAAGGACCTTACTTATTTGCAAAATATAAATTTAAAAAATGTTAATAAAACATAAGGGATCTCATGTTACAACGCAAAATTATTGAGAAAACAAATAGCTTAAAGCAAAAAAAAAAAAAAAAAAAGTATGTTGCAGTAATCACAAAATTTTCCTATACAAATTGACTCAGTGCAAATTACTTATTAAAATTATTATTTATCAAAATTATTTTTCAGGGTGAGTGCACCTGATTTTTATCTCAGAAAGCATAACACAAAATATCAAAAGAAAGTTAATTCCATGCCCTATAAATGACATCTTTAAAAAAAAATCATTTTTCAGCCTGTTTTTTTATGGGGGAGGGGGGGGGGGAATTGATTATTATTATTTTTTAATTATGACAAATACATAATTTAACTATTTATTTTTAAGCTATTAATGAATTCTTTTGAAAACTACTCGCATTAAAAATTTACACACACGCACACATAAATTGGGGGGGGGGGGGGGGGAGCAATGCTCCTCAGTATACAAAAACTACAAAAACTTTATCCTATCTAGTTTTGATTGTTACTATTATATATATTTCACAGTGATTGGTTAAAATAATCCTTATTTGGTACATTTATGTGAAATTTTACACAACCTATTGAGTGATATGCACCCTAAGTCGATAGGCACCAATTTATGTCAAGGTGCAACTAAATATAATTTTTTATGAAATTCTCTGTATTAGTTTTTGAGATAGAGTAGGTAGAAAGGTTTTGTTGTATATTCATCGACGGAGAAATGGACATTTTTAAAAAATTGTCAAATTGTGTTCAGGATATTTCAAAACATGTAAATTTTAACAAATATTTAGATAATACCTTATTTTTTGGTGATAGTCGGTGATGTAAATTTATAAAAAACCAGAAGCCAAAAATCTTTTACAAATTTAATACATTCTTTTATTGAACATGGAAGAAAGTAAATAAAACGATATTAGTAAAAGTCAAACCTCATTAACATGAATCTCAAGGGGAATAAAAAAATTGTTCATCATGCTATTAGTAACTTAGAAACTAATCTTCATTTTGAAGGGGATTGTGGAAACAATTCATGTTAAAAGTAATTCACATTAAGCACATTCATGTTGATAAGGTTCAACTGTACTCGCATTTATCTTGTCATTCTTTCACATATACAATCTGTGTATGTAGAGTGTGAATAGAAACAAAATATATAGCAATTTATGAAAAAATAAATAAATATTGCATATGATTTTATCAATAAGATTATATATATATATTTCAATTGCGCATAAATTTTGAATGTATTTTGTGTTTAATAAAACTTATTGCTTTATGTCATTTAAATTATCTAATATATGAATTTCATATATTTAGATTTGTCTTAAATTGGCATTAACACTATTTTTTGTATTATACACTTTGTATAAAGCTGCATTTGCGCTCTTACAATTTGTATTATTTCTGCAATTTCTCTAATTTTTTCAATATGTTATTTACTGATTTAAAATTTATATTATATTATGATTCTTGTAGTGTTGTGAAGTTTTGTGACAGTATTTTGTCACTGGCCCTGGATCATTATTAACTAACTGTATAGTTGGCAACTTACGTTAATAATTTATTCTTTAATTAAAAAAAAAAAAAAAAAAAATTATGTTGTGTATGTATAGTCGAATATTTAATTCTAATTATTATATAGCATTTTGTGCCTGACATTTTGTGAATTGTGATGGTTAGTTTTTCTTACTTTACTTTAAAAAAATGGGCGGAATTTAATTTGTAATTGGAACCAAATCAATAGATTCGGTCAAAGGAGGTTTAGTGTAAATATGTACATATTATTTAATTATTATTATTATTTTTTTTTTTAGTTCTCTCCACTTTTCATTAATCCAGATACTTATTATTCAAGAATCAATTTAATTAAGTAATTGAATTTGGTATAGCCCACTTTCGATAAAACTAATGTAAATACATACTTGCCTTGTGATTTTTAATATACAAAAACATTTTTTCTCTATGACTCTGTTTAGTAAATTTTTAGATCCTGGCAAAAAATACTTAGCTTCACAGCAGTATTGTGCCCGGTACAAGGATATTTATAGGGATATCCTTGGATCGACATCCAGTTACCTATTATCTCCTCCTCCTTTACTTCAATTTAGAACATGCGGTTCTAATAGATGTAAAACTTGCCCTATGGCCTCTCACACACAAATGAATAATAATCACTCTTTGGTTCCATTTTGTCAGGCATACAATGTTATTTATAAAATCAATTGTGGTCATTGTAAACTTAGTTATATTGGTGAAACTTCAACTCCTCTTCATGTATGCATTAATCAGCATCGATCAGATTCTAAAAACCTTTCAGCTGCATCTTCTAAGTCAACTATAGAATTACAACACTTTAAATCACATAATTTTAATTCATGTACCATAGAGATTGTAAAAATTCAGAAAAATAAAAGTGAGCGTCTATTTCTTGAATCAAAATTTATGCAATATTATAATACAATTTATCCATATGGCCTAAATTCCGAATACTTTAGTAAAACTATTAAAGCATTTTCTAACATCAACCCTCTACATGATTATTCGACTATTTATGCACAACTCAATCACAAAATTAACAATAAAACTTCTAGAACTAAACGAGGTAGTAAAAAAACAGATTTAATCTTTTCTAAAAGTGCCATTATTAAACTCATTTCAGATCTACAGACTAATTACTTATCTAACTATAACTGGTTCATTATTCGAAAATTTATTTTTGCAATTAAAAAGAAATACTTAGTAAACTTTCTGAATGTCTTTCAAAGCCAATCCTATAATAAACATTTTTCAGACATTTTTTATGATATTATAATGTACAAAATCAAACAATTTAATTTAAAACTTAATAAATAGCCCAACAAATTTAAAACAAATACTCAATTAATTGTGAATTTTACAAATCAAATATTGAACAGTATTAACATTACGACTATCATTAATGACAAAGAATGTTTGTTTCCGATTAAAGATTTAAATCTATCTCGTACCTTCAAATATCCTCTTCCTCTTGGCAGAAAGATATTCAATTATAGTTCTGTATCTAAGTCTACCTCTTTTACTAACACTGTAACTTGTAAATGCAATGATCCTTCTTTCTCAAAATTTATTGACAGAGACCATGGACACATTATCACGGATAATCTCAATATTATTGATAATTATCAATTAAAAAAATTCATGAAATTTGGCACCAAATTTAGACTTCCAGTTAAAACTAGCATTCCACAAATCTTTCAACAGTTTTCTTATGACCTAGATTTATTTATTTATAAAATATCTATTACTCATAATAAACCTATTGCCTACTTCACTCAATGGAAAGTTTTAGTGTTACAAAAAATCAAAAATGCATTATTTATCAATTCTTCAAATCTGGTGTTATTTAAAAAATCTGTACTTCTTAACTCAATCAAATCACTACAGGATGACTTTGTGATCACTTATGCTGACAAATCACCTAATAATTATGCCATTATTTGTAAATCCTACTATCTCTCTATTTTAAACTCTTCAATCAATAATAGTAACATCTTCAGTTTAACTAATAATAACCTTATTATTAATAACCGAAAAATACATAATTACTATAAACTACTTCAACTTCCTTTCAATAACTTTAATTATCCTTATATAGTTCTCATACCTAAGTTTCACAAATCTCCAATTAAATTTCGCACTGTCACTGTTGAGTGTAACACTTATAACAACAATCCTAATAAAGCTCTACTGGATATTCTAAAACAAATTTACAAATGTACTTGCAAAGTTGATAATTTACACTGTCTTAAAAATAGCTTTCAATTAATTCAATACATAAAATCGCTCGATTCAATAGACAATATTATGACTTTTGACTTTCAAGATCTTTTCAATAATATTGAGTTATCAGATCTTAGTAATGTCATTTACAGTCTTTTTCAAGAATATAAAGCTCAAATTAATCTTCCTTACAATTTTAAAGCAGAAAATTTTAAAACTCTTCTTAACTTTGTTATCCATAATAATTATATCTTCCACAACAACGCTATCTATTTGCAACAATTAGGCATCCCACAAGGAGGTTGTAGCTCCAGTATTTTGGCAGATCTCTATCTTTATTATTATGAAAAGCAAATTTGCAATGATGATGTTCGATTTTATCGTTACATCGATGATATTATTGTATTTTATCTCAACAAGAACTCACAAAATGGCTTTTCCTTCAATTATCCACCTAATTTAAAGCTAACTCAAAATACTCTGATTAATCAATCAATTAACTTTTTAGATCTCAAAATAATCATCGATGGTAATAAACTTTACACAGATATCTATGACAAAAGGCAAGATTTTTGTTTTAATGTCAACTTATTTACACATTTTAATTCATGTCTGCATCTTTCGGTATTTAGAAACATCATCATTAACCATTTATTTCGAATTAATAATTTATGCTCTGCAAAGTTTAAAAACAAGAATATTAATAAACTGATCACAGCCACTGCTAAAATGGGTTTTCCTAAAAACTTTGTATTTTCTATTTTATATCCTTAACCATGTCTCTGTCAGTACAAAAAAAAAAAAAAAAAAGCTATGTACACTCTTGTGTATATCAACAAAAAAAATTATAAAATAATAAAAGACAATAAAAAAGGTGGCGGTTGGGTGGGCAGATGTTTGATTACGGAGGTGGGGTGGTGTTGTAAGGCTGGATGGTTGGGTGGGTTTGTGAAATTAAATTAAAAAAAAAAAAAAAAAAAGTAGAAGGCTTGTTGCATTTGCTTTGTATTACTATGCAAACTTTCATTTTCCAATAAAATTTCAGATTTTTCCTTTTTGAGTTGTCAACTATATTTAATGTTCTAATTATACTGTTAAACACAATGTGATCAATCGGTGAATTTCATTGTGGCTTCGTGGTTTCATTGTTGTTCATCTGCTTTGAAATTTTGCATTTTTAAATCGATATGGTTCCTGTTCTGGTTGTGGCAGGCTGGGGGAGTGTTGCCGGCGTAAAACTAGTGTAACCCCACAGGCAAGTCACAAGTCTTGCCGCCTGCCTCCTTCTTCCTATCTTGTGTTTCTTGGGTTGTTTTTTCATTAATTTTGATAAGTTTATGGTTTTAAGTTAAGATTTGTTGTTTTACTTTATTGATTCGTTTGTTTTGCAGACTGTTAATTAATAGATCTGGCTTCTTTACATTAGTGTATTTCATCCACTGATGATTTTTTTTTTTTTTTTTTAATCTTATTGGTCACTGGTGTTTCAGTGATCTTGTATCTGTTGCTTGGCTTCTACTATGCTTAATAGATCATCTTTATTATGTATATATATATATATATAATAAATAAATAAATAAAAATAAAAAAAAAATTAAATGAAATATTCTTGGAATTTCAGGGAAAAAAAAAAATTGTCCAAGTTTGATAGCAATTAGTTTGTTTTCTCTGCCTATCAAAATAAAATAAAAATTAACTTTTAATTGAAATCCAATAAGCAGATTATTATTTAACCACTTTTGATTTTTTAATTCAATTAATTAAAGATGATCACAAAACAGTGATACCAATTATGAGATAAATCATATATTTTTTGTCTTCATAAGAGTTCATCTTTTTTTTTCTTTAAAATACTAAATTATTATTAGTACTAGTAAAAGATAGAGATACTTACTTTGCTAAGTGTGCTATTAAAGAAATTGCTTCTTGTTCCACTAAAGAAGTTAAATCCCAATTTGTATTTACTTCTAAACCACTTTTTTCTTTAATACTGAAAATGAAAAATAGAATAATATTCATAATGAATGAAAAGTAACATTGAATATAATTTAATGTATTTATCAAATGGCATCATTATGCAGAGATGGAATTTGCTTCTGTTTAGGTTGATTTCTTTATAAATCAATTTATTGCAATCACATAGTTTCTCTCTCTCTCTCTATGTATATAGAAAATGAATCTCACAAATATCTAGGACAAGTTTGTTAACCAAGTTGCTCTGCCATTTTCATTTTTCCAAGTGGCAGTCACTTGAAATTTCCAAAGGCTGCCACAATATAATGACGATGAGCATATTGGCCAATGAGTAGAAAAGTATGTAGTAAAAATAAATTCTATATTTATGTTCTAATAGAGATGTGCAGACAATGGAGATTAAAACCTGGCACCAGAGCATCAAGAGCAGATTTTTGCCATTCAATAGTTACTAAATAAATTTTTATCCTACAGTATTTAGTCAGAGGTTTCCATACACTTATGAAACTTTAATGAAGTATCCATGATATGCAACTCTATCAGAAAATAAATAAAAGGTAGCTAACTCAAAACATTTCATAAATGTCTTAATCTTTAATTGAAACATACTTGTCAAGCAAGATTCATATTACAGTAAGTGTAATTTTTATAACTTTTTAGGATGGAGGACTATTAGTTTCAATCGGTTTTTTGTACACCAGTTTTGTGCAACACCAAAATAAATTAGAAATAATCAGTTCTATCATTACAAAATTGGTACCAAAATGAAAGGGACTATTTTTCTGAATCCAGAGGTACAAACAGTTTTTCAACATGACAATTAATTTTTTTTAAATTAACTAAAGTATGAAATTTAGGTGACAACACTTTATTTTAATTCATTTCCAGTCATTTTAAAAAAAGTATGTGGCCCAGTTTTACGGTCAAAAAATGGGGTAAAAAATAAATAAAAAATAAAAATTTTACAGATTGAAATTAATAGTCCTCCATACTAAACTAAATTCTGTTTTTGACAGAATTTTTAATTTTTTTTTTTTTGCCAGTGCATAAGAGGGATAAAGAGTACATAAATATAAACTTTTCTCATTCATTTAGGAATGTTGTAATAAAATAATAGTATTTATTTAGTCAACATAAAAATAAATAAATAAAATCTTTGATCTAGTTTACTTAGAAAATAGGTAACTCAGGACACATACTAATATGTAAATTACATACCGAAAATAAGTTTAGAAATGTTTTAAACTTAACATGATGCTATAATAAATTATTGATTATGAAAAAAACAAAAATATTTTTTTCATCATATTTATATTGTTTTGATAAAATTTTTAATTTCTTTATCAATCTCATATAAAAATATTAAAACTTGTAATTTAATACTGTTAAATACAAATTTTAGAAGAGATAACGATTACTAACAATAGTCAATTAATTATTTTTGAAATAAATAAAACAATTATTAACAAAAATACAATAAAGGTTAAACTAGATACTTAAAATGATGGTTATCACTAAAATTTGAAAAATTTATGGCTATATATTCTGAGCAATAGAAAAGATATAATAAAAAAAAAGTTCTTAATAATAATAATAATAAAAAGGATATAAAGAGAAGAGATATTAAATAAAAATATATATATATAGTTCAAGACACTTAAATTATAATGTCCATGAGTACTAATTACACACACAGATCAAAATGATAAAGCTACTAAGAAAAAATAAATACCAAAAAGATAAAACAATGAAAAAGAAAGAAGAAATATTTCTATTTACTTTAGCAGGATGTATTTATTGAACGGGAAGACCACCATGATATTACAAATAAATCATAATAATTTAAGATTTACCTGCATAATCTAGCATGACAATATTGGAGAGATGTTCCAGAATCTTCGGTCATACTAAGAACTTTATCCCAACTAAATGAAATATCTTTTTTCCGTTTGGTACTTAAATCATTTATTATTAATGAAGAGATACCAAGAATATCTGCCACTTCATCAAAATTTTCAGTTATTTTGGTGTCTGAAAAATTTTGTAAAATTAGACTATGTACAGACAGAAATTATTTTAAATGCAAAAAGCTGACAATTTTTAAATATTTTTTTCAGTATGAAAGTTAAGTATAATTTTAGATTCAGGGCCTGAAATTTCAACTCATATTACAGTGGCTGAAAAGAAAGTTTTATTCGCCACAAAATAGAGTTGTTATTTTATTTATTTATTTATTTTTTACACATTTTGGGTTTTTTATTTTCCCAAACTATTTGAAAGGCTTTCACAAATATGTCTAAAATTATATATATTAAAAGTGTGTCGTATATCATCATGTTTCATAATCATCTATAACTAAAAATCATTATAATGAGAGTATTTGAGATTTGAAAAAGATTAAAATATCTAATAACATAAATGCAAAGAGTCATTAAAGAAAAAAGAAGAAAAAATTTTTTGTCAAACAATGTAAAAATCTTTTTATTATGAAAGATTAAGCTTCCTTATTTATATATTTATTTACTTAACTTTTTATATCAGAAATGTCTTTTTCATCCATTTTATTTTTGTAATCAGACGGAATGTCGATGTGTATAATTTGTTCATTGTTGTCATTTGAAATAGCCATTTTGGAATAACTTTTTCGATAAAATTGTTGCTTACAAATCATTACAAGCGCAAGTCATTGACGTTTCAGTAAAGAACTGGAAAATATGAACTGTTTTTTGATCACTATTCAACAAAATAAACATAGGCAGTATCTTTAAAAGGGCTCGGGCTCATTTTCATGTGACAATATCGCATAGGCAAACTTTCATATATCTCTTCTCTCGGATAGTGGGCAATGAGCGTAAAGGCTCTCTGCTCATCTATTCTCACTCTGCTTGGAGAAATAACAGTGGGAGAAACAAAACTGCTGAAGAGATCAAAACTTTTATGCATGCACTAAGCATTTTGCCTTTCTCAGTTTGGGGCAGCGCACACACAGACTCGGCTGATTCTAAAAAAGAGAAGTTAAATATGATGTTATAAGGTGGCAAAATTTTGCCATATTTAAATCTATAAAAAGAATGGTTTCTGTCACCATATTGTGTAAGAATTCTATCTATAACTAGACCAAATTTTTACTTGCCACAGTAAAAATTACACTCGCCAATGGCAAGCTGGCGAGCGGAAATTTCATGCCCTGTTTTAGATATATATTTGAAATGTTGTACATAGTTCAGAAAATAAATTTTAATTATCTGTATAACATTTCATGTTGCTTAAATTTGAGAAATGATAAGTAAATGTATTTTACAATACTTATTTTTAATCTTTTTCCTTTTTTTTTTTTTTTTTTTTTTAATTATTATCATTATGTGTATGTGTCGTGTAATTATTTCTCATACTTTGTATAATTTCGTAAAGAAAAATACAATACAATATTTAAATAATAATAAGACAAAACATATATGTTGCATTGCACGTTTTTAAGTGTGAAAAGAAGTTTTATAAATTAATAAAATGAAAATGAAAATACTGAAAAATATTAACTAAAAAAGTTTAAGAAATCAGGGTTTCTAATATCAATCTTTATTTTGTGTGTGTGTGTGTGCACGCACACTCATGAAGGCTCAGTTGACCAGAACCTCTCTAAGAACTCATTGTAATGAAAACTGGAAGTAAAATCTTTAAAAAATCAAGGATGAGTATAAAACAAGTCAAGGATAAGCTTCTGCTGTATAATTTTTTGACTATTCCTTCAGATGGTTCTTCAAGTGTCTTGAAATTGCTGCATGTTGTTGACAGACAATTGATCAAAAGCTATATTCAGAGATATAATTTAGGATGATTTTTAGTAATGGCTGTTCTACTTTAAGGACACAATATCTATTTAGAAATTGTATTCATTAATACATCAAACATGAAAATTCATTTTAAAAACATTGGAATCGAGCCTGGAACCTTCACTTATGAATTTTCATGATTGATGTATTAATGAATAAAATGTCTAAATAGAATTTCGTGGTGTATTGGAGTTGTGCCACAGTTAATATTCTTATCTATCTGCATTTGCAGACACAGTGACCTTGCCCACGGATATTATGTGAGAAATGCTGAGCTGGTTATCAGCCAGGGTGGTTCAGTGGTAGAGCATTTACACATTAAGCAGAGAGCTCGAGTTCAACTCCCGGCTCTGGCATTTTTCACATAGTTGGTATAAAAATCAATCTTACACTGCAATTTTTCTAAAGTGAAAAAACACAATAGCGATGTTTTGTTCTGTATTCTTGAAATTTATAACATTGAGTCTTCCATTACATAAATTATTTAACAGCAAGATTATTTAATATAATATAGTAATATTATAACAAATTCAAACATAGTAATAGAATTTTTTTTTTTTTTTTTTTTAATATATTAAGTAACTTTCATCTCTGTTATAAAACTGATAATTTAAAGTTCATTATCAACTATTATTTAAAACTCCAAAGTGTTTTTCATATAAGCTAAGGAATTTTTTCATAATACATTAATTCAGCAACTTTATTTTAATTATTGCTAAAGAAAAAGTCTGAAACTTTCTTCTCTATTATATAGAACATGAATATTATACAGCATAACATGTACAAGTTTCTAAGCTTTAGAATTCACTGCTTGCATCCAAAAACTTAAGCAGTTCATAAATAAGTGTGGTTTACAGTTATACACAGAGCCCGACTTAGACTACCTGGAGCCCTGGGACAAGCTTATTCTAGGGGGTCCCCTTGCAGTGGCATAAAAGGTCTTTAGACTACAGAATTTCTGCATATGCCTATTGGGGGACCCAGGGCAGCTTTCCCGCATGCCCTTGCGTTAGTCAGGACCTGGTTATACAATATGAAAGATCTTTTACTGTATACACAGGTCATATTACAGAAAACCTGCAGTCTGAATTTTTAAATTTTCAAACTGAAAATTTCAAGATAAATTCTATAAAAGAAGCTGATGGTCAGCTTATGGTATAAATCTATCCAATCCATGATGTATGTCACATAGATCAACTGCATTTTGATTTTGTAAAAAGGGGTGAAATAGGCATTTTGTGAGCAGTTATTGTGACTGTAGAACCAGAAGAAGTGATATAAATTTCTACTTTCCTAAACAAGTATTACTACTTTAGATTTGTATTGTTTATAACATTTAGATAACAATATTCCAATCAATGTGACAGGTTAAATAAAAAGCACAATTTTAAACTACTTTATTAAAAAACAGTAATAGAGATGGATGTCATGAGGTAAGTAAATAATCAAAAAGCAAATATTGCAAGTACTTATCTGAAATATTTCTAACTCATTTAAAGCAGCTAATTGACATTTCACAAATGACTGCTTACTTTTAATTTGTTAATTGAATAAAAATCAATAAATAAAAATAAAATAAATAAATCCTTTTTTTTTTAATGTTGACAGAAGTGATGCAAAATTTTGTGCAAGCATTCTTTAAAAAATATATTTTTTGTAGCAATAAACACAGCAAAAATCTCTAATATGATCTTAAATTCCTATATTTTCTAACTTTATATATGGAGCAGCTACAACAATTGAAATAATATAATTCTTGCTTGTGAATTGGGTCCTGTCATAAAAGTGAACCATAAGTGTGTCATAGTATCTAACTTTCTGTAGACACATTTTTTGTTCTTTATACTTATTTAATTCCAAGAAATTTCAATTATCTAAAGAACATTGCACTTTTATATGTAAAATGATGATAATAATAATTTTGGCAATACTCATGACTTAAAATTCCAGTTGTCTGTAGAATTACCCATATGAATATTAGAGTTTTGTTTTCAGTATGGCATGGAACACCTCATTCATTTTGCGCTCTGTTAACTTTTAATTTTATTAATTTATTTCATACAATTACGATTATAAGTAACACCAGACTTATACATTCGTAGAAATGGAAACTCACAACCATATATAATTATATTTAAGAAAGAAGGTATTAAAAAATGTTTTGAAGAGAAAAATGTATTATTTTAATTGCTATTAGACAAATTACATACTTTCTATAAATTGGTTAATTTTTTGAAACACCCTCCTTTTCTTAATATCATAATATAACTGAAATAGTAAATAAAAAGTATTTTAATTAATTTAATTTTATTATTAGAATAATAGCACTACTAATACAGAAAGGTCTCAAAGAACTTTAATACTCAAATATTACACATACTTGGAGATTCACGCATTTTTTCTGCAGTTTTTTCTTTTGCTTCATTTAAAATATCATGAAGAAATACAGCAGTTCCTTTTCGTGTACTGAAATTCAATACTCGTCCAAATGGAATATGGTGGATGTTACTAAAATAATGAGTATATGCATAAAGTTAAATTAATATAAAATTCAAATACATATGATTAAATTAATAATTATTGATTTCTTATGCAGCCATATTTTTGAAAATTCAACATAAAATTAAAACAGATATAAACAAAAAAGCTTGCATGTTCACATAAATATGTGCAAGAAATGTATATAAAAATATATTTATACAAAAAGAGGAAAAATACATCAAAAAATAAAATTTAGAATTACAAATACAATATTTATTTGCTTATAACTCTTAAAACATATCTCTTTTAAATATACTGAAAATATTTTATGCTAAATGTTAAATTCTAGTTCAAATATTAATATCTCTGTTTTCTAAAATATTTTCTTAATTTTCTTCTACGTAGTTAGTTTTTATTTTTATCCAGAGTACATTCAGCAAGACAGGATGTGAAATTCCGTCAGTAATTTTTCTATGATTTAAAGCTATTTAAATATCAATTTGAAGCAATATGATTAGATGAAAATCGAAAACTAAACTTATTACAATATAGAAATACATAATAAATTCAAAAGATATTATTACCTTTCCCATGGAAATTCCATTGCTTTTAAAATGCTCTTCAAATTATTAAAATGTTTACTTTGAGAAGTATCAACCTATAAAAACATTTTCAAAAACGAAAAAAAAAGTAATTAAGATATATTAAACTATAAACAGAGACAGTAACAGAATATATAGAGGATTAAAAATTACTTTCATAATTATAAATAAAATTTTTCAAGGAGTATTTGCAATAATTTAAATTAAGTCCCACAAGCTATTAAAATATTAACTTCTAAACCATTTAATTTCAAATAAATATGCATTTTCTTTTTCTTTTCAAATATACAATTTAATAAATTTAAATTAATTTTATAAAAGTTCCAATAGTCTGATTTCAGCTAAAAACCCCGATCCATCATTTTTTTATGGAGTGCATGAAAAAAAAAAAAAAAAAGGATGAAAGCGGGAAAATGATGAATGTGGGTTAAAGTCAAAACACGAAGAAAACAATGTTGATTAATCAGTACACTCAATGTATAGAGCATACTACTAATAAAAACTAAATTGATACTTTCCAAACTGTCAAAGTAATAAAAAAAGTTGTAGAACATTATTAATTTTTTAAAATCGGTAATTTTATGTTGGATTTTTTGTTCATTTTATATATTAAACAGGATATTTTTCAGATTTGCGACATTTATCTGGTCCTTTTCTGTAATTTCATGTGCATATATAAAAGTTCGTGCATTTTCAAATTTACAGAACATATAAAATTTAGCGCATAAAATAAGTCGCAGAACGGATTGAATGAAAACTCACCCTCTTGAAATTCAACACGTGTACACTACAAAATTTACAGGTTATGCCAGGAATTTTTCCTCTTTACACGAAGTAGAATAACTTATTCTCCAAGCAAAACCACCCATTCCGCATTCAGTAATTCACATGCATATACATATTACCTGCACAGTCTCTGCTCTTCACCTAAAACAACACAAGAGATTTATTTTAGGTTGAGTGAGTTTTACATCGGACTAGTGATACTATAGGCAATTGGCAGATATCCAGAACTGGCCCCTATGGATGGACTAGAGACATGCCATCACAATATTGATCCTCCATGAAGAGGTAAAGAGTTATTTCAAGATAAAAGAAATAATTCGAGCCTGTATGCCATATGGAACCGCTTGACTTTCAATTTCAAATTTGGTCAGCAGAAAATTTTACAACGATGAATGCGGAAAAAGGACTTTTTGAAGAATGATACATGCAGGTTTTGTTAACATTATTTAAATACATTTTGTGCAGGGCCCATTGAAATAAAATGATCAACCCAAGAAAACGATGGATGCAGGAACGGTAGATCGGGGTTTCACTGTATTTTTCTATAGAAAATTAATACCTTGATTCATCTTTGTTGAAAGAACTTTCGCTCACATACCCAGAGATTCATCAATTGTATGATTGTTCTTGATATTTTTTATTCTTCCTTCTTGAATTTCTTCTAGCATATAGCACCCTCTGGCATCAGTTTGGTATGAATCCACATCATTGCAGGAAAGATTATCAGTTAAAATTTCAATAGCTAGGGGCATAATAAAAACTTTCATAATTTGCTATTTTCTCCATGGTTTCAAAATTAATTTTTGTATTATCTTTTTTAGTTTATTTCCATCATTCCTATGTAAACACTAGTATTATTATTATCCTTGGTATAATCTATTTGATATATTCCTGAGTTCTCAAAGGGGTTTTCTTTGTCTTTATGACTGTATATTCTTTGAAAAAATATTTCTATTTGATTTTATTGGAATATTCCTATTTTTACTACTTCATTTTGTATTTTGATGGATGTTCTTTTATTATAGGAACTGAAGTGGTGAATTTAAGTTTGGGTTTTTGTGTATCATCTATATATGATTAAATTTTTAATTTAAACATTGTCTACATAATGGAGCTTGTGTTTAATATTAAACACTGTTCCATTATATATTCATCAGCAATTGCAATAATATTAAAAATATTTTGGACAAAATCAATAGCATCAGTAATAATGTTCGATTTACCTCTAAAAATTGAATATTTTTATCATGAAGTTGATAAGCAAATTAATTACTTTGACATTACCATAAACCACACTCCCAATAATGTAATTCATACTACTGTCTACTGAAAACCAAACAACAGTAATGAAATAACAAATGTAAAATGTAAAACTTCACATTTATATAAAATTACACTGATTCAATCTTATTTAAACTGCACTATTAGTGTTTACTCTACAGAACAATTACTAAAATTAGAAATAGATAAAATTATTAAAATTTGTGAAAATGCAGGTTTTAATCATAATTTAGTTAATAAATTACATCAAAACCAAATTAATGAATTTAATTATATATACAGTGCGCTAAAGCCCTAACTTCAATTCTTCACAATAAAGAAGCATCCATCAAAATAAAAAACAAAGCAGTAAAAATAGGAATTAATATCCCAATAAAACCAAATGGAAACATATTTAAAAAAATATACAGAAATAAAGACAAAGAAAATGCCTTTAAAAACCACAGGAATATGTCAAACAGATTATACCACGAAAAATAAAGATAGGGGTGTTTACACAAGAATGATTAAAAGGAAAATTAATTATTAAATTAAAGAACACAGTAATAACATTAAATTAAAAAAATAAACCTAAAAGATAATATAAAAATAAATTTTTAAAACATGAATAAATAGTGAATTATAAGATTTCTTATTATGCCCCTAAAATAAGAAACCATAGCAATTTTAACTAATAAACTTTCTTGCGAGGATCCTTACTAAATTCATACCAGATGACACAAAGTGCTAGAATAAGTTGAAGAGGGAAGAACAAAAAATTTCAAGAACAATCATAGGACTGATGAAGATCTGGGCCCATAAGCTAAAGTTCTTTAAGTAAAGAAGAATCAAGGTACTGATTTTTAATTGATAAATGTTAAAAAAAAATCTATTTAAAGAATTAATTAAAAATTAACAGTTTAATGATATCAAAGCAGATTTTAAGAATTAATTTTAACAGTATCCAAATTTACATTGATTGGTATAATTAAAAAATATATATATCCTATAATTTTATTTTATTTTATTTATTTTTTTTTTTTGTCTTCAATTTAAATATAATAAATCAATTCTTTTAAAAAAATTAAATAAAATTAAACTTCATATTTATAGGGTTGGAAGTCAACATTTATATAGAAAAATAAATTCTGTTACTTAAGAAAAAGAAAAGAAAAAAGAAAATGATGGTTTGAAAAGGAATTGTATCCCTATTAGCCCCTTAACTGTTCTGGGTGTATATATACGTTTTTCTTAAGTACTATCCCTTGTACTGTACTGATACCAGTGAAACTTACTGACACGACTCGATAATGCAATAAAATAACCTTGACAGTAATCTTGACAGTGTTTCCAAAAGATTTACTCATTTCAAAGTTGAGAGAGAATAATGGCATTGGGAAGCAAATCTCATAAATTTTCCTCGGCAAGTAAGGGGTTAATATTGTGAAGTTTACATAATTTCATTCATAAATTTCTTAATAGCTTGCATTTTTTAATTTAAAATTTTATGTAAAGTGAAAAATATTACAATTTAGAAACATTTATTAGAAAAGGATATTAAGTACGATTTGAGACATAGATAAACTCTTAAATTTGTGTAATTTTACATGTGTTGAATCGATGTCATATTCTTTTCATAAATTTATGCTTTTGAAATTTTTGAATATATTTATAAAAATGCAGGGGTATAATCAAAAACATTATCTATAGGGGGCTAAGGGGATTTGTAGGGGGCTGAGACTGACTTCTTAGTTTGTTTTAACGGTAAATATATATATATATATATATTTTTTTTTGTTTCAAAGTATCTGGAGAGGGATTGAACCCCCACAGCTCTCCCCCTTAACTATTATATTTGTTTTGAATCTTGCATTTCATGCATATGCAATGCAGGGTTGTATCGGTTTTAACCATAGGGGTTTTAACCAGTGGTTTTAACCGTCCTGGTCGATATCAGTTTTGACCACTAAATTCGTTACTGAATTTATTTACTACCAATCAAGGTCAAAAATTAGAATCTGCTACCAATGAAATATATCTTAGTATCATATGTTAAAACTAAGTAAACATTTGTTAAAAATGTCATAACATAGGAATGTCGTAACACAAATGATATCACCAAGAAATAACACAATTGTTTTAATTAATTTTTACACAAACTCTTTTTTGGAATTTATATTCAATTTAAAAAATGGTTACAAGTCGCAAGTTTTGCAGTTGTCTCTAAACTTAGACGGTTTTGTAAATTGTTTTGAATAAGTCCAAACTTTGAAAATAGTCTTTCTATTGAAGACGAGCTGGCACAACAGTTCATTAGATGTAATGCGAAATCAACAAATTTTACATCAATGCCTTTTATCTTCTTCATTGCTGCCCACCAGACATCAGGTCCAAGTGTATTTTTTACGCTTTCAGAAAAAAAGGATTTTGGATATGGTAAAGACTCTCCTTGAAATGCAATCACAAGTGGCAAAATGTAGGATCAATGTTATCGTGTAACCATTGTCTTGCTTGTCTTCATCAATACCTTTACCCATATAAACAGGATTCAGCATATGTGCAAGAAAATGAACTGGAGTAACACTTTCTTTAAATCGAGACTGCAGCACGTCAGAATAAGTTTCAAGTTCTTTTACTTTTAATAGTCTTATCCATTCATCACATGCGTCAGATATAGTGGCATCTTCTTTTTGAAGTTTGTCTAATGCAAGGGAAATAGGCATAAGTTGACTTTGTAGATGTTTTACCTCTTTATATATGGCTACATTGTGCATGATTTTAACAATGTTATTATCAATATCATCTTCATGCTCCTCTACATTTTTTATGTAAAAATCTCTGTTAAGAAAAGTTGTCAAACATTCAATCTGACTGTTCCAACGTGTTTCTCCTGGAATTTGGGGTTTAGTTGGGGTTGGGAAATTAATGTTTTGTTTTTAACTATAATTCATGTGCTGTGTTATGCTTTTAACTGCAGCTCAAGTGTTTCAAAGAAGATACCTATTTCATCTTCCTTGATGTTTTTAACTGTAACTGGTTTATATTTTTATATTGCATGGTCCATTTTTAAATTTCTAACATTATTATTATATTAGTATTATTATTTTTAATGAATTGTTGTTTTTATTACTTATTAACTTATTTTTAATTGCATAAACATTATTAAAATTAAAGCTGTTTAAAACCAATTTTAACAGTGCTGACCATTTTTGACCAGCGTCCTGGTCAAAATCAGTTTTGATCGGTCAAAATTACAACCATGATGCAACATGATTAAAATTCTTCATTTTAAATTCATTAAACTGAGTTTTTGCTCTAAAAAATCATTAAATGATTAAAAAAATTACTCAATACTTATTTTGATAGAAATAAGAATATTTATGGCTTCTTTCTGAATATTTGTAGATAAATACTAAATGCAACATTTATTTTTTATATATTACATAGTTAATTGAACCTTCAGTAGGTGTAAAGAATTAGCACAGTCATAATTTTTATTGCAATTCACTTATTTAAAAAAAATTAACATGATACTCTAATAAAAATTAGTTATTTTCTGTGATCTAGTCAGAACTGCTTTTAAAGCATTCTTAATTACAGCAGCTGCACATCAAATATTGATGCAATGAATACTTTTATTAAGTATAAACAAACTTACAACATAATATGAGTTATCAAAATGGTACTTCTTATAACGATCAATAGCAGCAGCCAAGTCCCTGTAAAAAAATAAAAGAAAAGAAAGAGAGAAATAATTAAAATTGAATCACTGTTTACATTATATATATATATATATATATATATATATATACAGGGTGACAAGAAATAACTTGGACACACATGATGCATTATAACTTTGATGCTAATGAAAATATTACGACCAAACTTCAATAAATATGACTACATTATTCTGTCTATTATACTTACAAATTTTCAAAGTGGCTACCTTTAGCCGTAATACAGAGCTTTAAATGTGTCACAAAATTTTCGGCTATGGGCCCGCAACTCACTTACTGATATTTTATCGCATTTCTTGCATAAGAATTCCTTTAGGGATGCCAAACTTTTATGAGGTTTAGCACATACCCTTGTCTCCAAGATGGACCAAACAGAATAATCCATTGGGTTCAAATCTGGGGAATACGGTGGCCTATCTTGAGCTCCAATGAAGTCAGGAAAATTTGTTTTGCACCAATCTTGAGTGCCTTTAGCTCTGTGTGCAGGTGCGGAATCCTGTTGGAAGGTCCATCTTTTGTTTACAAAGAACTTTTGTGACCAAAGTAAGTCAACATCTTCCAAAATGAGTTTGCGATAGTGGTAGTTACAGATATTTGGTTTGAAACTTCGTCCAAGTTATTTCTTGTCACCCTGTATATAATTACAATATTTCATCACCTCAATGATCAAACACTAGGAGGGTAGGCTAGAATTAACAAACAATCATAAATGGAGAAGTCAATATTAATTTGGAAAATATTACAGCTATATATAACTATTTATAACTGTTTTCTTCAAAAACATGTTTATTCAAATATTCAAAACAGAAAATTACTTAAAATAATGGATCAATTCATTAAATTTTTATCAAAGAATTTGTTAAACATATTGGTAGCAAGATCAGAAAGCTAATTTTAGTAATAATTTCCTTGGTTTTTCTTGAAATGGATATTTTTTTTTAGTAATAAATCTATAAATACATTTTCCTCAAAAATAACAATTAAGCATTTTTCCCCTTAATGAAATAACAAAAAAGGGAAAAATATCTACAAAATAATATTATCTCAACATATAACGAAATAAGATATGTGCGTATGTATGTCCATTGTTTTGTAGGCAAACAGCTGATCACAGAGCTACAAAAATTTGCATGGAGGTCTGTATCGACCTTTCCTGATGCACCTCAAAGCTTGATTTGCTTAATTTTGATAAGTTTTTAAAAATAAATTTATGAATTGATCAGCTCTAGAGACAGAAACATAAAAATTAAAAGGCTCTCTGTGGCTTATTAGTTCAGCTGATTAGAGCATCATGCTAATAATGTGAAGGTCATGGGTTTGATCCTCGAAGGGCCAATATGTTACATTTTTGCAGATAATTAATAGAAAATATGCCAATTGATGAAAGAAAATTTTTCAGTGCCTTCAGAATATCCTAAATCAAAAGGAAGACACGTAAGTGACATAACAAACCAAAAGTTAAACCTAGGAGTGTGTTGGTCGCTTTTCATGAAAATGGATTTTTGCAAAGCTACAAAATTTTTCTTGGAGGTCCATTTTGACTTCACTTGATGTACCTTAAAACTCAATTTCTGAAATTTTGATCAGTTTTTTTTCCCCCCTTAATGAATCAACATCTATAAATTTCTGAAAGGATCAGCTCCAGAGATAGAAATATAACAGAGAAAAGTTCTTCTGTGACCCAATGACTCAGTTGGTTAGAGCATCATGCTAATAATAGATTATTTTAGCTAAATTTAAGTTAAAAGTATGATTACTCTCACAGCAATGATTAGCAAGCATATCAGCCATTGCTATTTCTTTCCAGTTTAATTTATTTATTATAAAACATTATAATGTATTTTTTAACAAAAAAAAGTATTGCTTAGGAATTTCTTCCATGAATTTTAAAAGTCTGCTTTTTATAATTTGATGATAATAAAATGCATGATAAATGTTGCCATAGAAAATAAGAATAATAATTAGATAAATTCTAATAATACATAACTTACATAGATTCAAAATTTATTATTAAGCTAAATAATTATACATTCGTTTAATCTTTTATTTTTAATTTAACATATAAAAATAAATAAAATAAACACATTTCATTCTTACTGCAGTTGAATCATGAGTTTTATCAATCAATTCAACTAAATTCCTCAAAATCTGTATTATGAACTATTATATTTTTTTCAAAAGCAAATTCAGTTTACATAAAAAAAAAAAAAGATTTAGAATCAAATTAATAGAAAGTACAACAATTAGTAATTTCATTTTATCAAAAATCCCTCTATATTCTATTCATCAACATATATATATATATATTTAATCTGACTTATGGCTCTTCAGAAATTTTCAATTTTCCCTCTTTTTATTTTTTATAAAAGAACTGAATAAAAAATTGAAAGAATTGAAATACAAAGTAGCTTATATATACATATAATTTCCTGGTTTTGAATTCATTTTCACAAGAATACTTAAAAAATATTATTGTTCCCCATATACAATATATATATATATATATAGTCTTACCTAGTTAAATACAATGATGCCCCATCACTTTTTCTTAATATAACTGTTTCTTCATTACCTTGTGGATTTGTTATTTGAATTTGTATGCTTCCATCTCTAAAAAGAAAAAAATCACAGTATGGTTTTATTTATTTATTTTCCAGAAACATTTGCAAAGTAGCTGGTCTAATTAAAAAAAAAAAAAAAAAAAAAAAAAAAAACTAGTAAATAGTTACTTCAGAGAATGAATTTAATCTCTTTACTATGTGAGTGATATTATGAATGAATGCTACATGGAGTTTATTTACCCCACCAGTGGCTGAGCAGTTCAGTTCTGTACTCAAAGTTGGTGGATGGAAAGTGCCAGGTTCTATCCCAAGTTGTTCTCATCAACCTAGCTGTTTGGAGTTTTCTGCAGTTTACTCTGAAACTTGCATAAACAAGCTAGGACCCTTAGAAAGACCTCCATGGAAGGCATTCCACTACAGGCTAAGGCACTAGTGCAGTCATTTGGTCTTAAGTCAAACATTCAACAACCATGAAGTTTATCTCTACTCAGAATAATTCTAAATACCTCATAGCACTATGTAAAAATATTTAACAACTGCAGGTCATCAAATATTTTTACATAATGTACCCCCCAGAGAAAAGAGTGGGAAACAGACAAAAAATGAAAACATGCACAAAACTCACAGATAATTTAATGTTTCCAAGATAAAAGAAGACACATATATAAGAAATCATACTTTTCATAAGCAAATTTGTGATTATATGAAAATAAATTGTTCAAGAACATATTTAAACAGAGGAAATTAAATAAAATAAGAATATTTTGAAATAAAAATCTGAAAGCTAAATTAAAATATTTAAGAAAAGTCTGAAATTTCTACTAAAGTCTGAGGAAACACATCCATGACCCCTATGAGGTATTTCGAATTATTACAGGCACACTTTCATGTTTGTAGAGTATGTCTCACAGCATGATTTCAGATATAGCACATAAAAGAATATAATATACTTTAACATGGTCTATTTTGTGGCAGTTTAATCTTCTTAATGTATGCACTATATGCATAAAGTTGAAAATAATGTTGACAATTCTTTATCTCAATTAATATAGATGAATAGTCAATTATCTTGTGACCATCAACTCAACAGATACAGCTTAAGCAATGAAAGGTTTTAGATAATGTTCTGAGCTTGTAAAAATAAACAGTAATAACAAAAAACGTGCAATTTAATAATAACATCTATTACAAATTGTATGAAGAGGTAACCATAAGGTTCAGCGATGCCACTTACTCACTATAGCGTGTAAATTACGCAAAAAAATGTAGGCAGGACGCAAAAAATTTATTGTGGCAGGTTCCAGGGGATGTGTAATTTTCATTCTTAAGAAAAAAATTCAAACTGTAAAAAAGAAAAAAAAGCAAATATTAAAATATATTTCTAGTTTAAAACTGATATTTTCTTTATATTTTTAAAGCATTCTGCTTTGAAGAAGAAAAAAATCCTTTAAAACTCCATTTTACTATAAAGGAAAAAGAACTAAACTTATACGATAAACACAAACGAGCAGGCAGCACGAAATCAAAAAGAAAGTTCCGACTCAGAGATGAGAAAATGAAGTTCTGATGCAAAAAAATTATCAATAAAAAGCATATGATACACCGAATCGCATCACCGCATAATGAATCACCAATGAGTGCCCTATATCAAAGCTTAGCCGAAATATAAAATTAAAAAAATGGCTACAAAACCATTCTTTCAAAAAATCAAAAACATTCCTATCCAATTCTAATACGATATACCAATCCAATACGATAAACACATTTGAGTGGACAGAACAAAAACAAAGTTCTGAAATGTGAAAATGAAGTTCCGATACGAAAAAGTTACCAGTTAAAACTGCCGATACACTGAATCCCATCACCCTGCTGCATTTTAAGTTCATGGAAACAAAACAAAAACAAATGAAATGGATGAACAGGATATGAATGGATGATATTACAGGAACATGACATTATGTCAGTATTAAGATTCAAGAAACTTTATTATTAAGAAAACCTAAGTATTAAAAAAAAGTAATATGTTCGCTGTGTTAAAAAAAAAAAAAAAAAAAAAAAATTGCTAATGTTATTATTATAGTAATTTCTTTTACAGATAAGTAAGTACAATTCTTTTATTTTTTTATCTAATACATTATTTAAGTTATCAATACAGTTTATTGGTAAGTTACTTTATGGTTAAAGGAAAGTGGGAGACTGGGGGTAGTTTTTGCAGATGTGATATTTCTGTTTTCGGCAGGGGTCGATATCCAGAAATTTCTGATAACCAGAATCAATCAGGTCAGTCCAGCAATTGCCAGATAATGGATCCTGTACTGTATTTGAAGTGGAATGTGTAACTAAATTTTGTAATTAATTTACGTATCTCAAAACTCCTCATTTCTCAAAAAAAAAAAAAAAACTTTTCTCATTTTGTTCTCTTAATGCTGATAATTTCAAGGACTTTAAAATGTTTCTAGTTTAAAATAATAATAATAATTAGCTATTACATTATATTTTCTCTAATACATTTTTTTTTTTTTTTTTTTTTCCCTGGTTCCAGAGCACACTAAACTAAATGTTTTCAGTTGTTTCTTAACAGCAACCACATCCTACAAAATATTAGTTTTAAGACAATCTCAAAAATAGCTGATTAAAAATTCATAAAAAACTTATTTTTCAACTACAGTAAGATATAATTTTAATTTATATCTTTAATATATAAATTCATTTATGTGAGGCCCATTTTTTTGAAAAAAGGACCCAGATTTTTGGAATTTGTGGGTCCCAGGATTTGAAAAGCTAGCGGCATCACTGAGGTTTGATGCAGAAACAGAACAGTCGATTAGCTGATAGGGCTCTAGTCAGAGTTTTGGAAAGTTTAGTTCTATAAAAATAACTATTATGAAAACTGGTAAATTTTCACATGGCATCAATTTGCAATATCACTTCTTTAAGCAGCTAAGAAGGTTGATCCATTTCTTATCCAGATTATAACAAGTCATTATCATTATTTTATTAGATACTCTTCTTTCTTTTGCACTTTTTTTTTTTCATATATTACTAGCAGGCTTTCCCACCTCACTCGTCACTATATTGACATGAATTCTCAAAATACCATATCATTAATAATAATAAAAAAATCTCAAAAAAAAAATAATAATAATAATAATAATTGAAATTAGTCAAAATCTAAGTTAAAGTTCCAGCTACCTTCGGTAGCAGTATTCCTGCTCGCCACACATCGATTTTAGAGCCCCATTGTCTTCAGCAGCAACTTACCTGCTTTTTACTCTCCCTTCCTAACAGGTAAAATTGAAAGTTTTGCATAATCCCATCAAAGTGCATATTGTCTACACATAATCAATACCCACACACCAAAATTTGCCATTCTAAGGTAATTTGGAGCAGATTTAAGCTTGAAAATGAGTTTTTTGCCCCACCCACCCCAAAGAAGGGGTGGGGGTAATTTAGAAAAATTCCTTTACAGTGTATCTCTAAGGTATATGCATGTTGAATACATATACCTAACCGACACATAAAAAAAATCGAGATCCTGAGATTATTTAAAGCAGAGTTATGTTTTAAAATGTGTTTTTTACCTCTCCACCCACTCTTAAAAGAAGGCAGGGTGAGGGAATTTCTCAAAATCTCTTTATACTATGAGTTAGATACATATAACTGATCCATACATCAAAACTCTCCAACCTAAGATAATTTAGTGTGGAATTACGTATGAATACAAGTCTCTCCCCCCCCCCCCTGCAATCAATATTTCAAAAAAATGCTATCCTGAGATAATTTGGAGCAGAGTTATTCTTAAAAGCATGATTTATCCCTCATCGGCCCTTAAAAGGGGGGGGGGGCAGAGGGCAGAGGGAAATTTAATAAAATCCTTTAATAGTGTGCGTTGGAAGCACATGACCAACCCACGCATAAAAATTAATCTTACTGAGGTAATTTGAATCAAAGTTATGCTTGGAAACGTACATACCCCCCTCCCCCTCTGTCCCTAAGGAGGGAATTTTGCAAAATTCCTTTACAGTGGTACTGGATACACATAAATAAGTCACACACTTAAATTTGTGACCTCAGCTTCTACAGATTTCCCTGGGCAAATTTAGCACTAAAAGGGGTGCTTGAATTTGGCCCCTCGTAATTCCCTCCCCCCCCCCCAAAAAAAAAAAAAAAAAAATGCAAAAAAAAAAATAAAAATGAGTTTTTGGAAATATTCTCAAGAAGACGCTTGACAGTTTTTTATATCTTTGTGCCATTACTAGTAGAGTTCTACTCAAAAATCCGTATTTTGCTAAATTTGCCTTTGAAAATCGTTTTTCCCCCCCTACCCCCCTTAAAAAATTCAAAATTCCAAAATCGCAGAAAATGATTTGGTCCTAAAACCAACCTGTTCACCAAAATTTGTGACTCTATCTCAAATAGAATCGCCACGGCTGTGTTCAGTCAGTGAATCAGTGAGTTTACACTTTTATAGATATAGATAAGATGAAGTTGGGTAAGTGTAACCACAGCTTATTACTCAACCAACAAACTGAGTTTTGACATAATAGTACGGCTTTAAAAGTACAATTAGATGTAATTTATGCTTAACAATTTTTAAAGGTGTAAGTATTATTAACAACTGAACAGAATGAGCTCAAATTTGAAATATGCCAGAACATAGTTACACTTACTTTACTTCACCCTAATATAAAACAGAAAATAAATAAATATATATAGATATAATAATTCAACATTACAATGATTAAACACCAGGAAAATAAAGTAGAATTATCAACAAATAACCACATATGGAAGTGACGCCTTATACAAAGCAAAAAATATTGGAATAGTTGTACAAGTTGTTTCAGAAACATTGATACAAAAGATCATATATAGAAAATATGAGCAAAGAACAACAGAAAATTATAAGAAGGAGGAGGAGGAGGGCAAAGGCCACCATGGCTTAAAACAAGTGGAGCAGGTTAAACTAGTTTGTCAGGCACCGAACTTTGCCCAAAATCTCTGAAAGAACCTATATATGACAATGACATTTAAACAAGTTAAGATTTAGTTAAAATGATTAAAAAAAATTAGTTAAACATAAAAAAAAAAAATTGCTGACTTAAGCAGGGCTTGACTGAAGCACGGACATGCAAGGTAACTTCCCCATGTCCCTCTAGCAAAGTGGGCTCCCAAATTAAATGAAAAACTAATGCACTTTTTTGGTTTTAAGTTTAGATAAGCAAGTTTAAAGAGGCTCCTGAAAAAATCTCTATCCCAGACTCCAGTTAGGTTAAGTCAAACCTTGAGCCTAAGTTGAATTTGTTTACCTAAATATGCAAGAAAAATAAATAAATAAAAACTATTGATATGGAATTGCAATGTAAATATTTTAAGAAAATTTAAATGATTGTTTCCATAATAAATATTTTTAATGAAAATAACAACAAAATAATTTATTCGTTAGATTTTAAACTTTGATTGCTTGGAAGTAGAGGAGAAAATATAAAATTTTAGAAGTAGGTAATAAACCGATTAATAAACTAAAACTTTAAATTATGCAAACTTTCTGAATGCTTAAAGAAGAAACATTACATAATTCAGTAGTTGTAGAAAATTCCTTCAAATTTAGTATTATATGTGATATTTACTGTATTATGCACATATGCTGTCATGATCTCCAAAAAAGAAAAAAAAAAAAAAAGAAATTAAATTTATAGAGTGATATTCATTTTCAGAATTAAAAAATAACAGGATATTTCTTACACATATGAACTTTCATCTCTATTGGAGAAAAAAAAAATTAAATGATGATAATAATAATAATAAAGGAAATAAAGGTACTTTTATCGTAATCATCATCATCTACAGCATGGATTAGACTATCAGCCTATTCCAGTCCCATTGATCTGCATAGGTCTGCCCTGGTCTCGGTAATCTCTAGGTTTGTAATTCATCAGCTTGTTTGGTAGTCGGTCTTTGCTCATTCGCTCCACGTGGTCTTTCCATTTATCTTTATATTCTATTATTTTTTGGTTGATATTGTATATTTTTAAGTCGAAGCATATGGAATCATTAGTTAGTCGGTCCATTCTTGTACATTTCTTTACAGCTCTCAAAAACTTCATTTCCGAAGCTTGCATCCTGGATCATTCTTTGGTGTTAACAGTCCAGGTCTCCGATCCATATAGCAGTGTTGGTGTTGCCAATACTTTGTAGAATTTTAACTGAGTTTCTCTATGTGTCTTATTTCTTAGGATTCTGTTCAAAGCTCCGCAAATATGTTGGAATTTATGCAGTTTATTTTCTAAGTCTTTATTTTTGTTATAAGAAGTATCACATCCCAAATACTTAAACTCTAAGACTTGTTCGATTATTTTATTATCCAAGACGATTATCTTATAGGCTCTTTGAATTTAAAAGCCATCGTTTTAGATTTTTTTATTGATATCTTCATGTTATAAGTTTGACAGAATTTATCCAGTTTATAGATTGCTCTTTGGAGATCATCTTCATTGTCCTGGAAAATCGCTTGATCATCCACAAATAAAATTGTATTAATAGATGTTTTAGAGTCAAGTGTGATGCCTTTGGGTACCATAAGTTTCCATTCTTTTATTAGGTGGTCTATATAAATGTTGAAGAGTGTGGGTGATAAACTACAACCTTGTTTCACTCCTTGATTTATGATAATCTCTTCAGTGAGGGAGTTGTCGACCTCGGTAAGGATTTTTGTCCCTTTATATAGGCTCTTTATGGCATGTATCAAACGTAGTGGGTATCCACTTTCTTCCAAAATATTCCCTAGTCTCTCTCTATCAACACGGTCGAATGCTTTTTCATAGTCAATAAATACAATGTGTGTCTTCAGGTTAAATTCTCTGCATTTTTCTATTAGTCGGTTTGGGATGAAAACACTATCTATGCATGATCGACCTGTTCTTTTATAAATTCTTTTTTTTTTTTTTTTTTTTTTTTTTTTTTTACTTATTTATTTATATTTTTTTTTATTTAATCTTTGTAAAATTGAAAATTGGTTCTAAAATTTTGAAACAAATTTATCAAAAAGAGAATAAAATTTCTAAAAAATTATTTTTGAAAAAAAATAAATAAAATAATAATAATAATAATAATTAAAAATCTTTTGAGTTGAATTATGGAGGCTTGAAACTGACCTTCATGATAAATTTTATAGCTCTGTCACAATCAAACACAGTCAAATATCACATACTAAGATTGTGACACTTTCCTCTATTAATGTATATAAATAGATGACTAATGCATCTAAAAGAAAACAATGAATAAATCTGGAGGAGATTTATGATTAAGGTTCACACCAGCATGATGACATAGACAAAATTGTAACCAAAGTTACACACAAGAATGACAAATTTGTCCCTAAAAAATTTCATAAGCTTAATTTTTTTCGACTTTCTATTTTATATTTAAGAAATAAATTGAAACAAATATAGTTTGATATAAACAAAATGTCAGTAGAAAAAGCTTCTTTATAAATCAAAATCGACATTTTAAAAACAAGTTTCTAATTCCAATTTTGAAACACTGTTAACAGCTCTATATTAAATTTTTAAGTTTTATATCAGTGCGATTTTGAATATGGGATATTCTACCATAGACTGCACACTGCACTTGTGTCACTATCTATCTTTGTCTGATGAAGTGTTGTGCTAATTATTTCAACCTGAAAGAACTGTTGTGTGCTTTATAATTTATGGTGTTTACTTATTTTCTTCATCTTTTCACAACAGTTTTAAATACCCCTCTGATGCAGTTTACTGCAAAAAATTAAAAATTGTCTTACATAATTCATATATTTCAATGAACTACTGAAATTAGCCTTTCAAGGAATTAATAAAATAAACACAAATATTACAATATCTTAAAAATAAAAGTATTTCTGCTGCTGTGAGAAAGAGTTTAGAGGCAGCTTAGAAGGAGTTTAAAAAGAAAAAACATTCTTTTTGTATTGTCCAGAATGGCACCAGATAAGGGGGGGGGGGGGGAGAAGAAGAAAAAAGGAACAAAAGAAGCTTCAGATGCCATGTCAAATCTTTAAAATTTTTTTTTTTTTCCTTTTGTAAATAATTTATAATTGAAGTTATATTTAATATTTGTGTGTTTTCAAAAAAATGTTTCAATGATTTATTTACAAAAGGTGTGAATTTATTCTACCAGCATCTGATAACTATTTTTGCATAAAAGCATAGATAGTCGAACCACGTTAACGTGAACTACTTTTAACATGAATTGTTTTCACAATCTCCATCAAAATGAAGGTGAGTTTATATGAAGATTAGTTACTGACAGCATGAACTACTGATAATATGAAAAAAAATTTTATTCCCTTTGAGATATTCACATAAACGAGGTTTGACTGTATATGTAGTAAAACTACACATAAGAATTTTGCACTTGTATAAATTTGTCCATCATGTAATATTTTTGGACGACTAAATTTTGATTCATTGCTGGCGGGAACTCTTTTTTTTTTTTGTTAAAATTAAAGTACAATTAAAAAGTATTAAAATCTAATATATACATGTGGCGTTAATTTTATTATTAGATTTCCTTTACATTATTTCTCCCCCCCCCCCTTCTTATATCATTATTCTTACACTGAAATTTATACAGACGAACCTCATTGCCGTGAATCTCAAGGGGAATAAAAAATTTGTTCATGTTATCAATAGTTCATGCTATCAGTAACTCAGAAACTAACCTTCATTTCGATGGATTTTGTGGAAACAGTTTATGTTAAGCATGTTCATGTTAATGAGGTTCGACTGTATAATAAAAATTATTTGAACTTACTCTTGACACTGAGCTAAATTTTTCTGAAGTAATAAGTCAAGTACTTCCTGGACTTTTTCTGTATACATAGATTCACTATGAATTTCATCAAATTTTATATTCAGTCTCTATTTAAAAGAGAAGTATATTAACAACACAAATTCATACATTCACTAAAAAATGTTAGTCATTTATAATAATTCTAATTATTAAAAAACTACTATAAACATTACAAAAAAAAAAAAAAAAAAAAAAACACTTTTTGTAAATTTAAATAGATAAGGAATTAAACAAAAACTTCTTTATCCCATTTATTCAATCTCTATTTAAAAGAAAAGTGTATTAATAACACAAAGGTCTTACATTCATTGAAGAAAAAAGGTTAGTCATTTATAATAATCCTAACTTTCAAAGAACCACTCTAAACATAAAAATAAAACATTTTTTGGAACTTTAAATAAATAAATAAACAAAAACTTCTTTATCCTATCATACATGTTTATACTATACATTGTCATTAAATTATTTTCACAGAAATATAAATAAATGAATAAATAAGTAAGGGCTATATAAAAATTTAAAGCATATACTAGTAAACCCAGTGGCAGAAACACCGCGACACGGCGACATAGTCGCGGACACAGAAAAACAGCTTGCAGACAGTTTTTGTCTGCAACTTTCGAATAACAATTCACTTAAAAAAATTTCTGTATCAAAACTAAAACTAATACTTTTATTATTTATAATTATTTATATTGTGTTGTGTCAAACATTGCTATAAAATATTTAATTGAATGAGATGAATTGAATGAATACACACAATTGTTTATACTATATTGTTCTGAAGTAAAATTGTATTCGTGTATTGTTGCACAAGATCACCACTGATGATAACCCCCCCCCCTCCAATCAGCTTTAAGGCTTTTTGAGCGTAAGTCATTTTCACCCCTGATTACATGCAAATTTTGCAGACAGATTATGAAATTTTAAAAGCCTGTCGCAGACAGCTACAAAACTTTCTGCCACTGGGCTAGTAAATAAAACCTGATACTAAAGGTTGAAATGATAATTTAAAAATATTTTTGAACTGTAATTTGCTAATAAAATATGAAACATATTTAGTTGCATTTAAACAGAAAATACTTTTTCATTAAAAGTAAAATGTAGTATTTATTTCCCCCTTCCTCTCTCTTCAATTTTCTAATTTCACGAAATTTTTTTAACTGGAGAATACATTAGCGCATAAACTGAAGTTCGTACTACAAAATGTTTTTCAGGATATTTCATTTATTTTTCTTAAACCTAGAAATATAAGTCTAATACAGGCAAAATAGACTTGGAAAAAAAAAAGAAAAGTATATAACAACTACATGTCTTCCATTATTCACTGCTACACATATTTAAACTCTTTTTGGGGATAGTGCAGTTGGGGCACATAAAATTGACCATACCAATTTTCTTGCAATTGCAAACTAACACAAACATCGTAAAGACATATAAAAGAGAGTTTATATAGTGAATAAAAAGAAAAATGATTAAACCTTTCTTTGAAACACCAGTTTTCAAGATCTACCTAATCAGGACGCCTATCCAGAGACTGACCTACAGAAGTGGGAATCCAGGGCAAAATTATAAATTAGGGAACCCCTTCTATCCAAAAGTGCATAAAGTGGATTTTGTATATATGTAAAATGATTTACATTTCAAAAAGAATCTAATTTGGAAATAATCACCATAAAAATGAATATTATTAATTGACCATATAAAAATTGTGTATTTTTGCAATTTTGAAATAATCCTACATTTTAGAAACAGCCTTAAAAAAAAAAAAAAAAAAAAAAAAAATGGAATATTTTGTAAATTATATATCTAAAATGACGAAATTTTGTTGATTTGCAATAAAATAATCATTTATTTTAGGAATTAGGTATATACAAAAAAATAAATAAATAAAATAATAATAATTATAAAGATTAATAGTAAAATATTTATCTATTTCAGTAACTAGAAAAAAATGTGCATATTTGTGTAATTAGATACAAATAATGTAATTTTCCTTTCCTGTTTTTTTTTTTTTTTTTTGAATCAGTGGCAAACTAATTTATACATTTCATTTCCACATAGGGCTGAAAAGATATTGCATTTTGTCAATAAGTAACTAAAAAAAATGTAAACTTTACCAATGGACTGTGAAAAAAAGCCCTTTTCTGTCATTTGTGTAAAAGTATTGAATTTGAAGAAAACTAATTTTCCACAAAAATAGACGATCATGAAACAGACCCTTCATAAAATCAGAAAAATTGAAAAAAAAACACTTCATAAAAATCTATGTTTAATGCAAATACTTTACAAAAGTCGAACAATTTTAAAAAAATGAAAAAAAAAAAATTCAAACAACAAAATAATTTATTTCAGTAATCAGCCAAAAAATTAGTGAAACGTGACTAGCAGATTTAAAGAATCCACAGGCCACTAGCAAGTAACTTAAAATTTTCATATCTAGGACAAACTCATGTAGGTTTTTTAAGCATAAAAAAGTAGTGAGTATAAAATTGTAGCACAGTACAGAATTAGTTATTCAGAACATTTTTTTCAAATGTATTCTGATTAACTGGTTTTTCCGGATAGCTGGTTGCTGCTTGACACAACATCTATTGATCAGATTTGTATAATGCATTTATAGTCATTTTTCTGATTTTTCTGTCATAAATTGTCGACTTTCCAACATTGTAGGTGACACAAATTTTTAACAATACTATACTGCCTTCATCCAATTTTTTTTTTAATTTCCCTTTTTGATATTCAAAATTAATCATATTTGCTAAACTTATACCTCACACAAAGTATCCTTTTTTATTGCACATACATATTTCAGATGCTCCACATCCATCTTCATTGTGCCAATGTGACTGTCTCTTCGTTATTGCTTTCTATTCGTCTTCGCCATTCCCTTCACTTCATATCTTTTTCTATTGCGTGTTGTTAAATTGCTGGAATAAGACTATGCACTTGATCATTTACAGATTGGGTATTAGTAATTATTTCAATGGCTTTTTGTTTCAGTGCATAGTGATGGTTGTTAAAAGGGGCTATATTTTGAATATTAAGAGAATTTAAGTTGATCGGATTAGTATAATGAGTAGCAGATAAAGCAGTGGTTATTTTGTTCAATTTCAAATCAGTGCAATGTTCTTTTTTCCGGTCTTTAATTCGGTGTTTCGTCATCCCGATATAACATGCTTTTTTACCGTTCTCACATTCAAAATTAATTTTGTAGATACCTGCGGTTGATTTATAATTAATTTGATTTTTTTCATTACGAAGGTGTTAAAAAATATTTTTATGTGGTTTTATTGGGATACAGTTTTTTAGCTTCATTTTATATTTTTATACTAGCACCATTACAAAAGGGAATAGAGGTGGTGAAGGTAGGTTTATTTTTTTTTAGCGTTATTAATGATATTTAAGGTTTTTAAACATTTTTTGTACATATTATTCACGAGATTTTTACTGTAGTTGGCCATAATAGCAATTTCTTTGATATGGTGAATTTCTTCTTTTAACAGTTTTTTATTAGAACAGTGGTAGTATGGCACGGTTTATAAATAAACAAAGTGCAGCATGTAATGGCTCTAGTATAAAAAATAAAAAAATGAAGCTAAAAAATTGAATATCAATATCCCAATAAAACCAAATAAAAATATTTTCGAACACCTTCGTAATGAAAAAGATCAAATAAATTATAAATCAACTGCAGGTATCTACAAAATTAATTTTGAACAAGAGAACCGTAAAAAAGCCTGTTGCATTGGGATGATGAAACGCTGAATTAAAGACCGTGAAAAAGAACATTGCGCTGATTTGATATTTAACAAAATAGCCACTGCTTTATCCGTTACTCATAATACTAATCCCATCAACTTAAATTCTCTTAATATCTAAAAAATAGCCCCTTTTAACAACCATCACTACGCACTAAAATGAGAAGCCAGTGAAATAATTACTAATACCCAATCTGTAAATGACCAAGAGCATAGTCTTATTCCAGCAATCTGGCAAAACGCAATGGAAAAGCAATATGAAGTGAAGGGAACGGCAAAGATGAAAAGAAAGCAATAACGAAGAGACAGTCACATCAGCGCAATGAAGATGGATGCAGAGCATCAGAAATATATATGCGCAATAAAAAAGGATACTTTGTGTGAGGTATAAGTTTAGCAAATATAATTTTAAGTACTTTTAGATAATTTAATGCATATCAAAATTAATCGTTTTCTTTTTACAGTTTCTCAATCATCAGCCTGCTGTTTTGCCCTTTTTTTCAAATTTCAAATAAAAAAAAATTTTTAATGCTTCGCAATTTTGATAAAGCAAACCATCCTTGTTGTGTAAGTACCCAGTTAGGATGTTAGCACAGCATGCAACTAATGCAACAAAGTTTATACTTTTATTTAAAATTAATAAAAGGTAAAGTATAAAATATATATTAAAAGCATTTAAAACCGTTAAAATTACCTTGCGAGCGCTTTCACCGGAGCACATGCCTGAGGAAGACTGCTGAAGCGGTCGAAAGCGCTCGCAAGGTAATTTTAACGGTTTTAAATGCTTTTAATATATAAAGTTTATACTGTTACGAATTTGGAAATAAAATAATTCATAGTTATTTTTATGTAAATTCATTCAAAGAGGCTTAGTCAGGATATAAAATGCTGATTTTCTGCATTTCTAGTTTGTTTCATTTCTTCAGTCAATTTGGTTTTCATCTTTTCCTGTACTGCATTCATTTGTTTCATTTCTTCAGTCAAACTATCTCTCATCGCTTTTTGCCCCGTTTCTATACTATCTTTCATTTCACTCATCTGGGCAGCTAACCTTTCGAGAAGTTTCTTCATGTCTTGCTCCATACCTCTAGTTATCACCATTCACCAGACAATCCCACTCATGACACCAGAAATATTGCATACTTGGAGTTTCGTGAGTTGTTTCTGAATGAAAGGCAAAACTTGCAGAAGTTCAGCAGTTTATTTACAGAAAAATCTAGAAGAATACAGGTCTACAAACCAAGTATCAACTTCAGTTTTACCAGAAAATACGGCTTAAATAATAGCTGACAACGGCTTAAATAATAGCTCACAGTACAATCTATAGCTTACTATTAACAGACAGTAAAGGCTATAATTCAAAGAGGCTCAGAGCTCTTTATGCAGCAATGAATGCCTTAGCGAAACTAAACTGAAACTGACTGATTTGGCGTGAAGCAATTCCTTAAATACCCACATATAAATTGAAAAAATTCCAGAAACTCCACAGCCAATCAAGTTAGACCTTCCATATTTAGTATATCGATAATAAGGATTTCCTCGCCAAGATCGTTAAAAAAGTCCCCAAATTTGGCACCAAGGTCATTACCTGCCTTTGTGAAGCTTTTCAACGGTTTTTTAAAATGAGAAATGAGCTATTTTAATGTGAAAACAAACTGGAAATGCAAAAAAATAACATTTTATATCCCAAATAAGCATCTTTGAATGAATTTACATAAAAATAACTACGAATTATTTACAAATTCACAACAATACACAAATAGAATTGTTGCCAATCTAATAATGCAATGCAGACAAACATTTAGCTACCTCTATGGAGGTATCAATTTGAAAAAATATGCAAAACTTTATTAATATATGATCACAGAAAATGCACTATGAAAAAAATTCTATATTTAATATCTTTCTTTTTAAATACTTTGTTTCTAGTTTGAATGCATTTTGCTCTAGCACTATCCTGTGACAAAGACAAGAACAATGCACGCTAAACCATAACTTTTTAACTCTTTTCTACATAGCTCGATGGAAGTACACAGTATATAATGCTTTTCCCAATTGGCAATGTGTGAATTGTGATGTAGCTGCAGTACAAATACTAGGAAGCAAAGCTAATGTTATACGTTTAAACAGCATATCAGATAAAAAAAAAATCTGGAGTGACTCCACTCGACTTTCCGAACATTGAGTAACTAACAGTTTTGTAGATAAAATAAAGAAAGAGGAGTTGCTAAACAAACAAAAGAGAGAAAACCATAATAGAGTGTTTGAGTATTTTTCTCCATATATCACACGAGGTTTTATTTAACGCTACTGAACTTTGAGCCCTTAGATCATAATGATAAAGAATTTTTCGTTGTGTCTCTGTAAAAATCTATAAATGCTAGATTCACCAAAATGCTTATAGTTAGTGCAACAGTGATTTATAATATTCATACGAATTTTCAGCTCAATTGAATAAGGCGTTTAGATGCTATCGCGCTTTTAAAAATTTGGTCTCATAGTCCATAATGATAAAGAATTTTTCTTTGTGTCCCTGTAAAAAAACTGTAAGTGCTAGATTCACCAAAATCTATACAGTTGGTGCAAATGTGACCTATAACATGTGTACAAATTTTTTTCTCAGATTAATAAGGCGTTTAGACGCTATCACACTTTTAAGAATTTGGCCCCATAGGCCATAATGATAAAGAATTTTACTTTGTGTCCCTGTAAAAAAACTATAAGTGCTAGATTCACCAAAATCTATACAGATTGAGTATCTGTGACCTATAATATGTGTATAAAGTTTTTGCTCAATTGAATAAGGCGTCTAGATGCTATCGCACTTTTAAGATTTTGCTCCCATAGGCCATAATGATAAAGAATTTTTCTTTGTGTCCCTGTAAAAAAACTATAAGTGCTAGATTCACCAAAATCTATAGGGTTCGTACTATGGTGACTTACAATATACGTACCAACTTTCAGCTTATTCAAACAAAGCGTTTAGACGCTAGCGTGTTCACTCACAGACATACACACATACATACACACATACACACATACACACACACATACATACATCATCTCAAAAATAGTGGAAACGGACTCAGGGGACCTCGAAACGTATAGAAACATCAAAATCTTCAATTCGGATTCTTGACATGATTACAATACTTTCCTCACTATAGTGTTCGGAAAGTAAAAATATAGTATAAGATATATACCACATTTAATAAAAATATCACATTGCTTTAAAAAGAAACAAAAAATCTGCAACGTTATCAATGCTATGATAACTGCACTTTTTTGGGGAGGGAAATATTTAGCAGTTATTTAATCAAAAATACAACTAGCTGGACCCCGTCGACTTCGACGGTCACTTTATTGACCGTAATGTTTCAAAAATCGTTTATTAATTATATCATTAAATTATTTATTAAATCATTATTTAAATGTATTTCAAGTTAAAACATCTAATTTAATTTACAACATTTCACTTAAAAAAAAAGAAATTCGGAAAAATGGTTATAAATTAAAATACTATGTATGACATCACTTTCTACAAAGTACTGTCAATGTGACGTCAAACTGACTCCAAATAAAACAGTTGCTATCTTTTATTTTCTGTTTCTTTTAATACTAAGGCTACATGTTAGCTGACCAACCCGGCGTTGCCTGTACCCATGATAATAACCTTAATTGAACCTTAAATTTGTATGATTTTATATCTTTAACTCGATTTTGTTTGAATTTCTATTTTTAAATAAAGGCAACGCGAAAAAATAATCAGCTGTAACAAAAAAATTACCTCGAACCGAACGAAACTCAGTCTTGTGACACCGGTGTCTGTGGCAGCACATACGTGAGCCGCTAATAACGTAAAAAAAAATTCCCAAAAATTAACCTGCAACCGAAAGAACCCACCCGGTGTTGCCCGGGCCCATGATAATAACCTTAAATGCACCTTAAATTTGTATGGTTTTATATCTTTAACTCGATTTTGTTTGAATTTCTATTTTTAAATGAAAAGATCACAAAAAAAAAAAAAGAAAATAATAATAATAATAATAATAATCATTATCTGTAACAAATAAAAATTACTTCAAACAGAACGGAACTCGGGTTCGTATCCCAGTGCCTGTGGCACGTATATGCAGACAGCTATTAACATGAAAAAATTCTCAAAAATTAACCTTGAACCGAACGAACCTCTGACTCGTGTTACCGCTGCCTGTGGCTGCGGCACCGTATAGCAGGCATGCTACTTACGCACTGCAAAATCCACTTTCCTCCAACAGGGAGCACAGTATGTTCTATACGAAAATCACCAATCACCTTGAATTTCCAAGACCTTTCAAATAAGGTGTCACATGGTGGTGTCAACTGTAAAATCCTTTAGTTGCACTTTCCACCGCCAGGGGGCGCAGTTTGTTCTGTACGAACATCACCAACGGTGAGGAAATACCAAGATCACTTAGTTCCATTTCACTTAGTTCCAAAATCACTTAGTTCCATTTTTTACCACCAGGGGTCGCATTATACTGTATACAAACATCCCCAATCGACATGAAATTTCAAGACCTTTAAAATGAGGTGCTACATGTGTGGGTCTAGAACGGATTTCCCTCTCAAACTAATTTCCCCCCTTTCCCCTCTCCTCCAAATCTACTTTCCCCCTTTTTCCCCCTTTAAAATCGAAAATTCCAAATTCGCAGATATTGATTTTTTAGTATTCGACTCTAGTCCCCATATGTAGAATTTCTTCACCGTGAAGCAATTTGAAGCTTAGTTAAGCTCGTAAACGTGTTTTTAACCCGAAACGGGTGGGAAATGGTTTCCCACCCGTTTCCCCCGGGGGGAAACTGATTAAAGTTGATTCTGCACGCATAACTTTCCTCAAACTCAACGAATTTAAGCAGTTAATAGCTCAAAAGAAAGAGCTTGATCCACTGAGTGTTCTTAGACTTGTGTCAACAGCCTACATTAATTAGAAATCTAGTTATAGAGGTTTGAGTGAAGGAAAATCTTGAAAAAATTGAATGTAAAGTTGATTCTGCACGCATAACTTTCCTCAAACTCAACGAATTTAAGCAGTTAATAGCTCAAAAGAAAGAGCTTGATCCACTGAGTGTTCTTAGACTTGTGTCAACAGCCTACATTAATTAGAACTCTAGTTATAGAGGTTTGAGTAAAGGAAAATCTTGAAAAAATTGAATGTAAAGTTGATTCTGCACGCATAACTTTCCTCAGACTCAACAAATTTAAGCAGTTAATAGCTCAAAAGAAAGAGCTTGATTCACTGAGTGTTCTGAGAGTGAAACGATCAAGATCCATTCAATAGAAGAGGAGCTATGAGAATTCGAATTGTTTGAGTGAATGTGTCCCATAGGAAATGTACAGGGAAGAATCGCGTTTGAGTATAACTTGAGTAAGGTGGGAGTTGAGTAAATTTCAATGATTGATGACATATCTGTGTCTAAATACCTTTCATTTAAAAAAAAAATGAAGGAAATCGCCCGGATAGAACGGCCAGACGGACTGCCTTTAGTTTTCATAAATTCTTTTAATATATAAGATTCCGATTAAATGATTTTCCGGTTACCTGGATTCTGGATAAACAATTCCATACTGTATACGAATCTACTAATGAGAAAGTATAAATTTCCGAAAGAATAGTAGTTGGTTGGTTATTTAGCATTTTATGATGCATATCCAAAAAAGGATATTCTTCACTTTTTTTTTTTTTTTTTTGAATAATTAAAACAACTTGGAATAAAACATGGCCATCCAGATTGTCATTAAATAAAAGTTACTTTAGAAATCATAAGAAAAGAATGAGTAAAATGTAAGAGATAAAACAAGATAAAAATCAAATTTCATGAGTGAAAAAAATGAATCAAATCATTGATGAGTAAAAGCCAGATTCCATTTAAAAAGTTGGTTAGTTCAGTATGAGGATTTATACCCAAAAAGATCATTAGATTTGGTGAAGATGATTTGAAGTAATGGCTATATAAGTGGTGTCTGCATGGATAATCCGTCGTGATATAACAAAATGTAAGTGAACTGAAATGACATTTGGGACAGAAGACCTAAAGAATAGTGAGAAGTTGGTAATAAAGCAGGAAGATCAAGACAAAAAAAAAAAAAAAATGTATGAGATAAAATCAACTTTAGTCACATTATAATCAATCAATTTAGTTACTCAAGGAAGCTCTCAATAAATATATTTTTAAAGGTAAGAGTATAAAAGTAAAAGTAACAATGGTTGGATTCTCAGTAACCAAAAGAAAATTTTAATAACATATTCAATTTACACCGGTTGTAAAGAGCTGAACACATAAATTAAAACTAAAAACTTTTCTTATGGTTAGAGATCTTAAATATTCTGGTGGGAAAATTAAAATTGGTCTAATTTTATAAATATGCATATGCTGATTACTATAACATGTCATTTACAAAAAACTTAAAAATCAAATTAATATTTAAAATTCTTTTAATAGCTGAATAGTTTTTAGATATGTGTGAATTTTATTATGTAAACTAAAGTAAGACATGAATATAATTGCAATGTTAATCGCATGCCACTGACAAACAAGTTATGCATACAACTATTTAACTATTAAATTGTATGAACCTACATCAAAAATAGTAATAAAAGATTTTAAAAATTTTTGAAGAATGTTTTTAAATTGTTAAAATAAGGTTGAATATTTTATAATGCAATTTCACAGTTTACACTAATATTCTTCAAATTTTCTTTAGTCACTCAAAACATACATACATAATCTCATAAAAAACAATACTATTGTAAAAGTCACCCCACCCAGCAAAAACTCTTACCTTTCTTAAGCAGCCAAAAAAAGGATTGATATCAAATTTCGCCGCCGCTATTGAATCCCGGGTACTCAATGCCTAGCTTAATGAAGATCTGCCAATAACACTGCATGTATCTTTCTAATATATCCTAATCTCTTTCAACATTCTTTGTTACCTGTGTTAGTTTTTTCGCTGCATTATAAAGTTATAATTTAAAGTATTTTTATGGCGGGGTGCGTCCTCTATGTAGAAGTTTTAATTAATAAAAAATTTAGTTAGTAAAGATTAAAATATTATTACGCACCCCCCCCCCCCCCCCGATTAGGATATATTAGAAAGATACATGCAGTGTTATTGGCAGATCTTCATTAAGCTAGGCATTGAGTACCCGGGATTCAATAGCGGCAGCAAAATTTGATATCAATCCTTTTTTTGGCTGCTTAAGAAAGGTAAGAGTTTTGCTGGACGGGGTGACTTTTACAATAGTATTGTTTTTTATGAGATATCACTTCTTTTTGCAGGTTATGTATGTACTTTTATAAATATAATACGTATGCATAAGAAAGGTAAGAGTTTTTGCTGGGCGGGGTGACTTTTACAATAGTATTGTTTTTTTATGAGATATCACTTCTTTTTGCAGGTTATGTATGTGCTTTTATAAATTTAATACTTATGCATAATGAATATATTTGTGTAATAGATCGATAAAAATCGTGCGTGTTATGCATATATGTAAATATAGTGTTATAGATTTCTAAATAGTACTAGTTCTTTTTATGTGATTTTTTTCTAAGAGATTTAGTCACATTATAAAATTTCAATTTTTCGCATTTCTAGCTTGTTTCCACATTATAAAAGAACCTTCTCCGTTAAAAACACACTTTATCAGGGCATGTAACAGACTTGGCGATGAATTTGGTGACTTTATTGCACCTTGACAACTATTTTGATGATCTTGGTGAAAAAAATTTTATTATCGATAGACCCATTGTCCAAGTTGTAACTCGATTATTAAGTGCAGTTTCCACTGAGGTTGGTTGGAAGTCGTTTCGAGCGGCGTAATTCAGAATCGTTTGATGTGGTCAAGTGGTTGGAATGCTTTGACGGGTTGGTTTGACTGGTTGGAAGTCCCTGGCTCTAACCACCAGCTGAGATAATTGAGGGGCCAGAGGCAGATAACTTCGTCAATTTTGCATGCTTTCCTTTGAAGTAAATGCACAATCTAATAAAAAAAGCTTACAACTGATGACAAGACATTTGGCTCTTTGTGTCGTGAGCGTGATTAATGGTTTTTTGTACCTCGAAGTTCCAACTGCAATGGAAACCGGTCTTTACGAAAGTTAATATAAAATTCAGGATTAATGGCGGGCTATAAAAGGAGTCCCGTTCCGACCACTGAGGTGAGTTTCTTGCTAAGATTTTACGAAATAGAAAGTTTTGCTTGACTAAGTCTCTACCATTGAATTGTAGCTTATTTCTCTATGTTATGACTATGGTATCCTTTGTGCTGTGATTTATATGTTGTCAGCTGTTATTTAAGCTGTGTTTTCTGGTGAAACTCAAGTTGATACTGGGTTTAACTAAGGTGACCAAATTTTTTAAACCCAATTTGAGGACAAATCATCGCAGCATCCTCAAATTGAAAGGACATTTGAGGACAAATTTGTAAATTCGAGATCATTTGTCCTCAGATGATTTTCAAATTGGTAAAAATATATTATCACCGTGTTCTGAGCTATCCTAAAAGTTTCAAATGTCTAGCTAGTCGGGAAGTAAGTTAAAAATCAATTGTGAGATTTGTGCTGGTAACACTGCCGATGGAAGCAGGAACCCGAAACAGTTCGCTAAAAGTATTTAAAAAATGCATTTTCACCATGTTCTGAACTATTCTGAAAGTTTCAAATGTCTAGCTAGTCGGGAAGTTAGTTAAATATATTTTCTGTCGAATCATATAAACGCTGCTGAAGGCAGTAGGGACCTGAAACAGTTGACTAAAAGTGCTAAAAAATGTATTGTCAACGTGTTCTAAGCTATAATTAAAGTTTCAAATGTCTAGCTAGTCTGGAATTTAGTTAAAAAGTGATTGTAAAATGTGTACTGGTAAAGCTGTCGAAGGCAGCAGTAACCCGAAACAGTTGGCTAAAAGTATTATAAAAATGCATTTTCACCCTGTTCTGAACTATTCTGAAAGTTTCAAATGTCTAGCTAGTCAGGAAATTAGTTAAATAAATTTTCTGTCGAATCATATAAACGCTGCCGAAGGCAGTAGGGATCTGAAACAGTCGACTGAAAGTGTTAAATGTATTGTCACTGTGTTCTGAGATATCCTGAAAGTTTCAAATGCCTAGCTAGTCGGAAAGTTAGTTAAAAATCGATTGCAAGCTTTGTGCTTGTAACGCTGCCAATGGCAGCAGGAACCCGAAGCAGTTGGCTAAAAGTAATAAAAAAATGTATTTTCTCCGTGTTCTAAACTAGTCTGAAAATTTCAAATGTCTAGCTAGTCGGGAAATTAGTTAAATAAATTTTCTGTCGAATCATATAAACGCTGCCGAAGGCAGTAGGCACCTGAGACAGTTGACTAAAAGTGTTAAAAAATGTATTGTCACCGTGTTATGAGCTATCCTGAAAGTTTCAAATGTCTAGCTAGTCGGAAAGTTAGTTAAAAAGCGATTGCAAGATGTGGACTGGTAACGTTGCCGTAGACAGCAGTAACCCGACCAAAAAAATTTTTGGTTGCAAAAGGCACTGGTACGGGTCAGAAGGAATGTCCATGCAAATTTTCAGCTCATTAGCTGCAGAACTCTAGGCTCAATCGCCGTCAGAAGTTTTTGTCTTAACAATTACCAGAAGAAGAAGAAGAAACTAACAGGGAAATTTCGGGTTTTCAAAGTTATATAACTCAGGCCCCTTAATTCGGAGCGACATGCAAATTTGTATGTTTTGTCTTAAGGGTATGCTTAAGGTCTGTGCAAAAAATCATATGTCTTGGGGTAGTTGAAAAGTACGAGATGCTATGTCGACATAATATACACTTGTAGCGTTCACCATTGACTTCCTACTTTATAAATTTCATTTGTATTTTCTTAATGTTTGTTTTAGCTTGGCGGGGTGGAACGCTACCGTGTTCCTTGATATGTAAACTTTGTATAAAAAGAACAATTTAAGTAACTATTAAAGTAGATGATATTTTAAGAAATAAAACATTATACATATATTACTAGCAGGCTACGTCCATTTCACTGGTCACTATTTTTAAATGAAGCAATATAATTAATGAATTCTCAAAATTGTATTAATTTTTATCATATGAAAAAAAAGAAAAAAATTCTGATCGGGAAAAATGTCGCACTGGGTCCCCACTGCCTTTGGCAGCGCAGCCCACCATTTATGTTCGACACTCTTCATGAATCATTATAAAATTCTAAATGGAAAAAAATCTCGCACCAGGGCCCCACTGCCTTCAGTAGTGCAGGTCATTGTCAGGCATGAGAGTGCAGAAAATTAAAAAAATAGGAAACACGCGTGTTCATAAAATTAATTTAAAAAAATAATAATAATAATGCACGCGGGGAAATTTATACAAATGTACGTTCATAAAATTTATTTCAAATGAAAAATAATGCTCACAGGAAAAAACTATACAAAATATTCTAAAAGTGACAAATTATGTAAACTAAAATAATGCACATGAACACAATAAAACATGTGTTAAAAAAAAAAAAAAAATAGCTAGCAATCATTGGCTGGTGGTGGAAAATGGGAAAGAAGGAGGGGGGGGGGGTAAAAAGTAGTTCATGAGTGGGAAATATTGAACACAATTCTACTTCTTTATGGGTTCCAGAATATCATAAAGTAAGTTTAAAATTAATATTGTGGATGGATAATTATTCAAAAATAAAAGGCTACCCGCAGAATGTTTGATCGGCAATGGTTAGAGATGAAAAAAAAGGGGAGGGGGACAAAAAAAATTACACGAGTGAGAAATATTGAATAATTCTGTTCTTTTATATGTTATAGAATTTGACAAAGCATGTTTAAAATGAATATTGACATTTATATTTTGGATGGAAAAAGATTGAGAATATAAAGTTTTTCGTGGAGCATTTGAGCACTGATCGTTATTGGAGTTTGATTTTCACAAAATAAAAAATCGCAAAATTAACGAAAATTGAAAAAAAGCGGAAAATCGCGGATCTGCAGAAAATTCTCATGCCTGCATTGTGCACTGTGTGTGAGCATTTCTGTTCAACACTCTTAATGAATCACTATATTATCGTAAGGGAAAAACATAAATATAAAATACAAAAAAAAAAAAAAAAAATCTCTCATCAGTGAAATAATCAGTCCAGGCCTCTATTGACTGCAGCAGAGTATACAAGTGCATACGGTGCGCTTCTTCCTTCGCCCACCGTTCCCACCACTCCTAATTATTTTACATTTTCAAAAATATCCGCAATCGTTTTTCTTGGCATTTAAACCTAATAATACTAATATCCGAAGTTCTATCTGAATTTCTTTATTTTTGCCCTTGCGTCGACCCCTCATAATAATTCTACACTTTTGAAAATATCCGCAATCGATTCATCGAGCCTTAAAATCCAATAATGCTAATTTTCAATGCTCTAATTCTTATTTCTATTTTTTTGCCCCTTTGCCCTCCCCCTTTTCTTCTATCCTAATCATTTTACAAATTCGAAAATATCCACAATCCATTTGTATATCAAAAACCTCTAAGTACCAATTTTGAATGATCTAACTCCATTTTTATTTTTTTGCCCTTCCGCTCCCCCTTCCCACCCATCCTAATAACTTTACAAATTCAAAAATATTTGCAATCGATTTATCGGGCCTTAAAACTCAATAACACTAATTTTCAACGCTCTAACTCTTATTTCTATATTTTTGCCCTTTCGCCCCTCCCCTTCTATCCAAATAACTTTACAAATTTGAAAATATTCGCAATCAATTTGCAGATATCAAAAAACCTCTATGTACTAATTTTGAACAATCTAACTCTATTTTTATTTTTTTGCCTCTCCGTCCCCCCCTTCCCGCCCATCCTAATAACTTTACACTTTCGAAAATATCCTTATTCAAATAGTGGGCCTCTAAAACCTATCTGTATCAATTTTGAACTGTCTAACTGCATTTCTATTTCTCTCTTTTTTTTTTTTTTTTGTTGCCCCATAGTCCCTCCTCCTCCCACCCCACCTGGGACAAATTTCTAAAATTAAAGAAATTAGTTTTTAGGTATTTGTGGGAGCTATATTTTAGAGCAAAAATCTCACATATATCTTTTTTTCTGTTTGCGATATAAAGGATTATTTCAAATCACGTTTTGCCCCCCCCCCTTCCCCTCTTGGGGGATGAATTTCTAAAATTCCAGAAATAGGTTTTTAGGCATTTGTATTAGCTATATATTAGAGCAAAAATTTCATGTATATCTGTTTTTTTTGTTTGAGATATATAGGAGTATGTGAAACCATGTTTTGCGCACGTGAAATCATGTTTTTGCCCCCTTCCCCCCCCCTCTTGAACTGAATTTCTAAAATTCCAGAAATCGTTTTTTAGATATTTGTGTTAGCTATATTTTAAAGCAAAAATTTTATGGCCATCTGTTTTTTTCTTTGAGATATGAAGGTTTTTGTAAAATCATGTTTTGTCCCACACTCTCCCTTGGGGGGCGAATTTTGCAAAATCGCTTCTTAGGGGGTGCTTATACTATATGTTCTATAATCTGACCCAGTTTCGAGTCAAGGACTCCAGTAGATTTTGCTGTGCATTGATGAGTCAGTGAGTGAGTGAGTCAGTGAATGAGTGGAAGTACTCTTTTATCTATATAGAAGATTTCTGTGCTTAGATTTATATCACTGTTAACTTTTAAATGAAATGATTTTTGTTTTTACAACTTTTTTAATGAAAGTATAGAAAATTAAATAAACTATAAAAACATATGAAAATTACAAAACACTACATAAAATAAATTTTAACTTGAAAATTCTCAAGTCCTATAAATATAAAATAAAGTGAAACACAGCAAAGACTTTAAATATGCACAAAGAAAAAATTATAAATAACAGCATTGTCATACAGCATAAGTTTCTTCCATCTTTTTCAGACTAATATCTCTAAGTTTTTTCCATAATTCTAGAGCTCCTTTATCACCTGAAGAAAAAAGGAACAAAATATTGAAATACTATCTTAAATTAGCATAATTTTTACATTTCAAATCTTCAAATAATACTAATAAAAGAATTATGCTTGTATAGTTTCATATTAAATTACCTTCTTCCATACTTCTGAAATAATTTCTGGCATTTTCATTGAATTCTGGGTCTTGTTCACTTCTGGCATAAGAGTCTCTGTAAACCTAACATATGTTAATAATAAAATAACCCCACATCTAAAAATATATTTTTTTTAATATTCAAACCAAAATTTAGCGTTTTGACCATATTTCTTTTAAAGTTTAAATCAGATTAAAAAAAGAAATTGATTGTAAAAAAAAAAAAAAAAAAAAGAATATTTTTTACAAATTTATTTTAGATAAAGAATTTCAGCAAAAAAATTGCAAGTATAAGGCATTTTCCATTTATCTTATTTAAAGTTTAAAATTAAGCTAATAATATATTAAAATCACACAATCAACTGATAGGGAAGAAAATCATATTTATTGAAATTTATTTTTCCGACTGAGTGAAAATAATGCCTGGACCGGGAGTCGAACCCCAGATCTTTGACTTACAAGGTCAAGGTTCTACCAATTGAGCTATCCAGGCCGACAACTGGTGGACATTACTCACTCAGACAACCTTTAGGCAGAAACATCTGGTCTATCATGTAGATAGCTCGACAGAAAGACCTACATGATAGACCAGATGTTTCCTCCTAAAGGTTGTCTGAGTGAGCAATGTCTACCGGTTGTCGGCCTGGATAGCTCAATTGGTGGAGCCTTGACTTTGTAAGTCAAAGATCTGGGGTTCGACTCCCGGTCCAGACATTATTTTCACTCAGTCGGAAAAATAAATTTCAATAAATAAGCTAATGATGTTTCATTAAATCAATTATACACAATAATCATGTAATACACTAAATATGAGGTTCTAACACGGAAAAATTTTACAAAGAAAATTATAAAATGAAATTTTGTGAAAAGAATTTCAATGTTGTGAAGGTGTTCACTTTATGAAGTAGAATTTTGTAAAGAGAGGTGATCACAATTTTCGCCTGAATCAACCCCCAGATATGCATACATTATTTTAATATATAGTGAACTTTTATACCTGGACAATTTCAATGAAGCAAAAAACCCATAAAATCTAAGTTAAAATTTAGATTTTTTTTTTTTTCTTTTTGCCTGTAGTGCTAAAATATGAATCAAATAAAAAACTTTTAAAAAATCACTATGTTAAAATAAATAAATCTAAAAGATTAGGGCTAATGTACCAGGTGTCCCAAATAAAGTAACAAAACTTAATTTTTATACAAGAAAAGAAAAGTTGTGATGTACAAGTTAAAGTAAACTGACTACACAAGTCCAAGGCCTGGGTAGAATCAATGCCATCTGTGAGGTTCTTTTTAAAGAGTCCTAGTCCATATTTACATGAGTTTTAGAGAAAAACCAAAGAAAACTAAGAACATGACTTGGAAATGAACCTAGCATTTTTTATCTACCAGCTTTGAGAGCAGAACCTCTTGGACACTGGTGAAGCAACAATTTGATGGCACACGTCATAAATTTATACAGAATAGTACACAGAACAATAAAATTCACCATAATCTGCAAGCAACTGAAAATATACAATGTTCAATAGTTGAAAACATTGCATTTAGAACATTACACACATGACATGTTATGCCGGCATTAAGGTCAGAGACAGATATGATGGGATTACAACAGACCAAATCTTTGAGGTAGTCACACAACTAAAAATTGTATGCATTAATTTGATGATAACAAAAGTTAAGCTATAAGAAAATGCTGGTTGATAATTATCCGCATTAGTAAAATAGCATACTTATCTATGGAAGAATACTATCCTGCTTAAACATTCTTATGTCATCACTTCCCATTGCCATGTCTGAAAAATCATAATTAAAGACTGTTTTTGCAGGAGAGGGTCAGGGACAGTGAACGATAGAGCTTAGAGCATTAAGCTCAATAATAAAATACTGCAAATAAGTCATTTATATTAATATATAGAAATGTTTTTCAATATAGTAGAAACAATTTTTATATTAGGGAATCATAAAGGTTTGATCTACAGAAACTTTTGACACATGGAAATTTTATATACAATAGATGGTAGTGTTAAAATACTGTTAACAGGATGCCAAAATGTACATTATATGAAAAGGGATGTTTCAAATCATAAAGTAGGGGTGAAAGTACCTAAGCAAAAACCCTGAAAATTGCTACCTGTATGTATATAGGAGAGACTTAATAATAGTTTATGATGTAGCTGCTTATAATATGTGATATCTGGAGAATTCTTAATACATTTTAAAGCAAATTAAACATTCAAAATGAGAAAGTTCTATAAAAACAAAATGATTTAACAAGAAATTAAGAGACAGCAAAATTTTCAAAATAGCCCCTGAAAAGTTTCACCCCTGCATAAAGTTTAAAACTTAATCAAAATAATTGCTGGGATTTACTGGCAAAAATAATAATGATTTATAGTCCTTATTATTTGTTAAAAACACTTTTTAAATACAAAATATTTTTTTTTAATAAACAAGGTGGATGAATAAAGAATCAAGATTAAGTGTGTACATATTTTTAATTTAAGAATTTATATGAGGGCAATCCAGAAAGAAAGTTTTGCTTAAAAATCTGCCACAGAAGTGATGTGTTTGTGATTTCACGCATCTGCTTCCCACTTTGTTGACTGATTGGCAAATAAGTGAAGTTATTTGTAGATCACAGAACAATGAGTCAGCTGTGTGCTGAGCATTTAAAATGTTAAAAATAAATAAATAAAATTAACATCTCACCACTTGGGAATTATGGTTTGTTTTATTAAACCAATTGAAATACAGAGAAAAATATGTGAAATTTAAAGACAAAATTTGGTGGGTGATTTTAAGGTAAGGAGATAGGAGCAAAATTTCAATAAAGGACATTAATACACTTACAATAAGAACAAAATGGGAAGACAGCTCTTACTGATGATTATTTGCTCACAGAAGTTGAAGATAAGATTAGGGGGAAAGAAAAGGTTCACCATTAAGACACAGTTAATGCATTTTCTTCAAATTTCTTGTTGAATTCATGAAATAATATCTCACGTCTTCATGAACTGTGAAATTGCAGAAGGCATTTTTCTACGATAAGGGCATACAAAAGCTTATTTCTCGCTATGATAAATGCTTCAACAATGATGGCAATTATTTGGAAAAAATAATCTAAGCATTGTACTTCATTATGCAATAAACATTTTTTAAATAATAAATAATGGTTTCCTTTTGTTTAATTACTTAATGAATTTTATTTTCTGAATTGCCTTTGCATATTTTTGTTATGTATTAATCTTTCTGCAGTCTCAACAAATACAGTCGAACCTCGTTAACAGAGCCTGACTAAGGCAGGGGCATACGGGGCAGTTGCCCTGGGTCCCCACATCAGAGGGGGGCCTCCCAAATCAAATAGAATGTTTATTTTGCGTTTCCTTCTTTAATAAACTTTTTTAAAACAAAATATCAGTATAGTGTAAAATCCGGCTTAATTGAGCCATCTTAAATGTGAAAATTTAGCTGAATTCCGCCCTAATGTCAGCAAGGATATGAATTTTTCGCAGCTAGATGACAAAGTTAACAATCCGAAATAAAATGGATCTATAATGAGGTGAAAAATTTATATACCTCCATAAAGTTTGGTTCTTCATTACTGAAGTAGTGAAGCAGAGGGGGGCCCCCAAATAAGTTTTTGCACCAGGCCCCAATTAGGCTAAGTCGGGCCCTGCTCGTTAATGTGAACTACTTTTAACATGAACTGTTTCGACAAACCCCATCAAAAGGATGATTAGTTTCTGAGTTACTGATAGCATGAACTACTGGTAACATGAACAAATTTTTTATCCCCCTTGAGATTCACGTTATCGAGGTACGACTGTATAGGAATTAGCCAATCATATAATTAAAACTAGCTTTAAACTCTTATCAATACCTCAAATAAATGACCTAAAGCATCATGAGAAAGTTTTTCTTCAGAGCCAAACTGCTTGAATCCTAAAGCTAAAATCCCTGTAAATATAAATATAAATAAAAACAAGATTACCAGTCAGAAGCATTTAAAAAATGAATGCTGAATGATATAAAAATAGGATCTTTAGAAACAAACACCACAAACAGTTAATGGCATATTAATTTTAAAAGAGTAATCAGAAAATAAAAACAAAAATTAAGCTTACGATACTCAAAGCATTCAATAGTGAAAATTTGGTATGCAAACTTTTCAACAAGCAAATCAGTTATACCCTATGCTTTGATTCTGATAAATACATCAAATCAAGGGTGAAAAAATATAATAATAATTTTAAATGTTATTTTATAATACCTTTTGAAATTTGGCACAATTGTTAGCAATTCTAGAACTTAATTGCTATCCTCATCTTATACTATTAAGTGAGCAATATTTGTATATTTCACTGTTCTCGAAAACGGTAGCTCGGACAGTCACGAGATTTAACACAAAGGTGCCCCCCGAAGGATCATTGAGCACATCGAAGTCAGAATTTCGAATTTCTGTTTAGTTTTCTTTTAATTAATAAAAATATGAAAATAATAAGCTAATAATAGAAAAAAATTAGCCATTTTAATTTAATCCATAATTTAATTGTTGCCAAAAAAAAAAAAAAAAAAAATACGAGTTTATTTTTTTTTTCAACAGGAAAATAAATACATTTATCTAAACATGAACAATACTACACACTACTGATCGCAGAGCTTCCAAATTTGGCATATAGGTACCTGGGATCCTGCAGATGTGCACCTCATCGAGATTTTTTCGAATTTCTAATTTGAATTTTTTAAATTAATGTTGTTTCGATTTTAAACATTGGCTTTTATGTTTCATTTTTCATGAATTCATTCTTCAATTGTAATCGTCTGCGTATCTTAGCAACGGCTATATTATGCAATTTATTTTTTATTTAATACATTTATTTGAGGGCGAATCTTTTTTCTCTTTTTAATTTATTATATTTATTGAAAATAAAATGGTAATGCAGTAGAAAAAATTAAATATATTAAATTTAAAATTTAAAAATGTATTTATAACAGTTCTGTTTATGTATAATTTTTGTAGTATAACAACAATTATTTTTCATTTGTTAATTTAATTTCTTTAAAAGTTTTTTTTTCTAATTTATAGTATTTGTCAGGAAATAATGGTAGTATATAGTAGAAAGGATTAAACTGATTGGAATTTATTTGTTTTTTATGTATTTAATTCCTTCTAAAAGAAAATCTACTTTTTATTTTATTTCATTATATTGGTCGAAACAGGGTCGTACTGGCATAACAAAGAGGGCGCTGGCAATTTAAATAAAAAGGGCGCCAGCAATCTAGATGAAAAGGGCGCCAGTTTACTACTAAACATTATTCAAGGTTATTATATGTAGTGGCCGAGAAGTTCTGCTCTCTAAATTGGTATAAGTAGTGTCAGTTTCGATCTCAGGTCTAAACGCTTGACCTAATCATACGAAGTTTTCCATATTTTTCTCCGAAACTTGTGTAAATATGGGAATAGGAGCTAAGACTCTTTAAAAAGACCTAATGGAAGGCATTCCACGGAGAACTGGGATCTAAGTGCAATCAATCTTGCACCAATACCAAGGTGATTACAAAAAATTTTCTTCATACACGACCAGAGTTCTCAAAGGCTTTTAATACATTCCTTTTCCACCTTAGACAGCTTTCTTTTCTTTTTAACGCTTCACCAATGGAATACAGTCGGCTGCAAAATTATTCGAGCACTAGCAATAATCCTTGCCAAAAAAAAGTACACTTACTACAGCTTTGTTAAATAAATCCTTGTCGAGTCATGTTCTTAATTAGTCTAAGAACATGATTCGACAAGGATTTACTTAGCAAAACAGTCTTAAGTGTACTTTTTAAATATAGGAATTATTGGCTAGTGCTCGAATAATTTTGCAGCCGACTGTTTATCATATTATAAAATCACTACATAAAATTTCTGATACATAAAAAACATAAACTTTCCTTTGTGAGAAGAGAACACTGTACACGACCCCTCTAAACACGACATCCCATTAAAGAAAAATGCCATGTCCGCTTGAATTTGAATATGTTAAAATATGCGCTCGAGCATGAAATTAAACACATTACTCCAGCTCTCACAGTTAAGTTTACAGTGATAAATTTTTTATATAACAAAACCCATAATTTTTAAATTGCGTCATAATTTTTTAGAATAAAAACCATAAATAATGTTGTTTCGATGACTGTATCTATAGAAATTGTGGTTTAAAACATATTAAAAAAATGGACAATGAGCAAAGAAAGGGTTGTTGGAATTAAAGCCGATTGACTGCACTAGGATCCTAGGCCTGAGGGAGAGTGTCCTCCACTGGGGTCTTTCTAAGGGTGAAATACGTATTTAAGCAATTTTTGGAGAAAACCACGGAAAATTCGAAAGACTAGACCGACAAGTGCAACCTGGGATCGAACCTGTCACCTCACACCTACCAGCTTTGAGCGCAAAACCATTGGTAGGCCGCAAGGAAAGGGAGAATGAAGTCAGAAAAATTAAGAAAAAAATTAAGCATTTTTCACGTAAGTTATTTCACAAGCAACAAATATTGCTCGCAGATTATTGTAAACAACAGAATGTCATAAGAAATTATTAGAATGTGTTTTATATTATTTATTTCATTATAATAAAGAAATTATGATTCAGAAGTATACAGGAGTGTTGTGAGTCTAACTTAAAAGAAAATAAATTAATAAGTTAAATGCATCAAAGAATTATATAATGGCATTTGTATGAAAGATAAACTTGATAATGATATGAGATATAGATATGACCATATTATAATTTTAAAAAATGAGAGAGGGAAAAAAAGTAAATAAAAAATAAACGAACACGGCACAAACTAAGCGCCCGATATGCCAGTAACGCAAGTTCAAGTAGGCCACGATCTAGAACAGCAAATTGTATCAGATCAGTTGCCCAAATTAAAAAGAAAAAAATGTTAACAAATGTACAGACAATTAGCATATCATATAAGCTGTAGAGTATAAGCGAAATACACTCCTTCTCATAATTATAAGGACACCCGTTTTTCTATATTAACTAAACACTGAACACTATTATTTAAACAAATATATTTTTAATTAATTTGAATTTCATTAATAGACTATATTTAAAAAGTTGTATCGTTTTTCTATCTTAAAAAACTTTAAATATGGTAAAAAGTTGATTTTTCATGCGTTCACAATTATAAGGACAGCTCGAATTTTTTCAGTTATTCTTTAAATTAATATTTTATGGGGTCTCTTTTTAGGGTTAAACAGTCAGACATTCTCTCTGGTATATATATATATGCTTTTTTTTTTTTAATATTCAGTTTCAATACCATTTCATATAGCATATATGATATTCTTAATACATTTAAACTATTTAAATTGCTTTCCACTTGCATGCACATTTCTAATATCATAAGTTAAGGTTTCTTCAACTTTTAGAGCATGGGAAAGGCAATAATACAGAAGTTTCTTTCTTCAAACTATTTCCTATTGCTCTAAAAGTGGAGCAAAAATGTAAGTCTTGTTGAAAAAAATATTATTACCCCCCAAAATTTAACAAAAATCTGAGAATTCTCCGTTTAAAATTTGCGGATATTCTCCTGATGTTCATAATAATAGAAAAAAATTACTAAATTCCTTCTGCCTTCAGTAGAAACAACTCCCCAGAGCACCATAGATCCACTTTCAAAACGCCCGATTCATATCTACATTTAAAAAATCTGCTCTGTCTTTCGCTATCTTCAGATCGTACCAGTAACTGTTAAAACCATTTGGTTAATCAAAAATAAAATGTTGTTCATCAGAAAATGCAACATTTTACCATTTAATACTGTCTTTATTCAATTTTAACACAGACGTGCTTTCCCCCATTAAATACTTATTGATTATTACAGGTTTTTTAATCATTTTAACATATTATTAATTATTTTAAGCATGCATAAATGTGAACCCCAACCTTTCGTTAAAAAATACGAGCAAATTCAGCAGCAGTCATTATGAGTAGAACAGTAAGAGGAATTATGAGTCTTCGATCTCTATGTAAAACAACTCTGATTTTGCATCAGATCTCTCTCCTATCGAATCAACAGTTCAACGTTTGATCACATTTCCTTCAGCAATTTTAGATCTTTGAATTTCATTAGAAATTCGGCGGATTGAAATTATCCTTCCATTTAAAAAACACATTTATCATACTTCACTACATGAACGTTCTTTTTTTCGAGGAATTATCAGTAATGTCCGTCCAAGAAAAATTGAAGGCTTATATATGAATTAATCTAGCCCAGTTGTTAACAAATTCGCATGTCAACTGTAATTTATCCGCTAGTAATTTAAATAAAACGAAAAAATCTGGATTGTCCCTATAATTATGAACATCTAAAAACGTGGAGAAAAACACATTTTGCATTATTTTTTATTAATTTTGTTTCATATTAAAAAAAATTATAGCAATTTTGGTTTTTAGAATACTAGATATATTAAGTACACTTAGTTAATCTTGTTCACAATTACTTTTACATTAGTTATTTCAAAATATAAAGTGTCTTTATAAATATGAGAAGGAGTGTATATATATTATTTTATTTTATTTCAAAGCATATGTCAAGTTTTTATTAAAGCTTCATAAAAAGTTAATGTAGGGAGCATATAATTCCAATCTACAGGACTACATGTGTGAAAAAATATATATATATATATATATATCACAATTTTTGAAGAATTCAAATATATAATCTCTCTCTCCACATTCCTGCACTTCAACAAATAATAATAAAATTATAAAAATAATAATGAATAATCATACCGTAGATTATTTTTCCCAAAATGAAAATTCTTGTATTTCACATGGCTTGGCTGATACCATTCAGATAATTCCACCTTCACTTTTTCACGTTACATTATATAGAATTAAAGATGTGCAGGTTTCACAGTGAATGTCCCTCCCCCATCTTCAACTATTCGTTAAAAAAAAAAAATTGAAGCACGTGTTTTCCCATTAGTTGAAAAAAGATTATTAGCATTTTTGTTCCGGATTTGTTTGAAATGCGTAAACGTGTGGGAACAAATAATATCTGTCACCATAATAGTTGTTGAAAAGACTTCGTATGTAAATGTACTATAACTATAATCATTTAGGTGACAAAAAGGGGAATGCATCAAATGCTCTCACATTAATCCCCCTGTTGTTGAAAAAGCCTTAACTGTGCCCACATCGAAAATTACTGATAACGTTCATTGTCATCCTCTCAGCCCAAAGTCCCAAAGCGTATACTAATCTGTAGGTTAGATATGCTTTGTCTCAGCCCTAGCTGTACATCGAGAAGTAACTAAGAATAATTTCTAGAAAGGAAAGACTTTTGTATGTACTTGTTTTGTTTACGTTGAAGGATAAGGCGAGGTACAGTTCGTTCAAAGATGGAATTTACATTCACGGAGAAAAAAAAAAATGATACAAAAGGCACTTTTTTTTTATATTGTATTCAGTATTAATTTTCAGTTTATTTTTATAAAGACGCTATATTTTTAAAAATTTTACATGCATCTTTATTAGAGTATGTGTTTCACTAAACATGCAAATCGCCCTGTTTAGTGGAACATGCAAGATACCCTGTTAACCCTTTAACGATCATTGGTTTCGCAGCGAAACCAAACATTTGGCATAATTTAAGAATTTTTATGCAGCACTTTTTTTTACTTTTCCCCCTTGTTTTAATCAGGTTTTAAACTTTTGTTCCTTTTCTGTCTGTAGATATCAGCACTATTCCAAAATTTAACAAATAATGCTTCACTAGAAGCTAATTGCATAAGTGACTTGAAGTTTCTTTGTGTGCGTGAGTGCGAATTGCTGGTTTGATGATGCACTAATGTCTCGTTTTTTTCATTTAATGAAAAGCTGGACTATTATTTTCACCCGAAACAACTTCTACGAGTTTTTGTAGTCGATAATGCTTACTTACAAAGTGTTTTATTTATTAAATTAAATATTATTTGAATTTAATAAGGTTAACTTATAGATGTTTCAAACCAAAAATTTCTCAAAAAGGAACAATGCGATTTTATTTATTTATTTATTTTTTTTAATATTTATGATCAGCTACGTGTCTAAAAGCCATTTTAAAAATTAGTTTAGTAACTTTTTTAAATAAATTAAGTAGTGAACGTTAATGGGTTAAGCCTTCTATATTAATTGTTATTCTTGATAGGGTTTGAGGGGGATAGGGATACATGTTTTTTCATCCATTTTTAGAGAAAATTTAAGAATATGTGCACCTCACTAAGGCTAAAAGGCGTGCTGGTTAGTATTTCATGAGCATTTAATATTAGTTTGTAAGCAGTTTTTGTCGTTTATAAAAACATTAAAAAGAGGGCTCCTTTTATGCCTGATCGGGCGCATATGGTGTTAATTCTACATTATTGATAGGGGCGCAGTTTTTATTTATTGATTTTATTTCATTTATATAAATAATTTTAGTGGAGAAATAAATACATGTACCATCCGGTAGATGTAAAAGGCGCCCTGTTTTGTATTATTTATTATTATTATTTTTTTTTTTCAAAAGTAGTTTTTTAGTTCATTTTAATAAGGAGGCTACATATAAAATTGTTGAAAACAGGGCGCCTTTTATGCCTAGCGGGGCGCATGTGATGTTATTACTATAACGTTACGATATACTTTATATTAAGCACTATTTTTTTTTTTTTTTTTTTTTTACATATTTGTAGTGTTTAAATTATATATGCGTACTTACTGAATATAAAAGGTGCCCTATTTTGTATTTATTTATTAAATAGTTTTTCCGTTCATTTTTATAAGAGGCTGCATATAAAACTGTTGAAAACAGGGCGCCTTTTATGCCTAGCGGGGCGCATATAGTGTTATCGCTAAAGTTACGATATATTTAATTGGGCACTTAAAATGTCTTTTGCATATTTGAAGTGTTTAAAATATATATGTAGGCCAAGTGCACCTCACTAAGGCTAAAAAGCGTCCTGTTTAAAACAGGACAGGGTGCCTTAAAAACAGGACACTTTTTTATCTAGAGGGGCGCATATGGTGTCATTTCGACTTTACTATATTATTTACAGGGCGCTTTTTTTTTTTTTTTGTATTTAGTATTAGTTTTCAGCTTATTTTTATAAAGACGCTATATTTTTATTTATTTTTACATACATTTTGATTAGAGAGGCACACGTATGTGCTTCGCTATTGCTAAACATGCAAGTCGCCCTGTTTTGTAGAACATGCAAGATACCCTGTTTTCTGTATTATTTGTAATTCTTGATATTGACAGATTTTTTTTTTTTTTTTATCCATGTTTTGATAAAATTTAAGAATATGTGCACCTCACTAAGGCTAAAAGGAATGTTGTTTAGTATTTCATGAGTATTGATTATTTGTTTGTAGCAATTTTTGTTGTTTATAAAAACATTAAAAAGAGGGCTCCTTTTATGCCAGATCGATCGCATATGGTGTTATTTCTACGTCACTGATAGGGGCACAGTTTTTATTTATTGATTTTATTTCATTTATATAAATAATTTTAGTGATGGAATAAATACATGTACCATCCCGTAAATGTAAAAGGCGCTCTGTTTTGTATTTTTTTTTTTCAAAAATAGTTTTTTAGTTTATTTTTATAAGGAGGCTACATATAAAATTCTTAAAAATTGCCTTTTACGCCTAGCGGGGCGCATATAGTGTTATCACTAAAGTTACGATATATTTTATTGGGCGATATGCGCTAAAATTTGTTTTACATATTTGTAGTGTTTAAAATATATGTACTCACTGAATATAAAAGGCGTCGTGTTTCGTATTTGTATTTAGTAATAGTTTTTAGTTGATTTTTATAATAACGCTACGTGTTTTAAAACTATAATTTGATTAATGGTGCTCACATATGTGTTCCACTGAACATGCAAGGCGCTTAATTTGTTGAAACATACAAGTTCGCTCTTTAGTGGAGAATGCAAGGCACCCTCTTTAGTGGAACTTACAAAACGCCTTTTACTTAGTCTTCTGTGTACCTAGTGTAGTGGGGAACATATTCAAGAACTCGCATTCTTCCTTTATAATACGTACATGTAGGCATTCAGATAAAGTAGTTTCAGGATTGCTTTTGAGAATAAATTCTACCGAAATATTTCCTTCAATTTTAAACAAAAACCATAATAATTTTATAGTGTTCTAGGAAAAAAAAAAAAAAAATTTCAATTTTTACATAAAAAAAAAAAAAAAAAGTTCCTCGGCGAGGGGCGCACCGGGCATTTGCCTCGTTGCCCGGTGGGCCAGTACGAGCCTGGGTCGAAATCAAATTGTAATACAGTGTAAATAGCATGAGCAATAAAATACTTGGTTCCAAAACTAAAATATTTAATAGACGCTGAGATACAGTTATCTTTAAAATCGTAGTTCTTAAATAATGGCAGACCCACCTATCGTCAATAAATACCCATATTGAAATACATAGGAAAGAGATTTCTGCAGGCAGTGGGAACCTGCTCCCGATACAGTGAGGCCAGAGAAAGAGCTGCCGTAGTCAGCGAGTACCCGATGCGAGGTCTAAAGCGATTCCAATGTAATTATTTTAGTTTTTATTTATAATGTGATGTGAAAAATAAATAATGATCCAATTCTTTTGGAGATTCATTTAAATATAGTGGCCAGCGAAGCGGGCGTAGCCTGCTAGTAATATTTAAATGAAAAAAGATCTGGTATGTAACAACCACACAACTTTCATTACCCAGTGCTACACATATTATATATACTCTTTTTGGATATGATGTGGTTAGGAGACATAAAACTGAATAAACAAATCAGACACACAATTTTTATGAAGGATAAAACAAATACATATGCTATAAAAATATATAAAATAGAATTTTTAAAAAATCAACAGAGCTGTTTTTTGAAACACCAGTTTCCTAGATTTAAAAGAGACCTATCTAATCAGGACATTTGTCAATTTTCCTTTAATTTGTGGCCAAAAAATAAATAAATAAAATAAATAAATAATAGTAATAATTTGCTGACTTTGAAATCTGAAGGGTCTTTTTGCAATTTGCGCAACATTTTGGCATAAATTGTGGTTGATGCTACAGTATATATATATATATATATATATTACTTCTTGAAAATAAGGTGGAAATCAAATCTCAAGTTTTTATAATTTGAAACTGCTTAAAAATAATGCTCTGAAAAGATAAGGATATAGTTAAAATGTATGAAAGATGAACAAAATGGTGATATAATTATCAAAAATATCTTAGATGCAACAATCTATAAAATGTAAAATAATAATAATAAACACTCAATTTCAACTTTTTCTCACTTTCTATGGAGCAGTTGGTTCATTTAATAGTGTTGACTCTAGAATAAAAGGGCTGCCAGGGGAAATTCAGTAAAAAGGGCAACCTATTTTCAAAAAGAGCATTATTTGCAGTCTTCTATGTTGTGATTTTTGTACATGACAAAAGTAAATTACTAATTTTATGTATATAATATATATATACATATATATATATGTAAGTTATATGCATTTGTTTTTACAGAAATGCTGTAAAACTATTGTTAGAAAGTTGAAAAGTCAGGAAGAAAAGTGTCTAAAGGCCACTGAACATTTAAAATGTTAGAAAAGGCTACTTCATACCAAAATGTTTTTAAAAGGGTCTCAGAGTGCTAAAATGTTTAAAAAGTACAGCAGGGTGGAGCACTCTGTCAAATTAGCCTAGAGTCAGCACTAATCAATGGTTCGAAAGATTTTTTATGCATGCTCAAACGCTTCCATTCGGGTCTTAAAGAAACAATTTTGTGTTTTGATATATATGATTACTTTAGGACTACAACACAATTTTCCCAATATAAAACAAACTTAAGTTACCAGATAACAAAGTTGTTAAGCAATCGTTTTCTGCAAATTTTAATACAAAATAAATTAAAAATAATCAAAAGGAAAAAGAAAGTAATAAAATAATAAAGCAATTAAAAACTTACCATATTGCACTCCCCAGTCACCAATGTAATTTATTCTAGTTACATCATGGCCAACATATTGGCAAAGGTTAGATAAAAAGTTTCCCATAATAGTAGATCGAAAATGTCCATAATGAAATGGCTTTGCAATATTTGGAGAGCTGTTAAAATTTTAAAAAGAAAAATAATAATAAACTTCTACTTCAGCATATTATTTAAATTCATTATACCTTAACTAAAAATCTTAGTTATTTTATTGGTCAGCCAATGAAAATGATCCATCCCATTGACATATTACATGCTTAAAACACATACTAATTTGCCCAGAGATAGCAACCTTCATAAAAATCATTGCTTTCTGTTTCTTTTGCATCACCAGTTAATCTATGTGGCACAAAGTATGAAGATTTTGCACATGCATCCTATTTGTGAAAACATCCAGCTTTTGAAAGTGCATTTTGAAATGAATATCCTGTGGTAGAGAATATTTTGAGAAAAATTTCTTTAAATAAATGTTTTCAATACTAAATTTTGTGAAATGTATCGCAATGTTTGGATTCTTAATTTGATTAAAAAAAGAAAAAAGGATTGTATTATTTATTTCAGCAAACCAATGTGGTGATAATGAAGTTCCCTATGAAAGATTTTAGAGTCATTTTTAATATAAATTCACTTTATGAGAAAATTAATGCTATATGTGTGAATAATGATGAGTGTTAGAATGAATATTATATACATACAAGAAAAATATTTCATGCATTTGTACTTTTTATGTATGTTTTGAATAACAGTGATTTGAAAGTGGAAATTACACAAAGTTTGATTAAAATAATAATAATAATAAAATAAATCAGGTAAACAAATTTTTTTTACATTTAAAACTACATTAAAATCATTTATAAATGCAAATTATCTTGCTAGCGGTAAGATGATTTAATAAATGGTTTTAAAGTAGTTTTTTATGTAAATTTTAAAATAATCACTTTTAAATATGATTTTAAAATGTTTTCATATTAAAAATTACCAAATATTATGCTGTTTGTGATTTAAGCATAGCAATTATATTATATAGTTTTCTTTTATTTTTAATATATGTCCCTCCCCCCAGTATAATTAAATTATCTTAAATAGCATAACTAAATATTGACATATATTCTAGGTAATTTTCAAGTACTTTATTAATGCCAAATTCAATGGAAATATAGCATTTTATAGGTGTATGTTATTTAGAGTAATTAGCAAATAATAATAATAATTATTTTTTTTTATTATTATTATATACTTATATAAGAGTACTACTTATTTATTTATTTACTTATTTTCAAACTTATTTTGTACTATTCCTTTAAAATGTAAAATAAGTTATTAAAAATATGTAGAGACTTAATGAATTACATTTAAATCTTTGTTAATTATTCTTTCACGAATAATTAACAATGGTTTAAATGTAACTGATTAAGTATGTCGCCTATCACGATTTTGTTATAAATTTGGCACTACGATTAATTAAATCAGTACAGTCAACTCTCAAAAATCCGCAACCCAAAAATCCGCAATTCTCTAAAATCTGCATATCATTTGCAATGTAAACAAACATTGTCACAACTGATTTGTTGATTAGTGGATTGCAAAACTTCAATTGTTATTAAAAGATAAATCAATTATTAACTGGTGCTGATGAATCACCAATCACTCAGCATATTGCAGAGAAGAAAACGATAAGTGTAATTATGTATAATTATCAAAAAATAAATTATATTAATTTAGAGGAAGAAGGAGAAAGTTTCATGAAAGTTAACTCACATGCGTTAAATATTCAAACTTTCTCATAGCACAAACTTACGTGATTGACCAAGAATTGCTGACTTTTTTGCTGGTTATAGGAAAATAAATATGTATGAATATTCTTACTTAAACTACTATTGATCAGATTTTTCAAAAATCTAGATGATTTGTAACTATAATATGATGTATAAAAATTGCTCCTTAATTAAAATTTAATGAAATATTTGTACTTTTATTAAACACACTTTATTTCAGCATTGTATGTATAACAAATAAATTGTTTCCTAAAGATTTTCTACTTAAATGAGGTTCTTAGATGTAAATAAAAGAAATTACTCTAAAATCTGCAAAATTCAGAAATTCGCAAAACACTTCGTTTTAAGCTGTGCGGATTTTTGAGAGTGTACTGTACTTTTTCATTAGATGACTGTCACGCTATTTCGTACAGTTGGCAACTTATACGCATGATGAAATCCAACAATAGTACTACCTGAAGATCAAAATATTTAAGATTTTCTTCTCATACATGATTCATAAAACATTTATTGATTTTGTTGCTATTATTTATTTATTAAATTATTTATAATCAATTATAATAAGAAATAACCTTTTATATACTACTTCATGATTTGAGCTGTAATGCGTTTTCACCGGGGTACCCCGGCTTGTTCACCAGCACTATTGGTGTCAGGAAGCTTTGTACTTGCAGTTTTCCTTCACTGTTCTTTTAAGCATGCCTCTCCACTGGTCATCACGCCCAGCCGCATCGTTGCCATTACACAAATTATAAAAATAAACAATCTCAACAGCTTCGCGGTATGAAGCATAACTATGATTGTGGTAATTCGCAATTTTAGTGACTTTTTCAAATTGAATATTTATATTGTCTTCTTGATTCGCTTTCGTTAATGCGGTGGCGATTTTGTTTGTGGCTATGTCATGGCTGTGTTCTTTAATCCTAGTTTTTTTTTTAATTTACCGATATAACATTTATTATTTCCTTGGCTTTCACAGTGTAAGGTTTTTTACATATTCCTGCATTTTCTAATGGATGGATGGGGGTTTTATCATTCCTTATGAGTTGGTATATATTGGGGTTGAGTTTAATGGGGATTTTAAAATTTTTAACAGCAATATTTTTAATTTTGCAAGCTGTTTAGCAGTCATAGGGAATCGAAGTTGTGAATTTTTGGGAGGGCTTCTGATAATCAGGAATATTATTGAGAGTTTTAATTCTTTTTCTATAAATTTTATCAACTAAGTTTTCAGGGTACCCAGCTTTTTTGGTGTACTGTTTAATAGTAATTAATTCTTCTTTTGAATTCCAGGAATTTAAGCCGGGTACCCTGAAAACTTAGTTGATAAAATGAAAAAGAATTAAAACTCTCAATAATATTCCTGATTATCAGAAGCACTCCCAAAAATTCACAACTTCGATTCCCTATGACTGCTAAGCAGCTTGCAAAATTAAATATATCGCCGTTAAAAATAATCTTAAAATCCCCATTAAACCCAACCCCAATATATACCAACTCATAAGGAATGATAAAGACCCCATCCATCTGTTAGAAAATGCAGAAATATATAAAATACTATACACTGACAGCCAAGGAAATAATAAATGTTATATCGGTAAATCAAAAAAAAGAAAGAAAAAAAAAAAAAAAAAAAAAAAAAACTAGGATTAAAGAACACAGCCATGACATAGCCACAAACAAAATCACCACCGAAAGCAAATCAAGAAGACAATATAAATATTCAATTTGAAAAGGAAAACGTACAAAGCTTCTGATACCAATAGTGCTGGTGAACAAGCCGGGGTACCTCGGTGAAAACGCATTACAGCTCAAATCATGAAGTATGTAAAAGGTTATTTCTTATTATAATTAATTTAAATCTTCATGTGAAATAAAGTTTATAGTTATTTATAATCATTTTAATTATTTTTTAGGGTTGCCTCTAATTTAGTTAAATGTTTTTAATCTAATTTGACATTTTATTTTGGGGACTATGAAAAACCTGCTAAATCCCCAAAAGAGCAGTCATCTAATGGAAAGGTACAATTTAACTAATAAAATGTTTGTTTTGCTTATAAAGGGGATAAAAATCATTCAATAAGTAGATTGCTAAGTAATACAAACCTGAAATCAATTACTACAGTTTCTGGAGGAATATTTTTAAAAAAGGTGCTTCTAGATGGAATAAAATCTATATTTCGAGCTATGTCTAATAAAATACTCTATAAAGAAAAAAAAAAAAAAAAAATGATTAATTCCTTGTATATAATGAATAAGCAGATAATCCACATTTATAAATTCACAAATTACCATAAAATTACAAGACACAAAGAAGTACAATAAAAGGGCTTTTTTTAGGTAGATTCCTTATAGGAGATCTACCTATTGCAATGGTTCTCATGACACGACTTTTGGAAAATTTCTTCATATCTTCACCAATGATCATGACCTCTAGAACCCAAAACCACCCTCCGTTCAAAAGTTTATATATATATATATATATATATAGGTATATATATATATGTATAACGCTTTTTCCCATGTTAAGTTGTGAACACGATAACTGGAGTAATTTTTATTTAAATTTAACCAGCTCGGGATATGTTGTCAGGACAGTAAAAATCTCGGTCGAGTTCGTAGATGGGGTATCCTGCTCAAAGGGGATGGAAATGGTGGGGGGTGGAAATTTTCATTTGCCCATAATTTCTTTAATATTGAAAATAGGAAAATACTTCAAATCAGGCGAATTACCGCCTTATCCTAGAGAACAACTTTTGTATTTAAACTTTTTCGATAACTTCAATTGCTTAAAAATTACAAGTTAAAAAGGGATTTTTCTTGTGATGAAGCCGACATTTTCTATAGCTTTCATTGCAAAATTTTTTAATCTGATGCTTATGTCACGTGCAAATGATAATAAAAAAGATCACTGAAAATATAATAAAATTTTAATCATGTTTTTAAACAATATAATTATCTGATTAAAAAAAAAAGTTTAATTTAACAGAAAATATGACGTCACAATTACAACAATATACTGAGAAAAATGAAATAAAATTTTATCCGTGATTTTAAACAAATAAAATAAAAGTTAATAAAAAAATAAGTAAATAAAATCAACATATATTAGGGCTAAGCAGATTTAGACTTAGCTTTATGACATAGGTGCTATAATGTAAAAGATAAATGTCATCGTTAAAAAAAAAAAAAAAAAATCTTGTAAATCGATGCTAAATGAATTAAACTGGCATGGTAGAAAAGGTAATAAATTTGGGGACATTTAGGTATCCCTTTAACAAATGAACTAGGGATGATTTTAATGAATTTTCCGTTGAAGTTTATTTTCACGAAAATTTAAATTAAAATTAAAGTATTTCATTACTCGAATTCCCTTATTTTGATAAATAAAATTATACCATTTAAAAAAAAAAAGAAAGAACACTCTTTTATTGAAAAATGAACTAATAAAGGTTTTAGAAAACTATAGAGCATTTCCTCGTGACGTCATGTGGTTGGCAAAAAAGCGCGCTCGACTTTCCCGCGTCCCGCCCACCATTGATTTTCCGTTGGTAGTAATCAAGTAATCGCCATCGCTATGCTTTTCCCAAGCCTTTTTGTCAACCACTCATAAAAGTTGAGATGTTTGTTTACAAACAAGGAACTGCCCTATTACATACTTTTAAATCTTTATTAAAAAAAAATTAATTGTTGCCACTCGACATTATACAAATACATACAAATCCTGTGTCACATACGATAGTTTTGTATAAGTATAGATTTTTTGTTTGCCCTTGGAACCTGCCCCTGATGGGAAAAGTGCCTGGAAACACTTGTATCTAGTATTGTCATTGATTATGAAGTCGTGTGCAAAATTTCAGGTCCTTTGAAAGACAAGAAGTTGCCGAAAATTGAATTGCAAAATTCCGTTACATACATTAATAGTTGCATCATATCAAGTTAATAAAAGTGTGTTAATTAAAAACCTTGTTAAACGCTTTAATTAATCATTTAAAAATATAAAATTAAAATAATACGTCAATCTTAATACAAATATCGTTTGTGGTGAATAGTTTAGAATGTCAGTTTAGGCAAGAATTTAAAATTTACAATTGAGAGTAATACGTTACAGCTTCCTTTGACTTTTTATCTTGTCGAAACAAGATATTGGTCTGTGAAGAGATATGAGGTTTTCGCGTGGAAAGAAAATATAATGACACCAAAGCTGCCTTTCTCCATTTCCAAGCTCGCCAAATTTTGTTGCCAATTCAAAAATTTCGTCGTCAACTATCAACTTTTGCCGCCAAATCACAAATTTCATTGCTAAGTCGCAAGTTTTGTCACCAAAATCTCACCAAATCATGCAATTTACTAAATTCATAACAATTAACATTGAAATTCAGCGGTGCCAAATGCTCAAATGTTAACTAATGTTAATGTTCCAGCTTATGTGAACCAAAACAGTTTCACTTTACAATTTTTACTCATCTGACAATAAGAATCACAAAAACACAATACAAAACTTTCAATAATTCAATAAAAATTACAATGAAATAACTATTCAAAAACCGCTACCACTTATCTGTATTTGACTTGACCATAACAATGCCACGCTTACCAGAACTAGTGAGATCACAAGTGCATTTTCACGTTTCTATTACCTTTTCTTTTAAAAGAAAGATATTGAACAACAGTTATATGGATTTTAAATAAAAAATATAATTTTGATTAAGCTTGGGTGGGGAGGGGGATGTAGCCCAATAGCCCCTTCCGGGATTCACCATTGCTGGGATTGTATATCTTTAAGGCTTTTATTTGTTGAATGATTATGAGCTTGAATTTTAAAAAATTGAAACATTTACAAACGAATAAATTTAGCCTAAAATTTTAAGTAGAATGAATAAAAACCCTTTTTTAGTTGAAAATTAAATTTCTTGAAAACAGAATAGCGACGTAAATAGCGCAATGTGTGGGAACAAAGCCATTGGCTAGGTATTAATGCATATGTAAAATTTCTTTACAATTGTAACATTAACGTAAAGGAATCTACCTTTGCCTTTAAGCTTGCCGAAAAGGGATTTTTTTCTTTTCTTTTAGCTTATGCATTTAAAATAGAAGCAATTTTCTTTTGATAATTTTTAAATAATTCTAAACTAATATTTAAAAAAATATTCAATACCTTAAATTAATCCTCAATGAGCAACGAATATATTTCAGATGTTATCACAGCCATCTTCAGCGTTGCAAATGACGAATCTTGCATTGCCGGTGCTTCAAAACAAACAAAACTCCTCTGCTGACGTTTCCTCTTCATTTCATTTCTTGGTTTTCAGGATCTGTTGCCATTCTTCGGGTATTAAACTGTGTTCACGTTCGTTAATGGAGGAAGGAGTGGTTAGAATCTCAATGGCTTCGCGTTTCAAGGCATATTTATGATTATTGTAATGGGCTATTTTTTGAGTTTTAATGGTGTTAAGGTTAATAGGTTAATTGGGTTATTGTTATGGGTGGTAGATAGAGCGGTTGAAAATTTATTAAGTTTAAGGTCGGATAGATGTTCTTTTTCACGTTCTTTAATGGTTCTCTTGGTCATACCTATATAGCTTGCTTGAGTTTGATCTTCAAAATTAAAATCTATTTTGTAAATGCCGGAGGTGTCTTTAGGAGGAATAGTATCTTTTTCATTTCGGAGATGTTGGAATATATTTTTATTTGGTTTGATTGGGATATTAATATTCTGTTTAGTTGCTTCGTATTTGATTTTATTAGCGGCCCCATTACAGAACGGAATAGCGGTGGTAAATTTCATTTTGGTTTTTTGAGCATTAGGAATTATGTTAATATTATGTTAAGATAAAGGGGGGGGGTTGTTTCCGAAGGCCCAACCTATAGCTTAGAAGTATATATGAAAGATATCTACCGATCAATTCTCCCTCCTTCAAATTACTCCATAAACTCCACCGCGATGTTTATTCAATCTTTGCACAATACCAATTACAATTTTAAAGACAATCTCAACAGCTACGATTTTAAAGACCTTTACCCTTCAATTAATATCCCTGAAATAACCCAAATCATTAATTCCAAACTTATTACTAGTTATGGCGACAACAAAATCAGCGAAACTCTCATCCGTGCAAATAACCTCCTTCTCAACGAATCCTACTTTACTTTTAATCAAACCATATATAAACAAACCCAAGGTGTCCCCATGGGGTCCCCCATATCAGGGCTCATAGCCGAATTAAAAATGCGTTTACTTGAAAATCAAGCATCAAACATTATTAATCAATGTAAACTATGGTTACGTTATGTCAACGACAAATTCACAATTATCCCCGCTCACATAAACCCTACCTCACTCCTTGAAGATCTTAATAAACTCTATTCCAACTTAAAATTCACTAATGAAACCGAAAATAATAACTCCTTACCTTTTCTAGACGTTTTCATAACTAAAAAACCGGACAACACCTTTGAAACTACTGTTTACAGAAAACCCACATCCAGTAATGAAATTATCAATAATAAATGCAATACTCCCATCGCGTACAAACTAGCCGCCATCCGTTCTTACATTGACCGCGCCATCCTAATTTGCTCAAATCAAACCCTCCTAAAAAATGAAATTAATCACATAAAAGATATCGCTAGTAAGGCAAACTACAGCAAAAATCTCGTACAGAAAATTTATAAAAAACACCTAAAAAATATTAACATAATTCCTAATGCTCAAAAAAAACAAAATGAAATTTACCACCGCTATTCCGTTCTGTAATGGGGCCGCTAATAAAATCAAATATGAAGCAACTAAACACAATATTAATATCCCAATCAAACCAAATAAAAATATATTCCAACATCTCCGAAATGAAAAAGATACTATTCCTCCTAAAGACACCTCCGGCATTTATAAAATAGATTTTAATTTTGAAGATCAAACTCAAGCAAGCTATATAGGTATGACCAAGAAAACCATTAAAGAACGCGAAAAAGAACATCTATCCGACCTTAAACTTAATAAATTTTCAACCGCTCTATCTACCACCCATAACAATAACCCGATTAACCTTAACACCATTAAAACTCAAAAAATAGCCCATTACAATAATCATAAATATGCCTTGAAACGCGAAGCCATTGAGATTCTAACCACTCCTTCCTCCATTAACGAACGTGAACACAGTTTAATACCCGAAGAATGGCAACAGATCCTGAAAACCAAGAAATGAAATGAAGAGGAAATGTCAACAGAGGAGTTTTGTTTGTTTTGAAGCACCGGCAATGCAAGATTCGTCATTTGCAACGCTGAAGATGGCTGTGATAACAGCTGAAATATATTCGTTGCTCATTGAGGATTAATTTAAGGTATTGAATATTTTTTAAAATATAATTGTAATCCTTTATCTTATTATAAAAATTCTAAACTAATTTTCTTTTTTTTTTAATGACTTTATTATAGATATGTAATAAATTTTAGAAATTATAACAATAAAATGTAATAATAAATTATATTTGCTAATATATCACATTTTTTTTTTTTTTATTATGATATATTTAATTTTTGTGGATTTCAATAATAAATAAACAAAATCATTTAACAATAGAAATATTACTTCAAATAATTAAATAAATGAAAATAAACAAAATAAAAAATTTCTGGATTTGCAATACTGAAATTTATAAGATAACACACAAAAGTAAAATCTTATAGCTGAAATTTATAGACTTCACAATTTAGTTACAACTCGATAGTGAAAGTTGTGAATAAGCACAAAGATATTTATTATAATAAACTACGTTAATGAAATTGGTCCTGGGTTTCTTGAAAATAGCTCTAATAATTTTGATAAAAAATTTTAGAATGCAGTGTTTTTTTAGAAGATAATTTTAATGGAATTATTCCCATCTTGAGAAAACTTAGCATTTACTGGTAGCCCATGCTTCACCTGGAACAAAGTATGGCAAAAATTTGTTTTTCTTGGAAACTGCTCAAACAAATTTGTTAAAAAAGTACATTTAAATGATTTTTTTAAATGACAATTCATTGGAATTATCTTTAATTTCGCAAAAATTGCTAGCTTACACTGGCATTCTGTACTCTGCCTAGGCAAAATATGGCAGAAATCAGGATTTCAGATGGAATTTAGCTGAGATTACTTCATGACGTTGGCATAGTGCATATTTGTGGAAGCTTCTAATTTGCCAGAAATATCAATAAAGTATTATCTACTTCACTTGCCTTGTATCACTGGTTATTCTGTACAACATGGAGTATGAAGATTTAGGAAATATCATTCATCATTTGAAAATGTATTCAAAATTTGATTCTACTGAGAAAAATGTCTTTAAGTTTGAATTGACATAATAAATAAATTTAAAAAAACACTCTAAATAAATTTGTTCATTACCAAATTTTATAGCATTTAAATATTAGAAATTCTGAGAAATGTACTGAAATGTTTGAAAGGCCACAGCCAAAAAAAAATGTTTTTCAGAGGAGGTTCAAACTTTAGCATATAATGCTAAGTCAGGGTTAATTCTAGACGGGGTTTACGGGGCGCTCCGCCCCGTTTGCCCTTTCGATAAAAAAAATCCGCCCTGCTGCCCTTTAATCACGATCGCGCACCCTGGAAAAAAAAAAAAAAAAAATCGAAATTTTGGGTCAAACGGACGAAAGAATCAAAGAAAACTTTCGATCCTAAAAATTGATTGTCACAAAAATCGTCTGCTAATAAGATTAATGAAAATCGCCTGTAGATTAAGAATATAATTAATATTTCTTCTTTATGGCAATATCGACATTCTCTATTTCGCACGAAAGTAAGAAATGAAAGCGACATTTGTTAACTAGATTTTTGCGATCAATTCCTTTCCATCTTATTTTAGTTTTAAACATGCACCCAAAAGACAAGAAAATGCCTAAACGATCGCAAGCTTGAACATAATATCGTGAAATGCTTAAAGCTGACTTTTTTGTTTGAAAAAAAGGTAGGTGTGTCTTATATTTTCTGAACATTAATCATAAAGTAATTTTTATCTTTTTAAGCTTCTTAATGCGTTTGTTACTTTAAACTTTATGCTTCAATAGAATTTGTTTATATATATATAGTAAACTCTGGATTATCCACGGTCTTTTCTTTCCCTTTTTTTTCGATTATAAATTATAAGTTTATTAAAAAAAAAAGAAAAAAAATACTATTAGGTCCACAATTAAGTGTATTGCAGAAGAAAAAAAGAAAGTCAAGTATTCGCATTTATTGAGAGATACTATTTCGCGGGTATTCGGATGTTTACTGTTATAATAAATTGCAAGGCTAATCTGAGGTTAAAACTATTTCCATTCAAGAAAAACAACGGACAGGCGATCAGCCTATTTTCTTTTTTCTATATTTATTAATCTTTAATGCGCACAATTGATTTATCACTGAAAAATGCAATCTGCAACTCCTTTTTATTATCACAGCTGTCAACTCAGTGCTGAACCACGGCAGTCTGGAATATATCTAGGCAGCCGTGGCTGAACCGGCCCGTGACAAAGAAAATTCATTCGCCGCGGCGGTCTTCAACGGAGAGTAAGCGAGAGGAGGAGGAGGTAGATTAAAGCAAATGTGATCTCTTTACTCCATCTATCACTACTTTTTGACGTAACTGTAGGTACTTTCTTTGAAGAATGTCCACGGGTGAGTTGGGTTGGGTTATGGGGATTAAGGCCGATTAACTGCACCAGGGTCCTAGGCCTGAGGGGAAGTGTCTTCCATGAGGGGGTCTTTTTAAAGGGTCCTAGCCCATATTTATTCAAGTTTCGGAGAAAACCACGGAAACCTTCGAACGGCTAGGCCGGCGAGCGCGACCTGTTATCGAACCCGGCACCTCACGTTTACCAGCTTTGAGCGCAGAACAGCTCGGCTGCTGGTGAGCATATTCACGGGTGGAAGAATCGGATGTTTGTTTGCAAAAGGTGGAAAGTTATGAAAATTACAATGCTCTTTTTATTTATCTTCTTTCTCCTTCCCCCAAAGGAAACATGGTTTAAAGTGCGATAAAGAATCAATTTTATGTAACATTTTGTGGCTAAAACCTTAAAAAAGTTTATTAGTGCAATAAGAAATTGTAGGTTGGATTGACTCTTTAAGGCTTTATGATTAAAGTAGAAAAAATAAAATAAATAAAAGCAGAAAAATCGATTTATTTTTTCTTTCCGCTGCTACTTCTGATCTGATAACGTGTGTAATAATTTTTCAATTTATTTGAATACGGCGCTTAGACACAATCGAACTTAAAATAATTTGAGCCTATAGGCCATAATGATAAGGAATTTTTCAGAATATGTTCAAACACGCGAATGAGGTTTGGGGAAAATTTCGAATTAAAAGCAAACACGTTTTATTTATGAGACAAAAAATTTTAAGTTAAAATACATTTAAAAACAAAAATTACATATAAAAACAATTAAAATCAGACGTTTCGAAACCCGTCCAGGTTTCCTCATCAGTAATTACAACATAATATACAAACAGGATATGAACACTCAAGGAATTTAAAGGAGTACAGAATACTGAGGAGCCAGTGCGCATGCTTCATTGATAGTGTGGAGATGCTTGGCAGTGTGCCAGCTCTCAAGGAAAATACGCGATTTATAATTATGAACACCAGAATTTAAAATTTTTATATTATCGAAGTCAGGAATATGATCGGTTTCTATTGAATGGATTACAATTTTAGAATTTTGGTTGCAATTTTTAAAAGATCGTCTGTGTTCTTGTAGTCTAATTTTTGCTGTACGGCCAGTTTCACCTATATAAACAGATTTGCAATTTTTACATGGAATTAAATATATTACACCAGTTAAATCCAGAGAAGGGGTTATGGGTTTAAAGTTGAAAAGGACGTTTTTTAATTGTTTAATTGGCCGGAAAGCAGTATAAATATTATGTTGTTTAAGTAATTTAGAAATAAATTCTGAAGGAAAACCAAAATATGGCATAGAAATATAACTGTTTTTATTAATAAGTGAATTTTTCATTTTCATTGGAGTAGAGGGGGAATTTGCAGGAGGAAACGAAGGAGGGGGGAAGCTGATAATGTTTTCACGATAGATTCGTTTTAACCAATTAAGAGGGTAATCGTTATTTATTAAATCCTGGAAATTTTTTTTAATTTCCAACTTAAAAAGTGTCTCGTTACTGCATAACCGAAGAGCTCTATTGACCAAAGTTCGGAAGACTGCAATTTTATGCGAATTAGGATTAGCGGAATGAAAATTTAGATATTGACCTGTAAATGTGGCCTTACGATAAACAGAAGTTTGAAAAATGCTAGGTGAATTCGAAATGCGTTCAACGAGAACATCAAGAAAAGGCAAACTGTTATTCTGTTCTATTTCCAAAGTGAATTGAATTTCTGGGCATAACGAATTAGAAAAAGTAACGACTTCATTTATATGTTTTTCTTCAATTAATAAAAAAATGTCATCTACGTATCTTTGCCAAAAAGGAATTTTATCATTTAAACTATCATTTATTTTATTTTCCAAAAACTGCATAACTATTTCTGCTATGCAAACACTAGCAGGTGAGCCCATAGGCGTGCCACGAATTTGTTTATAGTATAAATCATTAAACTTGAAGCAATTACAAGATAAGCAGAAAAAAACTAATTTAAGAATTGATTCAATATTAAGGGTAGAATGAGTACTATCATTAGGATAAATTTTTCTTATAATATCACAAGCAAATTCAATAGGGATGGAAGTAAAAAGAGAAACAACATCTAAAGAAATCATTATACAGTTTGGGGGGTAGATATTTGATAGTTTAAATGATAAAATTCCTTTTTGGCGAAGATACGTAGATGACATTTTTTTATTAATTGAAGAAAAACATATAAATGAAGTCGTTACTTTTTCTAATTCGTTATGCCCAGAAATTCAATTCACTTTGGAAATAGAACAGAATAACAGTTTGCCTTTTCTTGATGTTCTCGTTGAACGCATTTCGAATTCACCTAGCATTTTTCAAACTTCTGTTTATCGTAAGGCCACATTTACAGGTCAATATCTAAATTTTCATTCCGCTAATCCTAATTCGCATAAAATTGCAGTCTTCCGAACTTTGGTCAATAGAGCTCTTCGGTTATGCAGTAACGAGACACTTTTTAAGTTGGAAATTAAAAAAAATTTCCAGGATTTAATAAATAACAATTACCCTCTTAATTGGTTAAAACGAATCTATCGTGAAAACATTATCAGCTTCCCCCCTCCTTCGTTTCCTCCTGCAAATTCCCCCTCTACTCCAATGAAAATGAAAAATTCACTTATTAATAAAAACAGTTATATTTCTATGCCATATTTTGGTTTTCCTTCAGAATTTATTTCTAAATTACTTAAACAACATAATATTTATACTGCTTTCCGGCCAATTAAACAATTAAAAAACGTCCTTTTCAACTTTAAACCCATAACCCCTTCTCTGGATTTAACTGGTGTAATATATTTAATTCCATGTAAAAATTGCAAATCTGTTTATATAGGTGAAACTGGCCGTACAGCAAAAATTAGACTACAAGAACACAGACGATCTTTTAAAAATTGCAACCAAAATTCTAAAATTGTAATCCATTCAATAGAAACCGATCATATTCCTGACTTCGATAATATAAAAATTTTAAATTCTGGTGTTCATAATTATAAATCGCGTATTTTCCTTGAGAGCTGGCACACTGCCAAGCATCTCCACACTATCAATGAAGCATGCGCACTGGCTCCTCAATATTCTGTACTCCTTTAAATTCCTTGAGTGTTCATATCCTGTTTGCATATTATGTTGTAATTACTGATGAGGAAACCTGGACGGGTTTCGAAACGTCTGATTTTAATTGTTTTTATACGTAATTTTTGTTTTTTAAATGTATTTTAACTTAAAATTTTTTGTCTCATAAATAAAACGTGTTTGCTTTTAATATATATAATTGAGACGGTTTGATGTTTGTGTACGTTAAAATTTCGAATATTTATTTTCTTAGGAGAAAATAAAAATGAAAACTGAAATAATAATTTTCCTGAAAAAAAAAAAAAAAAATATATTAACATTAAACAATGTTAATATTAATATAAACAATGTTAATATTATTATTAATTAAACAATGTTAATATTATTGTCAATGTTATTAATTAATTATATTAAACAATGATTTAACAGTTGTATTCTTATGTTAAATGAGTATTTCTTCTTTTAAGCTCTAATCCAATATTTTTTTGGGGGAAACATAATCAGTGTTTTAAATAGAATGTGGAATTGTAAAAATCACGAATTTCAGAAATCCCGAATAATAATAAATAAAGGAATCTAAGAAAATAAATAAATAAATAAATTCTTCTTTCCACTCCTGAAAAAATTGTGACCGGCAAAATAATTACTTAAGTGATACTGCAAATGTGGTAAAGAGCCAGAAATACGGGGGGGGGGGGGGGGGGAGAGAGAGAAAGAAAGAATAGAATGAAAGTGTTGCCGCTCTGTTTGTTGCACTCGTGCTTACTTTGTTCACCTGACGAAGGGTCGTGCTTTCTTTTGACCCGAAACAATTGTTGCTAGTTTTTCATTTTATGGTGTTTATTCAAAGTTTTGTACTTATTGCTTTTAAACGCCAATTCTGCAGTACTTTTTTATTATTCAAGAAAAATTTTTAAACGGGCGTAAAATTAATACGATAAATATTTCGTGATTAATATAAGCTAAAGAAATTATCAAAATTCAAATTATTTTTGTTATCTAACTAAAGAGCTCCAAGAATAATCACATAATCCTCATAAATAAACAAACACTTTAACAGAGCGTTTGTTTATATTTAAACACTGAAAGTGAAAAGGGAGGGGAAAGGAGGTAAAATGAAAGAAAAAAAGATATTTTTGCAACGTTTTTATTATTATTTTATTTTTTTCTATATATAAAACACAACAGTTAGCAACAGAAAAGAAAAAAAGAGGAAAAAAGGAAAATACGATTTAGAGCAATTAGCTGCTATTAAATTAAAAAAAAAAAAAAGGGGGGGGGGGGTTATAGTGAAATATGCACATATTTATGGGATCAGCTATAAAAAGGGGGGAAAAGAAATGTTTTATTAATTAACAGTGACATTATCCTTATTTTGCTAATCAGCTACAATTTTTTTTTTTTAATAGTGTTAAATTTTGAGATGGCAGGATGGAGAGTCACTTTTAAATTTCCTTAGTAAAATTTATATTTCGACGTGATAGTAAAAGAAGGTTATTTTATTTCTTAAAATAATTTATAACCTTATCACAAAACTCCATCAATCCCCTCTTTAAAAATAAAATGAGAATAAAAAATAAAATAAAATAAAAAAATAGAGTGAGAGACAGAGAAAAATTTGCGACTGAATTTTAGTTTTAACTTAACTATTTTAATTTTAACAATCAATTAGTCTTCTAATTACCTTAATTAAATTGCTTTAAATTTGACCAGATGGCAGAGCAGTACTTGTATTGAATTTTCATATAGTTTTTATGAGAGAAATTTGAAAAATATTCGTTATAATTTGTGTTATAGCTTTCAAAAATCTTCAATATTTGGATGAAAGGAAGGATGAGAAAGATTATTAGACAAATTTTGAAAAACAGATAAAGTAAAATAAATTGAAAAGCGTTCCTGGTCTGGTGGACCACTATAATTTATATTTTACTGGTCCGTTGAATATTTTTGTGGTCCCGGACAAACGGATCGTTTTTAATTTAGAGACCTGAATATACATTTCGTATTTAACAGATAACATTTATTTAATTTAAGAGGGAGATTGGCTTGGACTTATTCTTGTGGCCTGCGATTTCTATAAAATGTATGTATAGGGAAATTTCTCTCTGGAGCTTTCGACGATAAATCTCATTTGAATAATTCTCTAGTGGGTCATTCATTCAATCATTATGAATATGTTCAATAAAACTCGTGAAATAAGGAACTAGACTTTTTTTTTTTTTTTAACAAAATGCCCCCCCCCCTTTTTTTTTTTTTAATCAAATGCCCTTTCTTTTTTAAGAGTGCCTTTCTTTAAGAGTTAAAGTGCCCTTTTTAGCTTACAGCACCCTGCCCTTTTTTAGGTCTAGAATGAACCCTGCGCTAAGTGTTACAAATGAAGAATAACCCAAATTTTTCAATAATCTGCAAAATTCTTCCCTCTCCCCTCCCATTTCTCGCTACAGCCTTGAATGTTTGGATGACTTAATTTGATTTTGTCAGCCATTGTGGTGATAAATGTGATGATAATGGCCATCAACTGTGGTGATAATGCAGCTCCCTGTGACATATTTCATAAGTAATATTATTCCACTGCACTTTAGAATGTAAAAATCAAGGAAAAAAGGCTAAAAATTCATTAAAAAAAAAGCATAAACGAAAAAAAAATTATAATCACAAGCATGTGGGGAAAAAAAGAACGTTAACACTAGAAGTAATATAAGGTGAAAATTGACTAGAAAAAGTTGCCAAAGCTCGGGAAGGGATTGGAATCGTTTTCATACGTCTCGCCACTCGGCTAATATAAGATTCTTAATATGAATTTATTTGACATTAACAATTTTTTTTTTTTTTTCCTGTAATGTATTAATAATACTCTGTAATTTTGAAAGGGATATCAATACATGCATTTAACATTTCTCACAATTATTATGCAGAAAATAAAAAATATTATAATATTTTATTTTTAAACAACTTAACCTACAGAAGTAAATAAATTTTGTTCAACAGTAAAAACTAATCTCTCATTCTGTTCATTCTCCAGATTTACATCAACAATTCCATCAACAGTAGGAAAATCCTGAATAAAAGAGAAAATTTATCAAAATGTTACATAAAATAATAGCAAATGTTTTACTATTTAAATTTCATAAAATTATCAACATTAAAAAATATGAAGAAAAAACATAAAAAAGTAAAGTTTGCTTTTTATTAGAAATAAATGAATATTTATTTAACCTTTTAAGTGACTTGGTCGTCTTTTTCTGTCATGCATTAGGTGAAATTAAAGGCTGATATAGCAAAATTTTTAAGCATAAGATATGTTTTTCAAAAAACTTATGATAGATAAATATCTGTAGTATTCTTAATTTTTGGACTCATACCTTGCATTGCATTTATTTTATGAATTATTAAACAGATATGCTTAAAAATCATGCACCTCTTAAAGGGTTGATAACATAAGCTTTGGTCAAAGAAAGTTTTTAATTAAAGCTATTGGATTTAAGATACATTTAATTTTTACAGGGTTCCCACTCTTGAAAAAGAAAAAAATTCAAGGACTTTTCAAGGCCTATTTGAAATTTTTCAAGGACTAGGAGAAAATCGCAGCACACTAGGCATATACACAAAACTTTAATAACTACTTTCATTAGTTTTTTTTTTTTTTTTTTTTTTTTTTAATTATAATTAGAATAACTTTGCCTGTTTTCACAATACATTTTTGATGGACTGACCAAATTAACTTTCACAAGAGTCAAAAAACGATTAGTTCAGGATTTGGAATCATTATGATTATTCTAAAGTTTTTAGGTTTGAGTCCTGGTCTGGTCACTTTCTGCTCAAAATTAAAGACCAATCCATGAAATAGGTATGAGACTGACAAAAAAAAAAAAAGTTGGAACTAGATGCAAAAGCAAGACAATGAAATACGAATTTTATGACAAAATCATTATATTAGACAATGGCGTGTGCATGTGGAGATGGAGATAGTTTAGCCTTGACAGAATTTGCGCTAAGCCTGTCTATTGGAGTGCAAAATTCAAGGATTTTCAAGAGCTTTGCACAAAATTCAAGTACTTTCAAGGGCCCTTGAAAAAGAAAATGAAATTCAAGTACTTCTTAAGGACTTTCAAGGACCGTGGGAACCCTGTTTTATACTTCATAAATAATTTACAAAATATTTGAAATATGAGTAATTTCTGACAAAATTTTCTTAGAACACTGAGTCACAGATTTATATAACATAATTATATCTTTACTTGATCGACTGATTTGCATGATTTTTCTGCAGTTCTCAAAACCAACTATCATTCATTAGAATAACCTAATTTGGTATAAATTTCTTCTACTTTAGAGCAATGATTTTACTGGCAACTAATAACAAAATTTCCACAGGTCTAAAATTGTGGCAAACCTGGATGTTGACACAGAAAAAATAAACACAGGAATAGTCTTCAACATGTAGAAGACAAAGGGAATAATCAAACTGCAGACAGCTATTTCAGTAGCATTCAGCATACTGTCATCAGTGCATCAAAGTCCATGCACTGATATGCTCAATGTTACCAAACCAACTGTCAGCAATTTGATTATTCAGTTTATTGAATGTTGAAGAACATTGTTGATTATTTTAATATAAGTGTATTCTTGAATGCTTAAATGGATTGAAATATGAATACTTTTTAATTTATGAAATTTATTTATTCCTATTAGCACCTACTCTTGCAAAGTGTTCTTACAGTCATGCTAAATAAGTAGGCAATTTAGTTTGTGTCTCTGTGGTCATTTTTTGCACGCTATAGCTCATTAGACTAGGAACAGCAGTTTAAAGTGGATTTTGAACAACTAAAAATATAAGAGAGGGCAAATACATGTGTATTAATAACTATTCAGCTACCAGATTAGGTGCGTGATAAGTAAAATAGGATTTTAATTTCAGAGGAAAAAAAATAAAATAAGCTACCATAATTCCAAATTGGCTACATTTTGACTCATCCTGAAGCAATTTATTTATAAATGATTCTTATTGCATTCAAATACTCTCAACTTAAGGTTATTTTCTAGTTTTCTATAAAATTATGAACTATTCAGAAAATTTATGCAAGTTGCAACTCAAAATATGTTAAGTAAGAAATTTTATTCAGTTTTTAAATACCTACTCAAAATGTAATGACTGAAAATTCGAAGCATACCTACATAAAAGTAACAGAACATTATGTTATCGCTGATTGAGATACTGCCAGATTATCACAATTAAAAAAAAATTTAAGCATAAAAATAATAATTATAAAAATATTTATGGTTTAGTTAAATTGAAGAAAAATCCAAAGAAAAAAAAATAGATTTGAAAAATCAAAAATACATCAAAAGAAATTAATCAATAAAGTAGAAAAACCTTAAAACATTACTTCGTGTGTCGTTGTTTAAATTTTTCAGCCAGAACGACATCCTCTGTGGAAGACTTGAGCTTGACTGTTGTTGATCTTCTTTCACCATAAGGTGACGCCATATACGGCCGGGAGCTACTGCGCCGCTGTCATTGCATGTCTCACTATTGGTTGTAATTTCAATTGATTCTTGGAACATCGCGTAGTAATAATCATCATAATCTGCAATTTTACTGGTTTTATCAAATTCAATTTTAATATCTTGTTTACTAAATGTTTTGGCTAAGGCTGTATTACATTTTCCCGTTTTTATATCATTTTTGTGCTCATTAATTCTTGTTTTAATTTTTCTTTTTGTAACACCAATATAAGATCCTGGTTTATTACCTTGATTTGTAAAAGGTATTTTATAAATTCCTGCAGTTTCTAAAGGGGGGGATGGGGTCATTATCACTTCTAATCAACTGAAAAATATTTCTATTAGGTTTGATAGGGATATTAACACCATATTTATTTGCTACATTTTTTATTTTATTGGATGCTCCACGATCATACGGTAAGGAAGAAGCAAATTTTAAGGGTGGTTTTTTGAGCTGGGTATATTATCAAGATTTTTAATTTTACTTTTAATTAGTTTATTAACAATTTTATCCGGGAATCCTTCTTTTCTAGTAAAAACTTTAATTAGGTCTAGTTCATTTTTAAGATGATCGGATTCATTCGCGATTAATATAGGAACAAATTGCATTGGCTTTATAATGAAATGGTGTTTTACTATTGTAGTGGATAATTTCGTTACTATTAGTTGGTTTACGGTATACAGTTGTTTTGATTTTATTGTCGGTACATGTAATTTTAACATCTAGAAAATTAATTTGTTGGTTAATTTCTTCTTCGCACGTGAAATGGATATCTGGGTGATAACTATTAATTTCATTAAGTATTTTATTAACATCAAACTTTTTATCTTCTATGACTGCAAAAATGTCATCGACGTACCTATACCAAAAAAGAATTTTATTTTTTGAATTTTCAAGAATTTTATTCGAGTAATCTTAATTTGAATTCTGCAATAAAACCTGATATAGGCGATCCCATAGGGACACCTTTAATCTGTAGATAAATTCTGCCATTAAACTTAAATAATAGTTTTCCTTTAACAAAAAATTTGTAGCAGCATTTAGTGTTTGATCTATTTTAGGGTCGGAGTAGTAATCATTAATGGTTTTGTTAACAATTTGACAAGCTTCATTTATGTTTATAGACGGGTATAGGTTAATTACATCAAAACTTACAAAGTGATAGTTACTTTTATTTTCAATTTCTCTTAATTTTTTGACAAAAGTCCTCTGTAGATTCTAAAGAGTGCTGTGAAGGGGGAATAACGTTATGATAGATTTTTGCCATATACTTTTCTAAACAGTATGTAGGAGCTTTGTTTTTATTGACAACGGGTCTGAATTTAGGGGTGGGTTTATGATCTTTGAACCTACTGAAAATGCGGGGAGTATTAGTTGCATGGTTATGAATTTTGGGGGGGGGGGGGGGGGACGTTATCGGGCCATTTACCTTCTTTAATGATTTTCCGGGTTTAATCTAACAGTTTATTATTTGGGTCTTTATTTATAACATTAACACCTATTTTATTTATTGTTTTTTCCATTTTTAAATTATAATCTTTACAATCTAGAATAGCTATTTTACGTGTTTTGTCAGTTAATGTGCAGGCAATTTCATTATTCTTTTTAAGATTTTTCAATTCTCTAAGATCTTCCTTATTGATATTTTTATTTTGAGCAGATTTTTTAATTTTGGTAACAGCGATATTATGTATATTAATTCTATTATCTTCAGGGATTTTCTTTATAGCGGATTTTATTTTAGCGATACTATGTTTAATATTTACAGGTTGGTCAAGAATATATTTAGGCCCCAATTTAAGTAGTTCACATTGATGGTTATTGATTTTAGCATTAGACAAGTTAATAAAAGGTATTTTGTTTCTTATAATAGGTTTGTAATGTCTTTTTTTAAGCCAGAATTTAAGTTTCTTATTATGTCTATTTACAATTGCATTTTTTTCAGTTTCATAATATTGATTAATTTTCTCATTAAATAAAGTCCATTTTTCTAAGTCTATTGCATTTTTAAGATCTTTATCAGCTTTATTCCATAATTCCTTATTTAAAAAAAATTCCGCTTTCCTTTTTTGTATTACTTTATTTAGTATCATATGTTCAAATTCACGAACATCATCTTTAAAATTATCAATTAAAAATTTATTACTAATCCTTAAAAAGGTCAGGATAAGTTTACAATGTTTAGGATTAGTAATAAATTTTTAATGTGCAGTAGCTCCCGACCGTTTATGGCGTCACCTTATGGTGAAAGAAGATCAACAACAGTCAAGCTCAAGTCTTCCACAGAGGATGTCGTTCTGATGAGGGCCGGGTACCCAGCTGAAAAATTTAAACAATGACACACAAAGTAATGTTTTAAGGTTTTTCTATTTTTATTAATTAAAATTTAATACTTCGTTTTTACTTATATATTTAAAGAAATTAATCAACTTCTAATAAAATGAGAAAAACCAATTACAGTATGAAGCCAAAAATCCGGACAATTTCGGCAGCTTTAATCATCATCATCAACAACAATTTTTTTTTTTTTTTAAGTGTAAATACAGCTAAAGAACCAAAAAAGAATTTTATTTCTTAGCAATCTTCAAAACTGGCATTTGTAAAGTCTAAAGAGGAGGGAGAAGAAGATTATAATAACAGTATCAATTCTTAAACATTTATCTAATTGAGAACTAAATTCTATATTTTATTTCAATTATACTCAAAATTTTAATTGAAATACCTAAAGTACTAAAAAAAAAAAAAAAAAAAAAATCACAGAAATGTTTTCAAAATGGTATGTTTTCCTTATTTATTTTCTTTTATTGTAACTTGTACTAATTTTTTTATGCAAATATTTCAATAAATCTTTTTTTTTTTTTTTTAATTTATTGTTGAAGTTTAGTAAAAAAATATTACAGAATATATTTAAAAATCATAATATATTTTTTTTTAATCTGAATTTGCATATTATCCAAATACTTAAACCAAAATATTATATTTTTTAGGCATGACCAAAAATCCGTAAAATCAAAAAATCCGGAATCGCCGAGGTCCCAACGATTCCAGATTTTCAGCTTTGTATAAAGAAAATGATTTTAACAAAACTAATTTGATTATTATGTGTTATAGCAAGCAATTTAAAATGTTTATAATAGGTGTAGGTGTTAAGGCCAATTACTTATTTGTATTATGCCATTCTTGATTGTGCTTGTCATCAGTTATGGGTGACCCTGACCGGTTGGTGGTGCGGTGCAAGCGCCAATTCCATTATGCCAAGAAAGCAGACATGCATTTGATGTATGGTTGTGTAAACGATAATGAAACTATCTAATTTTCTGCATTTTGCCTCTCTGTATCACTTATACCTATATATTCCAATTTCCAATACACTAAATGATTGCTTTAAATAAATGTAGCACAGTTGAAAATTTTATTAAAATATCTTCATTAGTGTAGAAGTTAGAAATAAAGCATCAGAGTTTCCTACGTGACTTGAGTTTCTAATATGAAGATTAAATTCATTTTCTTATTCCCTATCTTCCCTCAAAGTTTGTACCATAAATTAGGAATCCTTTTGTAATTTATTAAAAAAAAAAAAAACAATAGATCACTGAAAATAGAAAATGAAATTATGATATATATCATAAAATTTAAATACCTGATTTTTCAAATATGTCGAAATAGACATTGGATGAACTTTACTTTTTAATTCAGGTTTCAACTTAATAATATCTTTCCATGACATTTCAAAACAAGGGGGCAAACTACAAAAAATAAAAGACAATAGAAAATAAGTAATTCATATCCTCCTTTTTCTATTTGTAAACTTAGAATTAGTACAAAAAATAAATAAATAAATAAAATAAAATAAATTATTACTTATTATTATTAACAACTCACCTCTTTTGTTGATTCAGTTTAATATTAAGTGGAAGTGAGTCATAAAATAAAACTCTTTCACTTCCTTCCAAAAATGGCTTTAGTCTTGAAATAATCTAAAATATATGTTAGGCATTAAAATATACAGTAATAAATGTATCTTAAGATATATGTTAGGTTGAAAATGAATTCACAAACTTCATTACAAATGAAAAACAATTAAACATTTTTTAAGATACACACATATTTAATTTTAATATAAATAGGGGGCTCTGCTCTGCCCACTGCTCACTCCGCTCACCAACCCCCAAAGGAGGCTTCGCCTCCTCCCCGACTCACTTTACTTATTAACACATGGAGAACTCTGCCGGCCTATTCGCTGCTTTCTTTCACTGAAAAGGAATATTAATAGTGCATATTACAAGACAAAAGAAGAAAATTATTATGGAAATCCTCATTATATGTCAAATTGAACTATATAATATTTATAATATAGAAAGAAAATCATAATATCCAGACCATTTTGCATTACAGCTTTAGTATATGACAACTTTTATTTCTTTTTTACAACCTTAAATCCGGACTACGGTACCCCAGTCGAAGAGTGCCGAGCTCGTAATTGGAAGATTGTGGATTTGGTTCTCGAGCCGACCAATTAATTTATTATGTATTAATTTTCTCTTACTGGGAAATTTTTAGTTGTCTATTTCATTAGCTCAGTTAAGTTCTGTTTCAGTCTATTTCATTGGCTCAGAAGTTAGTTAAATACATTTTCTGTTGAATGATATAAATGCTGCCGAAGGCAGCAGGGACGCGAAACAATTGGCTAAAAAAAATTTAAAAATGCATTGTCACTGTGCTTTGAACTATTCTAAAAGTTTCAAATGTCTAGCTAGTCGGGAAGTTAGTTAAATAAGTAATAAGTAATAAGTACTGATTAATTAAAAATAGTAATACATATAGAAATTCATGAGAATTTTTTTCAGAAAAAGCAAAATCTTGCTTAAAAAGTGAAGGTTTGTTGAAGTTTTGAATAAATTATAGATATAACTTTAAAACCTTCAGAATAATGGAGAAATGTTTGAGAATAACAGAGTGGAAGACAGACCCAAAATAATAGAGTCTCCGTTGAAATAAAGGAGAGTTGACAGGTATGATAATGTAACAATAACACAACTTATATTACAAACTAACACTACTAGGTTTTTTTTTTTTTTTTTTTTTTTTTTTTTGCAAAAATTTCTTTGTTATCATTAGCAATACTGAAAATTAGATTTGTTGCAGTTAGATAGTCACATTACTCATGTTTTCCTAATAAAAAAATAAAATTGGTAAGCATATCATTATATAAATTTGTATTACAATGTTTTTTCAGGCAAACATTTTAAATTTATTTATAGTGCTATATAATTCAATCATCTTGTACCATTTGTTTCATCCTTTTTGCGTTTTGGGATGAATAGTCATTTAAAATATATGAACATTGTTTGTATCTCCTAAAAACCCACTATCAGCTATAATGGGTAATATTAGGGGGGAAATGAAAGGTAATAGGAAAACATAGACCTCAATCTTAGTATTTATTTCAGTTATTGAAATACAGCGAATTTCATGAAATCCATACAGTTCGCAACTAGAAATATAGATGATTATAGACTGGCCATTACATAAATTTCTTTTTAAACTGATTATAAACGGAAACATTAGAGAAAATAAAAATACAAAAAGAAATATAATAGAATATTTAAATTAAATACCTGGCTAACAATTCGTCTTCGAAATACAGAGCACATTTTTACGGCAATTTAGTACTTTTAAAATTATGATAGAAATAGAAAATAAACCTAATTTATACAAAAAAAAAGTTCTGTGACATGCGAAATTATTTTAAACAAAGAAAAATACAGTACATTGTTTAGTTTATTTGTTTTAAATATACTTTTAATCAATGAGTTTTGTTACGGAATTTTGAAGCGGCAACAAAATCAACACATTGTTTACATATGAAAATTGTGAATGATTCCTACGTGTGAATGATTCATGAATCCGTCTTGCTAAAAAAAAAAAAAAAAAAAAAAAAAAAAAAAAAAAATTAAGACTTATATATGTAAAATATTTATAAATAATACTGACATGAAATTGAATTTCTATATAGCTAAAAGCTTCTAAATTAGATTTAATAATAATAATTGTAAATATTTGCAGGGGAGAAGATAAACAGCTTTACTGATCCTCTCCTCTTACTGTTTGTTATTGATAAAAATTAACTCTCATTTGCTCAGTTTTTAAGATACGTACTTTTAAGTACTTTGATAAATCTAATAAAATTCTTATTTAATATTAATGGGAATATCTCGAATACTTGTTAGAAAAAATCATATGTAATTTTTCTGTGTCATGCATTATATAGTATAATGTTTACAGTTGAATATATAGGATTTAAATTAATTCAAATTTACTTTCTTTATAATTTACTGATAATAATATAATGCAATTTAAAACTGAAATATTTTATATATTTTTTCTTACTGTTATAAATTAATTGGAAATATTAATAAGCAGTATTATACGAAGGATAGGAAATTATACATAATTTAACTTGAAACAAATTTTCTACTTCATTTGTATCAATTTAAAGCTTTCATGCAAAGCATTCGATGTGAAAAAGTAATATAAACACAAACACAATCATAAAGCACTATTAAACTTGATTTTGAATTATTATATCTCACACACTTCTGCTATTTTATTAAGCTTTTTAAAATATTGTTGATTTTTATTTTATTATTATCTATAAACATTTTCATAAATGAAGAACCTCCTACACTTTCAAATATTTATTTGTATCTTTTTCTAAACCCTATTTATTATTATCCTTTTATTTATTTATTTTTAATTGGTGGAAAATGAAATTTGAAATAAAATAAAAGATTCTGAGTCTTAGATTTTTATTATTTTAAAAAAGGTTAAAAAGGAAAATAAAATAAAATTTCTGAAAGTGAAAATATTTAGTTAAATTAATCGCTAATAGAGGGTAGCACCGGCGGCGAATCAATATCTTACTTAGATCTTCATAAATTTGGTCAGCAAAGAAACTTGAGCAAGTCCCCGCGCATGCTCACTAGAAGAAGGAACGAGTTGGAGCATTTGTGATGGGCGCGATTTAACGTCTTGTCTAGTTTGCAACCACGGAGTAAAAAGACAGGAGAAGAAGGTAACGCTGAAATTTTGTGATGTTGTTTTCTAATGTTTACAGATGGCGCCAGCGTGTAATCCTTCCTTCTCTCCAGCTTCCGCAATGTTATTCAATGGGGAAATGTCTCGTTTTAATTATTTTTTTTAAATAATATCAAGCTGAAAAAATTTCGATTGAAAGCAAATTTCATTAAATAGAGTATTCTAACCAACATGTTTTTTTTAAGAGCCATTTTATACTAATTTTACTTTGAAAGAAAGCTTTTAAAAAATGACGATTCTTATGAACCGAAGCTAGCTAAAACAGAGAATTGGGAGGAAGGAGAATGGATGAAATTTTGTAAAGAAAAAAAATAAACTTACTTTAGGTGCAGAAAACACGAACTCGGACTTTATTTTTCTCCTAGGGCTTTTTTTTTTTGTTTTTCTTATCACTATCATAGCCTGTTTTACAACTAGGAACGAAGCATTTATTTGAAACATCTGAATTATGCAGTTTTAAGAACTTACAAACAAATTAAATTGCTTAAAATAAAAAATTTTAAATGTACTTCATCAAAATTCTATTAAAAACAACAGTATATCCGCGCCGAAGTAGGGAGGAATGACAAGTGGCGCCCTCAATATTTACCAAAAATTTAGATCACAGTTTCGTAGCTTTCTCCCATTGGACCTTCAACTCCTATTAATATTACTCCGTGTTTGCAACCTTTGCAACATCCATCCAGCAGATATTTGCATCGATGGTTTGCAACTAATATATATCCCACGCGTTTCAGCCCTAGTTTCAGCACGATTGCATGAATCTGTATAGTGCTGCTATCTACTGAGTTTGACAACAATTATAAAAAGAATATGGTAATTCAGAAATGAATTCGCAAAGCACATATGTTACAAATTGACTTTAGTTTTAAACTTTTATTTTAAATAAATTGATAATTTAAAAAATAATATTTAAATAAAATGTATATAAAATTTAATTTTCTTTTTAACAAATTAGATTAAAAAACATCAACAAACCTTTTATTTCATATCATTTTTTAAAAATAAATTGATTAGATGGCGAAGGAGAAACAAAATATAATCATTTGTTAAATTACTTTTAAAATTATCCTTTTATTTCAAAGTAGATTTTTTTTACATTTTTTTTTTTTTTTTTTTTTTTTTTTTTTTTTTTAGTACGACAGGACTATTTTTTCCAGTTTGCGAATTTGCGCTGTCGCGTAGCCATTTATTGCGACACCTTGAATGAACGTGCAAATATTTTTGTTTTTAACGTTAAACTTTTTAAAAAATACATGAAGCCTTCTAAACATATTCAAATAAACATAAAAAACCTTACTTTAGGCTTTCATTTCGTTTCCTTATCCTTAGTTACTTTCACCGGAGGCCCCCGGCATTTTCAAAGGAACTTGAGTGGTCACCATCATCATCAAAATTATTTTTTCAGAGTTCCTTGGAACGGCGTTTCTTCACCTCTAATATTAGTATGTAGATCCGAAAATTCAAACCCATAGCAAAATAGAGCACTGGTAACAATAAGAAGGACACGATGCCCTCAGAGTAAAAGTTTACGGAAAGATAATTAATAAAATAATAATAAATAATAATAATAAGATATATATGTAAAAGAAAAGAAAAGAGTAAAAATTAAACAAAACAAAACAAAAGGAAATTAATAATGATTGTAATAAGTGAGGATAATACAAATATAGTAGAATATATGGCCAGGAAGGTCCAATAGGCCCTACCAATGTAAACAATAAAAAAGGAGAATTTTAACCAGGGTTAAAACCTTCCGGCAGGTAGAGGGTGGCACGAGGCCGTCTATAACTTGTTCTAGCGCCATAGTCGCAGATGTTGAAGATTTCTTCGTTGGGAACGGAGTATAAATTTTCAAAAAAATTTATAGCCTGATTTTTAATAGTAGTTCTGATTGTATCAGTGTGAAGGTCATATCGAATAACAGAACTGCGACAATACCAGGGGCAGGGGGCATGCCGAATAGAGCGGAGGGTTTTGTTTTGGACGATCTGCATTTTTTTAAGATTGGACTTAGCCGCCGAACCCCAGATCTGAGCACAATAAAGCAGAATTGGTGTAAGTATAGTTTTATACAGGCGAAGTTTATTACCCATGCTGAAGCCTCTACCATACAGGCAAGGTCATTTTAGCTTTATAGAACTTGCGGACGGTATAGTCAATGTGCGTACACCATGTATGTAAGTCTGCTGTACAGTCGGTAACAAAAGTCTCCGAACACTAGCAAAATACCCTATATAAAAAAAGTATACTTAATACAGTTTTGTTAAATAAATCCTTGTCGAATCCTGTTCTTAGTCAGTATAAAACCATGATTCGACAAAGATTTATTTAACAAAACTGTATTAAGTGTACTTTTTTTATATAGGAATTTTTGCTAGTGTTCGGAGACTTTTGTTACTGACTGTACAAATGAAGTCCTCGATATTTGACCTCTCTTCCGAAGTCAACAGAGGAGCCTGAGAGGAGGAGGGAGATTTCTCTTATTTGCGAAAAAAAACTGCCTTCGATTTGCTAGAATTAATTTTTATTCCCTTTTTATTGAAGAATATATCTAGATGGTTGATGTGATTCTGTAAATATGAATGCATAATGTTGACGTTAGCATCACGGGCTATAATTGTCGTATCATCCGCATATAAAGCCAAAAGAGTATGTGAAGATTTTGGGATATCATTAATGTAAATTTTATAGAGCCAGGGGCCAATGTTGAGCCTTGGGGGAACCTCGGCATTTACGGGGCGAACAATGGAGTGCTTATTGGCGTGTGACGTAGCAAACAGTGAAGGTCCTGTCGCTGAGATAGGATTGAAGGAATCAGACATAAGCAGTAGGAATTTTGAGTTTCAACAATTTGTAAATAAAGCCACTGTGCCAAACAGTATCAAAAGCCTTGGAGACATCGAGAAACAGTGCTCCCGTATGTTCTGAGTTATCATACCCATCGTGAATGAATTCAACCACACGAAGAAGCTGGTGTGCAGTGAAATGCTTAGGCCTAAGGCCAAACTGTTCAGGAGGGTCATTATAGAGGGCGCATTCGAAAGTATTTCCCGGTCACTTCCCGAGTTGGGAAATGACGTCACGTCACGCGGGAAGTTCGGGAAATTAGAACTACCATATAGGAGCCATGTTTGTTTATATATTTGTTTCCCGGGAAGATGAGATGTGTACGGAAGTAGTTATATCCCGGTCATTTTTCGTAAGGCTCCTATATGGTAGTTCTAATTTCCCAAACTTCCCGCGTGACGTCATTTCCCAACTCGGGAAGTGACCGGGAAATACTTTCGAATGCGCCCTATATTGCTTAATGCAGGTGATAAAAACATGTTCCGTGAGTTCAGCGTTGTAGATCCCATCATAGCCAGGGGCTTTACGATTTGGGAGTTTTTATATAACAGAAATAACTTCTTCAGGAGTGGTTGGTTCGATAGATCTAATAGCTTATTTTGTAGAAAATTTATTAATAACATAATCGACCTCAACTATGGTTGAGGGATTAAAGATGTCTGAATGAGCAGAAAATTTCGATTCGTACTGGTCAGCGAGAACCTCTAATTTGTCTTGGTCGTCGCACTTGAAGTCAACACCAGTACTGAGCGGAGGGATAGGCGTAAAGGGTTTTCTAACTCTCTTAAGATAATTCCATAGGGAATTATCAATAGGAGCTAAAGATGAAATGAATTCAGACGAATTTTTGTCTTTATTCCTTTTAATCTCACGTTTGATGATAGCCGTGAGCCTATTCATTTCACTCCTGATACTAGGGCATCTAGTGCTCTGCCAGAGTCTTCTAAGTCAATTCCCGGAATTTATTTTAAGTTTGATTTCATGTGGGAGAGTATAAGAATATTGGGGAGTTTGGTGAAAATTTGAGGAATCAAGAGCATTTTTGATGGAATTTTGAAGTTCACCAATAGCGTAATCAATATCGGAGGTAGAACTAAAATCACCATAAGTAGGAGGAGACTCGTGCAATATTTTGGTGAAGATTTTCCAGCCAATTACAGAGGGAGTAGCAATGAAAGGAAGAATAGGGTTGCAGTCAATTCGAAGTAAAATAGGTAGATAATCAGAGGATAACTCAGAAATGGGGTGATAGTAAAAGGGTAAGGGATATTATTTAACAAGGCTAAATCAGTAGACCTTGGAATCCAAGACCTTGAGGGCTGTACCTGGTGGGAGAAGAAGGAGCAGCAATTTCAATACCATTATTGTTGCAGTATACTTGAGAGGTAGCGCTTCTATCACTAAGTGATTTTCCCTGGTGTTTTCTGGGATTATTTCGCCTTTTCGCTTTGTGCGGTTTTGGCAAATGTGGTGGTGTTTTTATTGAATTTTATATCTGATTAATGTTCTTTAACGCGGTTTTTGATTTTTCTTTTAGTTACGCCAATATAGCAACCGTTATTATTGTTAGGTCGGGAAAAAGGGATGCGGTATATGCCAGTGATTTCGAGGGGATCAACGGGATCTTTATCGTTACGGATGAGCTGGTAAATATTACGATTTGATTTGATTGGTATTCTGAGATTATTTTTGGTGGCTTCGTTTTTAATTTTTGAAGAGACACCACGGTCAAAAAGTATTTGCTATTTTTACGAGTATGTATGTGATGTGTGTGCGTGTGTGTTTGAGAATGAGCACGATAGCGCCTAAAAGCTTCATTTGAATGAGCTGAAAGTTGGTACTATGTTATAGGTCACCGTACTGAGAACTGTATTGATTTATATGAATTTAGCACTTACAGTTTTTTTTACAGGGACACAAAGAAAAATTCTTTATTATTATGCCCTAAAGGCTCAAATTATTTAAAAGAGTATAAGTACTTTATTTCATTGAGCCGAAAATTTATACATATGTTATAAGTCATCGTCTCCTAAACGAGCTTTTTTTTTTGGGGGGGGGGAGGGGGGTGCAAAAATTTATTTTCCATTTTTTTTTAATTTTAAAGTAAAAATGGGGGGTTTGCTTATTATCTTTTGATCCAATTACATGATTGAACTAAAAGATATTGCGTTATCTATATTTTCGGTTGAACGGTGTACTTTGCATAGCGAGTTAAAACCTGACATTCATTTTATAAAATTAAAATGGTGGTCAAATTTCTTTCTTTTTCTTTCTTTCTTTCTTTTTTTTTTTTTAAGTGGTCGTACCAGACACTGTTCCAAAGGCCTCTTGCTTAATATATATATGATACCCGTTTGTTTTTTTTGTATTACCACTATTTTTAATATATGCAGCAACAAGGAAAGAGTTGTAATCATGACAAAAATTTGACTTTCAGATAAGCAAGATTTTTAATACCATATAACTTATTTAATATATGTCTGTTTTTAATGAGAAGTCAACGACAATGTGAGTGCTTCGGAGTACCTGCATTTGGTCGTAGCCAATGATTACATCCGTCGAAAGTGTAAAAAAACATAAAGATAATTTTTCAGAAAAATAAATAAATAAATAAAACTGTGGGTGAAATTCTGTCTATGACAGAATTTAATTTACTACGATATGACTACACTGTTAAAAATGGTTACTTAAAAATGAGCTAAATTGTCTGAAAATAGCTCCGAAACAATATATACTTAAATTTGAAAACCCATGTATTCATTTTAGAGTGTATTGACATGTCAAACATGGGGATATTGGGATTCTTATTGGTCAACCTCATTTTTGAGCATGCCAATATACTCAAAAATGAGTACATGGGTTTTCAAAATTATGTATATGTTGTCTCGGAACTCGGAACTATTTTGAGACAATTTAGCTCATTTTTAAGAAACCACTTTTAACAGTGTACTTATGTTTGTATTTCAACACCCTTCCAAAATAAATAAATTAATTAAATATATATATACTAATCATTGGTACTCAAATTAAATTATTACCGTGACAATTTTTATTCGAAATAAATATAAATTTAATTTTATGTTGGTATCTTCATCTATCTTTTGTCTGCTGAGTGTTACAATGGTAATAAATTATTCAAATTATCAAATTATATATATATATATAATAATAATAATAATAGAGGGCGTTCAGTACAATTCTTAAACACATGTTCAAATAATGTATTGATTTTTAAATCCAAACAAATTAATAAAAATTAAATGCATTAATTGTATAGTATCTTCCCATAATGGCTTACTACTCATTTACTAAATATTTTAATTAGTAAAATAATCTTAATAACAATTTCGTATTTATTATTAATAATTAACAGTTTCAATTTCTACAGAACAAAACATAATATTAAAAAAACTATAAATGAATTTTTCGATATTTAAATTATACTCAAAATTCCTCACATATTTATTAATAATAATCCATTAATTTCTCAAAAACATAATTAATATCAATATAATCATCTTATAAATCGGAAAATAACACACATTTTAATAAATTTCCCAGTTTTAGTCTAAAAATATCTGAAAACACTCTAGTCTAAATAATCAGGAATCACTCAGCCAGGACCCATTGGTTCTCTGGTCAGAGCACCAGAACTACGAACCTGAAGATGTGAGCTCGATCCTCACCGACGAGAAGTAAAAAAAAAATGTAAAAGTTTTTACGGATTTCACAAAATATTTTAAGATAGAGTAAGAAATTAAATGGTAAAATTGGACATTGGCAGGCATTTTCGAAGTGGAACACTATAAATTTGTAACGACGCAAAATGGCAGATTGAAAGAAAAGTAAGGCTTGTCGTACTTAAAAAAAAAAAAAAAAAAAAAAAAAAAAAAGCCCGAAAGGGTTTTGGTTTTAATTTAGAATTTGGTCTCTGAAAAATTCTCCGCGTGAGCAAAGATTTTTCAGAGCGAGCCATCAGGAGTTGCACACACAAAAAAATGTGTCGATAGCATTACTTTTTGAATAGGAGAACTCTAAAAAAATATATATATACATATATATGTATCATAAATGTATAAGAACATTATTATTAATTCTCAAAACAATTTCGCCAGTTTCACCAATTTCAAATGTAAAAAAGAAAAATAAATAAAAATGTGAAAAAAGCAGATGATTTACTCAAATCATTAAAACATAGTGAGATTAAAAATTAATATGCAATTTTTACGCGAAATAATGTTTAAAGAAGAAGTTTTCAGTTTTCAGTTTTAGAAAATGAAACTAATGTTATGCGTACATTAAATGTAGACATATTTAAAATGTTGTGATGTTGAAATATACTTTAGAGATGTACAGGTGTTAGAAAAAATAATATGAACACTTTCGCTTTTTTACATTTTGTCCAATATCTTGAAAAATACTATGTTATTCTTCAATTTTGGGAATAAAGAAAACATGTCTTTCCTCATATTTTTCAGTAAAAGTTGTGTCCTGAAAGAGAAAGGGGACCAATAAAAATTAAACAAAAATTAAAATGTTTTGGATTACCCTGTAAAAAGTAATGTATTAAATGCGCTTTGGCTGTAGCATGTGATTAAGAAGATTTTTCTCATTTTCTGTATAAAATTTTATAAGGCTACCACATATATTCACGAATATAACGGTTTCTTTAAAAAAACTTCAAAAAGAGTTTCCACTTTTTTAGTTATAACATGTATAATTAAAGAAGTGGAAATTCTTTTCGCAATTTTTTAAAGAAACCGTTATATTTTCGTGTAGACCCAGTGCAAAGCCATCTTCAGAAAAGATAGCATGCTAAATTAGACACACCATACAGCAATCATAATGCAAAAATGTTAAATATCTTACGAAATACGAGAACTTTTACTAAGAATTCAACTACGCATGCGCAAACTTTATAAAAATTTTATTTGCATAATTTAATAGCCAAAGGTAGTGAGCAACTTATATGAAAACTCCAAACAAATATCATGTAAATTCGAAACGTTACGAGAGATAGAAGGAAGAGTATTTAAGTTCTTCTCGAAAAAAAGAAAGATGTTAGGGGGTTTTATTAATATTTATTCACAATCAACGGAAACAGTATTAAGCATTTTATCATAATGCCCATTGTATTACCACTGGGCATTCATTGAATCAAGATAAAAATGTGAGTAAAACCCCTTATAGTTTAGCTTTTATTTTGAGAGAACTTAAATTCTGTTCATTCTATCTCTCGTAACATTTTGCATTTACTTGACATTTGTTTAGGGTTTTCACATAAGTTGCTCAATACCTTTGGCTATTGAATTATGCAAACAAAATTTTTATAAAGCTTGCGCATCCGTAGTTAAAAATTATTTAGTAAAAGTGCTCATATTTTGTAAGATATTTAACATTTTTGCATTCTTATTGCTGCATGCTGTGTCTAATTTAATATGGCATATTTCCTAAAAATGGCTTTGCACTGGGTCTAATACCCTACGTGTTATAATTAAAAAAGTGGAAATTCTTTTTGTAGTTTTTTAAAGAAACCGTTATATCTCCATGAATATATGTGGTATCCTCATAAAATTTTCTACATTTAATGAAAAAAGTCCTCTTAATCGCATAGTACAGCCAAAACGCATTTAAAGAATTACTTTTTATAGGGGGATCTAAAACATTTGATTTTTGTTTAATTTTTTACGGGTCCCCTTTTCCTTTCCAAGACACAAGTTTTGTTTAAAAATAAGAGGAAAGGCATATTTGCCTTGTTCCCAAAATAGAAGAACAACATGGTAAGTACTTTCCGAGGTCTTCGACAAAATGTAGAAAAGCGAATATGTTCACATTATTTTGTCCAACACCTGTAGGTAATACAAAAAACAAACAGATATCCTTTTAAATTGATCACCCTCTCTCTATATACAGAGTGTCCCATAAGTCTGTAGACATTTAAAAAATCTATAACTATTGATTAAATTGATAGAATTGAACGCGGTTTGCTAAAAAATCATTCTCATGAAGGGGGATTTTTTTTTTTTTTTTTTTTTTTTTGGTAAAGAAAAAATATAGTTAAATTTTCTGTCGACGAAGTTTGACAAATAGTTAAACTTTTTGCACGGAGGTAAAAAAGATATGCAAATGAAAGACCTATAAATTGCACAATTTTGTGATTGGAACAGTTTATTTCTTATTTTCCCTCCTACTTGTGCATACAGGAAGCTTTGTGATGCTGACTTGGTGGATAAAGCGTTATTAGTGAAGATGTTTTCCCTCAGATAAGAACTACCGACTGAAGCTGAAGTTAGCAGTGTTATAACTCGTTTGCAAATTGTAATTTGGGGTGACGACGGACACATAGAATAGGATTTATATGTCTATAAACATTTGCATGCGAATAAGTACAGTTTTTCATAAAAATGTGTGATCTGGTCACGCACAGCGCCCTCTATCGACAAATAGCTTAATTACTACTTTTTCTTAAAAAAAAAAAAAAAAAAAAAAAAAAAAAACATTCACGAGAATGATTTTTTTGCAAACCGCGTTCAATTCTACCAATTCATTCAATAATTATAAGTTTTTAAAATCTCTACAGACATATGGGACACCCTGTATATATATAAATTTCCCCATCGAATGAAACTTTTCTTTTCTAAAATTGTTTAACATAATCATTCGGTAACCCGAGGCATTTACTTTCGCTGCGTGTCTTTCCTCATAGTATGTTTGCTTTCTCTTCAATTTTATATACTTAGGAAAAACTTGCTTCTCTAGAAAACTTATAAATCCTTTCTGGCTTATGATTAAAACAATCTCCGAGAGGCTTCGCGAAATTTATATGATTTTCTATTTCTTCTTATTTATTTTTTTCATTAATCTTTTCCCTTCTTTTTTGGCTCTAGAACTTACGAGCGAGACTTCAGAAGTATTCTCAGAGAAAACTTCATCCGTACATATTCCCTACTGACTTTAGTTGACGAGTTCATAGAACGTTGCATATTGTGTCCATACGCTTTTCTCGCATAAGTGATTAAAAAAAAAAAAAAAAAAAAAAAGGAAGAAAAAAAGAAATAGAAATACACGGTAGCGAAACTGTTTGTATATGTATTTTGCTTAATGCATTATTTGAAATTTATTTTTATGAATCTCAAATTGTATGCTTAGTATTTTTATCCAAAAAGCAGAAAAAGGTAAACTATAAGAAGTAAAGCTCAAACGAAAAAGATTACCAGATGCAAAGTTAATTTTTTGCAGTTTTATTTCAATTTTATTATTCATGTGTAAAACTATATATTTCTTTGTATGCTAAAATAATAATAATGATTAATTAATTGTTTAGATGATTAATTAAATATTATGATTAATTAAATATTAATTCTTTATTATTATGACCTGAATGGGTTTAAATTATTTAAAGTGCGATAGCGTCTAAACACGTTATTTTTGTGAACTGAAAATTAATATACATGTTATAAGTCACTGTCTTGGTGAATTAACACTTATAGTTTTTTTTAATAGAGACACAAAGAAAAATTCTTTATCATTACGGCCTATATGAGTTCAAATTACTTAAAATGCGATAACATCTAAACGCCTTATGCAAATGAACTGAAAAGTTATATACAGGTTATAGGTCACTGTTGCACGATCTGTATAAATTTTAGGGAGTTTAGTACATATAGTTTTCTTACAGGGATTCAATGAAGAATTCTTTATTATTATATCCTAAGGTCTGAAATTATTTGAAGTGCGATAACGTCTAAATGTTTTACTGAAAATTTATATACATGTTATAGGTCACCATCGCACAAACTATATAGATTTTGGTGAATCCAGAGTCCTTATGGATTTTTATGGAGACACAACGAAATATTTTTTATCATTAGGATTTAAGGGCTTAAATTATTTGAAAAGCAATAGCGTTAAACGCCATATTCGATTGAGTTGATTTATTGCAGACTTCTCTTACTTTAATTTATTTAATTTTCGGAAAGTCGAGCGGAGTCACTCCAGATTTCTACGTACAGTTGGAAAATTTGCATTTCGATTTGTTTTCTCGAATTGCAGATTTTCTATAATGTAGAAAGAGAATAACCTAAGTAAATAATTTTATTTTCAATATTAACAAAATTTGTTGAAATTATTGCAAACACCCTTTAGAATATATTTATAAAAGAATTCACTGTAAAACACGTATAAAATATATTTAATTAAAATCATTAAAAAACACATCGTGTGTCAAGGCCTTTCGCCCTGAACACCAGGGCATCATCAGGACATAGCCATTTTTAACAAGAAGTACAGTAACGTTATATATACATAAGAAACATATTTCGGTTACAGTTATTAAACGTGAAATTGATGAAACTGATCAGTTACAAATGAAAACAGTCCAAAGGTGAAGAGTCGAGCTTCATTTGGTTTGCTATGGAGACACAATTTTGTGAAACAGTTGAGGCTATGCATTAATCTGTTGAGGAACATGCTGAGGAACTTGCATTAATTTAAATTAACTTTAATGATATTAATTAAATATATTTTATACGTGTTTTACAGTGAATTCTTTTATAAATTGTGGTTTTCTACAAATACACGTGGGGTATCATGTCTCTATGAGATGTAATTTTATACCCTTTAGAATAATTCTTTAGCAATGCATTTTGAATATTTTTCTATTTAATAAATAAATTGTAACAAAATAGTTGATAATAATAATTATTATTTTTATGACCTCGTAAGTCAAGTTCCGAGATTTAGCAGTATATGAATATAATAAGCTTTGATACATATTTGGATTTCATATGACAATTATTACAACAATATTAATAATAAAGGCATAAAGAAGTATTTTTGCTGAATTTGTAAAATTTACGTCTCTTATTTTAAGCGCAACTGAGAAATATGCACTTCAAACTTTTTTCTCAAAATGCTACTTTAAACTTTTTTCTCAAAATGTATCGTATGTTAGAAATTTACAAAAGTAAATTTCTAGAATTGTTAAGAACACTCAAAATGAGAATTCTACACGTTGGAGTTTTTAACAGTTAAAATTTATTATCATAAAATCAAAGTTAAAATTCAGTGAAAATCTGAGAATTTTTTCGTACAAAGACCCCAAAAATTATTTAAAAACAAGCTGTTGGCTATAAATTATGTGCTGTGTTATTTGAAAAAAAAAAAAAAAAAAAAATCTTTAATAGTAACAAAGAAATAAAATGTTCGCAATTAAAGCACAGGGAAATTAAAAACAAAAATAAATTAAATTTAAATTTAAATAAAAATTTTAAATAAATAAATAAATAAATAAAATAAACTTTTCATATTTTTAAATTATAAAATGTTTATAAAATAAATAGAATTTTATGAATGTGAATTGGATTATAATAAAAAAGTATGGGACTAATTGAGTGAATATTTCAAAAGACGAGTTTTAACGATCTCTCTTCCTTTAATTTTCTATTCTGTTGTGGAAGAATAAATTTCAACAAAGCGTAGCAAGTTTATTTATTTTATTTTATTTTATTTTCAATTCAAATGTCCTTTATGATTTTAAAATCATTAGCTTAATTTTGTGAAATCAAATCGATTACAATGATGCTAATATTGAAAATAGATTGATATATATATATATATATATATATTGTACTATACTATATTATTAATGTATACTTTTCTATGCAGCAATATGTGTTACATCAATAAAATAAAATGAAATAAATAAATAAATAAAATAGTTGAAGGTCAAAATAACCTTCCACATCCCCTTAAAAAAATAAAAATAAAAATAAAATAAAATAAAATAAAATAAAAATAAAAGGCAAGCCCCTCATTGTGATGCTTCAATCACCCCGAATCAAAATTCGAATTTAAATTTTATCCCATGCAAATTCGCATGGCCGATGGATTCCATGCATAGCCGATAGATGGCATTAGTATTCTTAATTTATGAAAAAAGGAGGTGAGAAAACAGAAAATCGGTATCCGTTTCTCAAATACCAATTATTTAGAATTTTAAAAATAATTTAAAATAAATGTGGCGCACATTTACTTATTATTATTTTTATTATTATTTCGAAGGAAAAAAGTAATTATGTGATAAAAAAAAATAGTGCTTAAAAAGAATCATTCAAGAGCTTAGTTGATGAAAAAAGAATATATCAGAAGAGGAAGCTGGGATTTCGCGTCTTATGATAATATGTTATTACAATACAGGGGTCGATCCAGGTTTTAATTTTTGGGTCCCTTTTTTGTGAAAAACAAAATATTTTTGTGAAATTTTTATTTATTTTTGTGAAATGTAAAATATTTTTGTGAAAAAGTTAAAAATTGTGAAAAATCTTCCGTTTTTACAATCACTTTATGTAATTTTTAATATCAAGTTAATAGAGTTTCGTTGAGCCAAATTAAGGCATTAATTAAAAATAATTCTGAAAAATATGAGAACATTTAATAAAAGGATCATTTTTATAAAACAAAATCTTGTGAAGGGACTCATTTTATAAATTTGAATTTTGTGAAGGGTCCCTTTTTATGGATTTGAATTTTGTGAAGGGTCCCTTTTATGAATTTGAATTTTGTGAAGGGTCCCTTTTTATGAATTTGAATTTTGTGAAGGGTCCCTTTTTATGAATTTGAATTTTGTGAAGGGTCCCTTTTTACTATGTGGAATTTTGTGAAAGGGCCGCAAAAGGGACCAAAATTTTGCCTGGATCGACCCCTGCAATAGAATAATAATAGATTATTTATTATTATTATTCTATGGTTATTATGTTTGCTTTCAGACAAGTAAAATTAAATGGTGTCAGGTTGGTTGGTTGGGTTTTTACGTCGCACTAGTGCTGCGCAATGGAGCAATTGGAAATGTCAGGAGACTTGATGCTAGATTAATAAACATAAGAATATATATATATATATATATATATATGTCAAATATATTTGAACGTCTAAGGAAATAATAAACAAATAGATCGCTGTTTCGGTAGTGGAGGTCTAAAATCGAAAATTGAGAAACTATATTCGAGGAAAATGTAGAAAAAAATTAAAGTGCAAACTGAATGTAAAATTTGCAACAACCAGACAAAGGGGGGTACAACGAAATCAAAATTAACAATGTTTTTAAGATTTTATAAGGGTAAAAAGCTTCAGAGAAATCTAGTTCAAGAGTAGATTTGGATTTACAAATTAATTTACTTGTTTCAAATTTAAAATTAAGTGTTTTTTTTTTTTCCCGCTCGGGAATGCTTACAAATAGCTGATTGGTTGGTTTCTTGTTTCCGGACGTAAATGATTTGTTCTCTTAAACGGAATTAAAGATTGTGTTTAGTTTGATCTGTATGAAAAATTGCATTGGCAAGAAACGTTATAAATACCCCAAGAGTTATGCTTAAATATACGATCGTTTAACTGTGCTTTTGTTTGACCAATATATTGTTACAAAAAAACTTGTCGACTTTCTTGTGTAAGGTAAGTAGTTCGTAAAGAAGAAGGAGGTTCTAGTCGATGAATGCTCTTCAATCCAATGGTACAATTACTTCATTGAATATTCCAGCCGCAGTCCAATGAAACTCTCACTTGTACTGCAAAAGTCACTATTTGACGAATGTTCTGGAACAGACCAAGTAAACAGTCACTTGTTCCACAGGAGTAAAACAAAAAAACATCAAATACTCCAGGGCAGAAATCTTCGCTAGCGCTCGAAAAAAGTTCAGTCGCTTAGAGCACTATCTCGAAAGTGCAATCGCTCAGAACAGGTCTCTGAACAACTCTGTATCACAGCGACTACAAACTCTCTCTCAGAAATCAACTCACTCTTATTTATACCTTTTGGCGATGAAGCTTGGCGATAATTCCATCGAGAATTCCATGGAAAGTTCGAGATCTAGGCTCCCGTGAGTCGGGGAGCTTCGAAACTTCGGGAACCCTAAACAATTATTTTTTACCTAATTTGAATGCCATGTCACCAAATTCGTTCCCAAGGCTGACCTCACTGAACGTAAATGAACTGCCACTTTATTTTCACGTTGCCTGTAAAACTACTTTCACTGCACTAGTACAATTGATGCAGGGAAAAGACTTAATCCGTTGTAACAATATTATAAACCACACTAGCAGGAAATATCTTAAATACTCCAAGAGTTATGCCTATACATAGGATCTTCACTCATCCTTTCTCAGTAAATTCAGCAACGAGTATGTGAAGCTTTTCGGAGCCAATATTCATTTTGATTGATTTCTTAGGGAACATTAATAAGCGCAATTAGTCACGACTGTCGATGCTTATTCTTCTCATAGAAAATTCGCTACGCCCAATTCTTAAAGGTGATGTTCTGGAGATGAGATGCTTCTCTGGCATGACAAAGATCACAACAGAAGTGACGGTTTATGCTTTTCGGTCATGTTTTGAAGTCACTCTTTTGTGATATATAGAATGAAATACGATTTTAGGTTGTGTAGTAAATATTGATTACCTTGATGAGTACAACCATCCTTCTTATTTTGAAAACATGGCACATGTAATTATGAACGATGACTCTGTTCACAAAAATTAGAAAAAATAGGTAGTGAAAGGCTATAACACGTAGTAAGAAACAAAGAAGCAAAAGTCTAACAATCCTCTAATAAGCAGAATGTAAGATCACAGTTCTTAAATTAGGCACTTTTTTTTTTTTTTTTTTTTTTCTTCCCAGCGTTAACACAAATTATTATCGTTCTCGCATTTGTTCACTACATCGGAGATAAGAATACAATTTATCTTGAAATTAGAAAAGAAAAATATTCAATATAAGGTAAAGCTAGGAGAGATCGCGCGGTAAGAGAGATCGAGCGGTAGGAAAGATTGCGCACGTAGGGGATCAGCAGGAAAGAGTAGAGTGGGCGAATTGCAATTTAAGGTGTTTATACAACATTAATAGTGAAGTGAAGACTTGAATTTAATTTTGATTGCTTAAAGAGTCTAAGATAAAATATGGTTATTTTGCTTCGTTTTCAAAAATAAATGCTTGGATTTTTATAATTCTTCTTAGGAATTGCAATACAATGGTAGTAATACAAAAATTTTTAATTTAACCAGTTTTTCATAAGCTACTAACCTAGACTAAAGGTACAAGCACCCCGATATTCTCTAAAAGCGAATAATTACTTAATAGAAGACTGCGCAATCTCTCCTACCAAAATGGGAGAGTTTGCCCTTTTGCTATTTAGGAGAGACTGCGCAGTGATTTTTATAAAATTATATACTAAGAAGGATTTCGCAGCTTATTGGTAATGACAAGACAGTGAGGATGAGTTTGTTGAATGTCTGGAACTGTACCAGGAAATAACTTCAACAAGTGAATGTACTAGTTCAACTTAGGGTGCCTAGTTCAACCCTTTCCAGACGACACATCTTTTAGGAAACGGTCCCAAGCTCCCAAGAATCTGAAACTGAACATTATTCAGGCGTGGCACGATCGACAAAACCACACCTCTGGTGGGATTTACCTCTCTAATGCTAATATTAGTTTATGAGAAATTTATCGCAAAGTATTTAAATGTTATTTTGTATCTGTTTATTTCTGGAATACTTTCGAGTATAATGCTTAAGTTTTGTGTAGCTGTCGGTTGCTTAAATAGAAGCGATAAAACTAAATTTAAGCAAAAAATACCAGTCTACTCCAACTTCTTTTTAAGGACTGTAATTGTCTAAATTTCCATAAAGTAAATTAAGTAAACGCAAAGGATTTAAAACTGAAACGAGAAGATTTCAAATCAAGTGATATTTAGGTTTTGTGTTTTGAACATTTTTGTGCGGAAGATTTCAAGGAAAAAAAAAAAAAAAAACTTAACTAGTAGATGATGGGTGGATTCTGGGCTTAAAAATGGACGGGACTAGAGTTCTGCGCGGGTCGGGTTTTATCCGACCCGAACCCGACAGTCAGTTTTTAAATCAACCCGAAACCCGACAAAAAATTTTTCATCAACCCGAAACCCGACCCGAACCCGACAAAAAAATTTTCATCAACCCGAAAACCAACCCGAACCCGCAACTGAGAAATTTTTGCGACCCGAACCCGACCCGAAACCCGACTTATCTAACCCGAACCCGACCCGAAACCCGAAAAATAAATCAACATTACTTATTCACCTGAAAATCATGCAAAACAAGGTAAAATGATATAACATGATATAAAATAAAGTAAATTTTCATTGTCACACAGTTGGTAAATTATAAAAAAAAAAAAAACTAGTATGTTGTGGTCACCACAAGACATTCTTCTACATTTTTCTGTCAAATTCACTAAGTACGAATAATTTATTAAAACTATTATTAAAAAGTTTAACGTGATGAGTGATGAATACAAATAATTTTCATCTTAGGGAAACCTAACACTAAATATCCAAAGAGAGACAGTTTTATCGTCTATAAATCTTAAACAATGCGTTTTTATAATGGTTATCTCACATATCATGATTCGTACAGTTATATGGCATAGAAGTTGAGATATAGCCATCCTGTTATTGATGAAATTTGCAGTATAACAACGCTACCTATTGGCCGACAAGCATTCAAACAGAGTCAGCATAATGTCTCATAATCTCGCCTTTTGACATATTATGTTTTATTTGACGATACACAATAGAACATGAGATATAGCTTTCCTTGTAATTGTAGAAATCCCTGTGTAGCAGTGCCACCTGTTGAGCGGTTTACACCAAAAGCTAACAGGCGCTAATATATATTAAATGGCACCTACATATAAATTGATATGAAATTATGTGCAGTAGTTCTTGAGATTTAGCCTTTCCTTAAATTGCGGAAATCGCTGTGTAGCAGCGCCAGTCAGTTTTTAAATCAACCCGAAACCCGACCCGAACCCGACAAAAAATTTTTCATCAACCCGAAACCCGACCCGAACCCTACAAAAAAATTTTCATCAACCCGAAAACCAACCCGAACCCGCAACTGAGAAATTTTTGCGACCCGAACCCGACCCGAAACCCGACTTATCTAACCCGAACCCGACCCGAAACCCGAAAAATAAATCAACATTACTTATTCACCTGAAAAACATGCAAAACAAGGTAAAATGATATAACATGATATAAAATAAAGTAAATTTTCATTGTCACACAGTTGGTAAATTATAAAAAAAAACTAGTATGTTGTGGTCTTCACAAGACATTCTTCTACATTTTTCTGTCAAATTCACTAAGTACGAATAATTTATTAAAACTATTATTAAAAAGTTTAACGTGATGAGTGATGAATACAAATAATTTTCATCTTAGGGAAACCTAACACTAAATATCCAAAGAGAGACAGTTTTATCGTCTATAAATAACTTCTTAAACAATGCGTTTTTATAATGGTTATCTCACATATCATGATTCGTACAGTTATATGGCATAGAAGTTGAGATATAGCCATCCTGTTATTGATGAAATTTGCAGTATAACAACGCTACCTATTGGCCGACAAGCATTCAAACAGAGTCAGCATAATGTCTCATAATCTCGCCTTTTGACATATTATGTTTTATTTGACGATACACAATAGAACATGAGATATAGCTTTCCTTGTAATTGTAGAAATCCCTGTGTAGCAGTGCCACCTGTTGAGCGGTTTACACCAAAAGCTAACAGGCGCTAATATATATTAAATGGCACCTACATATAAATTGATATGAAATTATGTGCAGTAGTTCTTGAGATTTAGCCTTTCCTTAAATTGCGGAAATCGCTGTGTAGCAGCGCCACCTGTTGGCTGATAGGCATTCAAATGAATCAGCATGATATCTCATATTGGTCTTCTCACATATCAAGTTTTGTTGGATTATACGCAACAGAACCTGAGATATAGCCTCCCCTGAAATTGCAGAAATCGCTGTATAGCAGTGCCACCCGTCGAGCGGTTGACACCAAAAGTTGATAGAATCTAATACTTTCTTCTACTAAATATAGAAGAAAGTAAGGAAAAAAAAAAAAAAACTTGTAAACTGCGAAATCTTTTCAATTTCCAGAATGAAAATGCGAGGTTATACTGTATTTGTATTTGTATTTCTTTAATTTATATATTAACAACAGTCGAAAAAGATTTATAATACTTTTCAAATTTTCATACAATTTCTACAAAAGATACATATTAGTTCCGCTGAAGAAAAGAAAACAGATTCAGATATAAATACGGATCTATTTTTCTGGCGGATATCCGCGGATACGAATAGGGAGCTCCGGTACATGTCTGCCCACCAGCGGCCGAGCGGTTCTGCGCTCGAAGCTGGTAGATGGGAGGTTTCGGGTTCGATCCCAGGTCGCGCTCATCGACCTAACCGTTCGGAGTTTTCCATGGTTTCCTCCGAAAGACGAGTAAATACGGGCTAGGACCCCTTAGAAAGATTCAAACGGAGGGCAATCCCCCTACAGGCCTAGGACACATCTGGAGTCAATCGGCCTTAAATCCTCCAACCAACCGATACATGTCTAGTATGTGCAGAATGTTTAAATTAGTTACATAGTTGTAAACATGCCTATAAATTTATGCTTATAATTGTAAAAAATATTTTGAAAGGTGTTCTTAAGTCGACCCGACTTGTTGAAAACCAAACCCGACCCGAACCCGAACCCGACCCGCAAGAAAAAAAATTCAGTCAACCCGACCCGAACCCGACCCGCAAGAAAAAAAGATCAGTCAACCCGACCCGAACCCGACCCGCAAGACAAAAAATTCTATCAACCCGACCCGAACCCGACCCGCGGGTCGGGTCGGATTCGGGTAAAATCGGGTTACCCGACCCGATGCAGGACTCTAGGCGGGACTAGCTATATATATCATTGTACACACGGTGTGATACCCATTTTATTTATTCATTTTTATTTGTTTATTTATTGGCTCGGAAATCTGTCTCGAACAGGTTCACTTGTGGCAGGTGGTTGTACGATAACTTCATCATGTACAACAATAAGTGGACAAAGAAAGATTCGGTCAGCAAACAAGAAACCATTCATGCTAAAAAGGAAATGTACTAATATTAAATTAAACGTGTTCTCTAGTAACTTAATGTTATTTTGTAATCTTTATCTGGTTTTGTTCTTTTTTCTATTTCTTTACATAATATTTTTTCTTTAAATAATTTTTTGTAATTCTTTTTTAATTTCTTTATTTTTCTGATTTTTTAATTATTGATTTGAAATATCCACTAAAAATTCAAAAATATTTATTTACAAATACATTACAACAATGTCATTTAAGTGCAATTATTATTATTAACAATGTAATTACAGTTATAATTAAGCGCAGTCTCTCCTACCCATGTGCGCAACCTCTTCCACCCTATGAGGAGAGATTGCGCAAAATAGCTCTCTTATTTTTATTACAGCTGTTGTTTCAAATTATAACAGAGCAACAAAATAGCAATGTACCAGGAATACAAATAAATTTCCTCCGTTTTCTATCAAAAATTAGGAATTTATTCCGAAAGAATGGTACATTACATTTTACTGAAAGTATTGGACATCGCTAGCCACTACTTTTCCCCATCTTTCTGGCAGCATTCGATACCACGTCGGAAAAACTCTTCGTCTTTTGAGGCTATCCATAAATCGACTCAGTTTTTGGAATTTTCATATGATGTAAAGCGCTGCTGAGACACATCGTGTGCCAACGACCGGAACAAAGGATAATCAGAAGTGGCAATGTCTGGTGAATACAGCGGGTGGGGTAGGATTTCTCACTTAAGGGTTTCCAAATGGGTTTTGACCGGCGCCGCAACACGCGGACTTGACTTTAGTTCATATGAAACCCAATTTCCTTGTTTTGAATCATTCCCAACAATTTTAAACGATATAAAATTGTTTGTTGAGTCACATCTAATATACGTGCAAGTTCTTTTTGCGTTTGGGACGAACCTTCCTCCAATAATACTACCAATTCTGTGTCTTCGTACACTTTAGGCCTTCCACTGCGTTCTTTGTCTTCCACGTCAAACTCGCCATTTTTAAACATTTGAAACCACTTACGACAATTTCTCACACATAAAGCAGCCTCACCATATGCAATCGATGCGCCTCAGCTGCAGATTTCTTCAAATTAAAGAAGTAAATAAAAAATTCCCTCAAAACTTGACATTTTTGCACAAAAAAAAAAAAAAAAAAAAAAAAAAATGTGATACTGATACGGAGTCACTAATTCTTCAAGGGTATGTTATTACCAGATGACGAAACTTACGATATTGCGTTTTACATCTGACAATTTCAACATAACCTTCTGGTTCTGCCATCTTTTGTCAAACGGCGGAAACTTATTTGTACTCCTAATAAGTGCATAAAAGAAAGATCAATTCAAAGTTATACACCAATAGTTTAGCAAAAAATTTGGAATTTTTATGTCATTCTGTTGAATTGTGCACAAAATTTCCTAGTTTTACCTTATAGAAACTTTCTTTGATGAGCAGAAACATTTTTTCAATATAAAGATAGAAGGAATTAATGAAAGTTCAATATACCGAGATATTCTATACTGAGAGATTTCACTGTATTCATATGGAATTAAAAAGAAAATGACTCTAAAAATCCTAAGCTAAAATTATTAATTTTCATCTTTTCATACTTTCTGTATGTTTCACATTATGATCTTTTCGCGGCAAAAATACGCGTCATAGATAAGGGATTATCAGTTAAAAGCAGGATGAGAGCGTTTTGCTTTTGGAACAAAATACAAAACATTCAGAAGAATGTTCTTTCAGTGAGATACCCCTTGAAATTATCATTGTAGTTCAATCAGTAGATATATTTAACAGATTAGACGAGTGCATGAAATAATATCAGATATTTCTGGCCCCTCCTCGTCATATTTGAAGGAAGGGGGAGGGGGGCTTTGAGCTTAGATAACGTAAGTAGGATATAATTTGGAATAATTATGTAAGATTAAAGGGTAGAAATCGGAGGAAAAACTGACATAAAATATTCGAATGCAGAATTATTCACTATTAAGAATCGCTTTGGAATGGCCCTGCATTAGACACAAAAGTTTTAAAAGTTCGAGCGATATGGACCCATTGGTTGTAATAAGTTTCGTATTGACTTTTTTTTTGTATGAAAATCTGATAAATTGAAAAACCTTTCTTTCTGTTTATCATAAGAATTCTGTAGAAAAAAAATATTAAACAAACGTAAACAAGTCAACTATTTAAACTTAAGAATAAGGTTTATACAAATTTTCGTTTATAAAATGCATTATAAACTTTTCCTTATTTATTTAACGCACTTTTTCGCTTAAATATCAGACATTTCTACAATTCAAGTAATCTATTCTCGAAGAAAAGAACTTTCCAAATTTTCGAGCAAAAGGAATGCTCAAAAAGTTTCCTTATCATATATAAATATAGATAAAAAAAGTTTTCATTCAATGCGTGTTTGCTTTTAGGCTATTAATACTTCTACTCTTTATATCTACTAGATTCTATTCCAGAATTACATCTTTCGGTAGTTTTAATTTATTTTCCTCTAAGAGCCCCAGTGAATAAATTTTGTAAGCGATTTATTATTGCAAAAGAGTTCTTTAAACAGTTATTAGAATCAGACTTTTTTTCGCTGAAGATCCAACAAGCGGCTATACATCAAAAGCAAATTAGCTCACGCGAAAGTAAAACTCCCAATACACATTCATACACACCTTCATTGAGTTTGTTCTTAATTATTCCGGATTTTTTGAGATCAGAGCAATAGGCAAAGATATCCGCTTGACCATACTGCCATTTTCCCGCACATCACGTGATACAGGAAAAGAAGCTTTTTGGGGGTCGCGTGCAGCAAGCGGCATCCATTTGTCGTGGTTTCGCAAATCACGCAGTGCGCGCACACGGCTTCCACGCAAAGTTCGCGCTTAATTACGTCCCTCGTCGCCGCAAAGAACCGGAAAACACCGAGCAGAAGTTACGAAGAAGTTTCGAAAAAACAAAAAAAAAAAAAGTTCTTGTGATGGCAATAGCACAAAGGATAAACATCAACAAAGTAAGTTTGAGCTCCTTGAAAAGGAATCATTAGGAGTTTTCGAGAGATATGTTCCTGTGTGTTTGTTTTAGAGATTTTGTATCAACGAATTCTCCCCTAATTACAAAACTGCCAACTGTCAAGGTTTTTCCCACGATGAACCTACACTGTAAGAAAATTTTTATGAGAAAAATGCAAGTTTCGTGGGAAAAATTATATGTTCAGAAAATAATTTTAATTGAATAAATGTGTTGTTACCATATAAATGTGTAATTAGATTACAGAATTTTTTAATACTTTTGCTAAGCACTTTAGATGCCTTAACTTCTAATTACCCAAAGTGAAAAAGCGATTTGTGTAAAAGCTTTATATTTTTCATTATTTATTCGCAGCTGACTATTTTGCAGGCGAATTCCGCTGAGCTTACAGAAATTTGATTTTTGGAAAGGTTTCAAAACACGAGAAATTAATTTGTTCTTTCTTATACCCATAGATAAAATATACATAATTTGAAGAATGTTAAATCTAAAAGGAGATATAATTTAAGTGAAAACAAAAAAGTTTACCACATTTCAGGAATAAAGAGCGGCCCTTTACATGGAAAAAATATTAGATGCTTTGGGTGTCTATGTATGTTTAGAGACTCAAACGTCTGAAAATTTACATTGAAACATTTAATGATATTTATCCATATTCAAAAGATGTGTAAAATGAGACAAGCAGATTTATTGCTTAAAAAAAAAAAAAAATAATAGTTGGCATAGGTGGACTCTGCTCAGTTCCCCATCATATTTATGTTCTCATAAATTTCTAGTGCGAGACATATTATAATCATGTTAAAAAAGAATGAACTTGACCAAAGCCTGATACAGTGACAGAAAGAAATCCCCGCCTAATAGGCTATCCATCGTTCACTTCGATATATTTATCTTATTCTAATCTATTAATTTATTTTATCAGGTCAATTCCGTTGTTTATGTTTCATGCTACTATTTCCAATGCAATAATCCTCAAAATTCATATTTATATGAAAAAATTACAATTTCGCTATGTTGATAAAATCGTAAATTACGTATAATTTACGAAATTTTCCTATTAGAATATTTGTATTCAATCATGTTAAAAAAATATCATAAATGTAATTTTGAAGTTATCTAATGTATTTATGATCCTCAAAATGGAAGTTTATGCTCAATTTTGTCTTATTCTGGCATGTTAAGTAAATCGTAAATTCCAAATAACTTACGAATTTTTAAATTGGAAAAACCATTGTCTATGATATTCATGCCAGTAACCTAAATAATATTTCGAAAGTGGTTTGACATCTTTACGATGAAAATATCCCTCAAAATTGACGTTTATGTGAAATTTTGCTCCATTCTGCCATATTAAGAAATTCGTAAATTTCCAATAACTTACGAAATTTTTATATTTGAAAATTCATAGTCATTAATATTAATGCCAGTGTCCTAAATAATATTTCAAAAGTAGTCTGACATCTTTACGATGAAAATATCGCTCAAAATTGACGTATATGTGAAATTTTGCCCTATATTGCCATGTTAAGAAATTCGTAAATTTTCAATAACTTGCGAAATTTTCAAAGTAGCATATTTATAGTTACTGATGTTCATTCCGGCATCAAAACTGATATTTTAAAACTGGTTTGACGTTTTTACAGTAAAAAGTTTGCATTTAATGCACGTTTAAGTGAATTTTTGTCCTATTCTCCCATGTTAAGAAAATCGTAAATTTCTTATAACTTATGAAGTTTTTAAAATCGAATGTTGCAAATAAATAGAGTTCTTGCCAGTGTCGAAAGTATTATTTTAAAACTGATCTGACCTCTCTGCGACAATTTGTTCTTGAGATATCATGTACACAGACTAACAAACTAACGGACTAACAGACTAACAGACTAACAGACACCCTACAGACAGACACCATACAAATTTTGTTATTTTCGGATTCCTCACACCTGAAAACGTGTAAAAAAGTCAAAAAACCGAGGTCGAAAATTTTCACGATTACCTAAGTTCCCCATACCTATAGTATGATGGGGAACTAAAAAAAACGCTTAATTCTTATTTATTTTTATTTTGTTCTCTTGTTTTATACATATTAATTATTTTTTAAATAATTTTGTAAGTCTCTTCCAAATGTTTTATAACTGCAACTAGTGTTTAAATGCGTTATATTAGTACAACTGAACCTATACTAATTAAAAGAAAATAATCTGGTGTGTCAGTGTCACTCACCCGACTTTCTCTTACCCTGAAATTTAATACTATAAATAGAGAATGGAGATTAAGGAGTAAGATAACGAGTACTGTTATGTAAACTTATGTTATAACAATTCAAATTAGGCTTCGGAACAGCTTTAATTGACAAATAATTCTATGTGAGGAGGGATACTCGTTACATTATTCTACCTACATTTATATAGAATTCAAATCTGTTATTAATTTCAAAAGTCCATTTAAAATTATTCAGGCAACTTTCATACGCAATATTCCTTGAAACATATCACTCTTATTCCAACTTTCATGGTAACAAATGTCTGAGCTTCAAAATACAACATTTGAACTTCCTGAAATTATTTGTTTTTAATTTACTCTAAGAGACGCAGACAAAGACCAAACGCTAAAAATTTGACCTCGGTATTCAGGAAGCCTCAAAACATGTAAATATACAAAAAACAGCCGAAGAATATTTAACTTAACAGGGGTTGATTCAGGCAGAAATTAGGATCCTTTTGCTGCCCCTTCACAAAATTCAAATCTCTAAAATGGGCCCCTTCACAAAATTCATATCCATAAAATAGGCCTCTTCACAAAATTCAGATTAATAAAAACGGTCCTTTTACAAGATTTTGTTTGATAAAAATGATAATTTTATAAATTTTTTCCAAGTTTCCAGTAATTTTTTAAATTAGTGTCTATATTTAGTTCAATAAAATGCTATTAACGTGATATTATACATTAAATAGAATAACTGCAGAAATGAAAATTTCATGCGATTATTCTTTTTTTCACAAAAATTCACAAAATTAAATAAAAAATTCACAAAAATAATTTATTTTTCAGAAAAATGGGCCCAAAAAATTGAAACCTGGATCAGCCCCTGCTTAAAAAAAAAAAACAAAAAAAAAAACATTATTTAGCATATGGCTGTGAGGAATTAATTGCAATTCCTAGGCAGCTTTTCTGGACATGGTAAAATATTATAGTAAAGCACTTCCGCTAACAATAAAAAAGAATGTTATGGCTTAAATATTGGCAACCTTGTGTATTTTCTTAAGGTTATGTACACACCACATTTCGCACATAAATATAATCCTATATTAATAAGACATAGCACAACCTGAAATGTGCTTTCATCAATTTTCAAGCATTGTCGCACTATAATCTACTTCTTTTGTGTCGCCCTGTAAACGAACAGAGATAGATTTCCACACCTTATTCTACCTGAGACATGTTTCTACGCATATAAATATATATATTCGTTTAATTTGGTTTAGTGCAGGCTGTAGATGTTAAATTGTACTTATCTGCGTAGTTTCCCCCATAGACGTAATGCATTTGAATTCTCCTGGGTTTCCCTGTACACGAACTATTTGCTTGATCTCAACGAAAATTTTCGTGTAGTATCCCTGTAGGAAACACTTTCAGAAAACCAAGTTTGATGTTTCTGCTATAATTTGTTTTTAAGATATGCTGATAACAGACAGACACACATAGAACAACTGCTAAAAACATTATTAGATTCACGGGACCTCAAAACCTATAAATATAACAAAAACTCAATTTCAAAAATTTGACCCAAAGACAATACTTTCTCTGCCTTATGGGTAAGAGAAAGTAAAATGTGTTTGTCTGTCTGCGACCATTTAAGAAAAAAATATGGCACGTACAGTTTAAATAAATTTTTCAAGGCAAAAGAATGCGCGTGCTTTTGCAAAATATGTTTAGATTTTCGATATTACTATTAGATTTTTAAACATTTTATGATTTATGCAATTTCTTTTTTCTTCTTCCTCGACATTTTTTTTTCAGTTGTAACTTCAAGCTAAAACCAACAACAACAAAAAAAATAAATATATATATATATATGTATATAACATAATATGAATTAATAATAGCATAATAAATAATAATAACACAATAAAAAAATCCATTTACATGCGAATGAAAAGGAAATTGAAAAGTTAAACCTTATCATAGAAAAATTCCGATAAAACTGACGTCATAATAGTTTTAAAATTAATAAATATACTTGCGAGTGGTAATAACAAAATGAAAACTAAACATTTCCCTTTTAAAATATTTTATTTTGATTTATTTATTTAAATGTTAATTTCAATTAATTAAGTAGTTTCTTTAATACATTTTTTCCTTATTTTTATTGTCTGCAAACTAATTTGAATGCACATTTAATTACCTTAAATTAACCGTGTTTATATTAAATATAATGAAATTCAAATAATTAAATTTCATTTACATTTCATTAATGGCTGTATATTCCGACATTTGTCCATGGTTTTGATTTTGTGAAAGTAATCACCAAAAGAAATACATTCATTTAAACGTTCTTTTTTTTTTTTTAAATAACTATTTTTAATTTTTATTTATGAAGTAATATAAAATAATCTGGTGTGTCACTCACACGACTTTCCCTTACCCTGAAATTTAATACTATAAATACAGGTTTGAGATTAAGAGGTAAGATAACGAATACTGTTATGTAAACCTATGTTAAAACAAATCAAATTAGGCTTCGGAAGAGTTTTATATGATATTTAATTCTGTATGAGGGGGTTACCCCCCCCCTCCCCCCCGTTTCTTTAGTGCAATTACATTTATATAGAATTTAAATCTGTTATTAAAATTAAAAGTACACTTAAAATTATTCAGACAACTTTCATATGCAACATTCCTTGGAACTTATTAGTCATGATCAAACTTTTCCAGCAACGAACTTATATTAATGTGAAAATACAACTTTTCGATCTCCTGAAATTATTCGCTTGTAAGTTACTCTAAGACACACAGACAAAGATCAAACATTAAAAAACTTGACTTCGGTAATCGGGAAGCCAGAAAACGTGTAAATATGCAAAAACGAAGCGATGAATATTTAACTTAAAAACATACATAATTTATCATATGTCTATGAGGAATTCATTTCAATTCCTGAGCAGCTATCTGGACATGGTAAAATATTATAGTAAAGCACTTCCACTAACAGTAAAAAGAATGTTATCGATTAAATATTTGCATCCCTGTATATCTTTTGAAGATTATGTACAAACCACATGGTGCACCTAAACATAATCCTATAGTAATAATACACGGCACAACCTGAAATACACTTCCACCAATTTTCAACTATTGTCGCAGTATAATCTAGTTCTTTTGTGCAGCCCTGCAAACGAGCAGTGAATGATATCCCTACCATATTCTGCATGAGGCATGTTTTATGCATATAAAAAATATATATTAATTTAATTTGGTTTAGTGCAGTCTGTAAACGTTACACTATACTTACCTGCAATTTCCCCACAGATGTAATGTATTTGAATTCTCTTGGGTATCCCTGTACACGAACCATTTTTTCATCTCAACGGAAAGGTTAGTGTAGCATCCCTATATGATACACATTTAGAATACCAAGTTTGGACTTTCTGCTGTAATTTGTTCTTAAGATAATCTGATAACAGACAGACACACACACAGACCAACCGCTAAAAACATTATTTTCGGATTCAGGGGACCTCAAAACGTGTAAATATAACAAAAACTCACTTTCGAAAAATTTACCCAGAAACACCTTATGGGTAAGAGAAAGTAAAAATTAGTGATTATATTTTTAAAAATTCCTTTAATAAATGATCAGCGAAGTGGACAAAGTCTGTTTTTATAATACTATTAAAAAGATATTAATTCCAACCAATACCGAAACTAATATTTGTAATTTTATTTTATCAACAATGGCAGGATTCTTTCATTGACGAATTTCTTCAACAAATTAAACAATTAGAAGACTGTTTTTGTATGGGAAATTATTCAGTATGTATTTGTACTTACTAAAAATAGCAAACTCATATTAAAATAAATTGAATAATTCCTTAAAGAACAGTTCATTTTTTACTTTCTCTTACCCATAGGGTCGAGAAAGTATTGTTTAGGGTCAAATTTTCGAACGTGAGTTTTTGTTATATTTACATGTTCTGAGATCCCACTGAATACGAAAATCATGTTTTTAGCGAATGGCCTGTGTGTCTGTCTGTGTGCCTGTTATCAGCATATCTCAAGAACAAATAGTAGCAGAAATTCCAAACTCGGTATTCTAAATATGTATCATATAGGGATCCTACAGTAAGCGTTTCGTTGAGATGAAGCAAATGGTTCATGTACAGGGACACTCAAAAGTATTCAAATACATTACGTCTATGGGGGAAATTGCAGGTAAGTAGAGTTTAACATCTATAGATTGCACTAAACCAAATGAAACGAATATATATTTTTTGTAATAGAGATAGTCAACTGGGATTTTTTTTTTTTTTTTGTGTATGTAGGAGCTTCTCCTCCCCCCCCCCCCTGGGGAGGGAAGTCCCCCCTCGAGGTGAGTAAATTTTCATGATGTTTGTCTTTCAAAAGAGCTTGCCAATACCTTTAAAACGAATGGTTGAACCATCGATCTGCGATAATTTAAAAAAAATCTGGTGTGTAACAACCACACGACTTCCATTACCCGCTATTACATGTATTATATGCATTTTTGAGAGATAATGTGATCAGAAAACATAAAAGTGACCAAAAAAAGAAAATCGTTAGAGCCGTTTTTGAGATACCAACTTTCACAAAAAATCAATTATTGACCGGAAAACAATAATTACATACAAAAGCATATTTAAAAGTGAGTTAAAATGGCGAGTTTGAAAAAAATCCGTACAACCGTTTTTAAAGGAACGCCTTTGCGAGGCCTGAAATTGAGCTATTTATACAGGACGCCTATCAATTTTCATGAACTAACCAACTATATCATTCGAAAGGATATCTGATAGAGTGTTTATATAGCAAATTTGAAGAAAATCGTTAGAGCCGTTTTTGAGATACGGACTTACGGTCCCACTTCCGGTTTCCGATGTCCCATTTCCGGTTAAACTCAATTATTGACAGGAAAACAATAATTACATACAAAAGCATATTTAAAATTGAGTTAAAATGGCGAGTTTGAAAAAAATCCGTACAACCGTTTTTAAAGGAACGCCCTTGGGAGGCCTGAAATTGAGCTATTTATACAGGACGCCTATCAATTTTCTTGAACTAACCAACTATATCATTTGAAAGGACATCTAATAGAGTGTTTATATAGCAAGTTTGAAGAAAATCGTTAGAGCCGTTTTTGAGATACGGACTTACGGTCTAACTTCCGGTTTCCGATGTCCCACTTCCGGTTTTTCAATTTTCACCAAAATTTGGAAATTTCATCTGTACGCCAGATGTATTTGAATTCTAAAGTTTCGTAGCTCTATCTTTATTAGTTTCTGAGCTATAATAGCTAGAAGATTCTCCACATACATACACACACACATACACATACATACACACTGACCAATTGCCAAAAACCACTTTTTTGGACTCAGGGGACCTTAAAACGTGTAAATCAGGTGAAAACCCGATATCGAATTTTCAGACCGAATACAATACTTCCGTATTACCTACGGTAGTAGGGTAATGGAAGTAAAAATTATCGATTTTTTCAGTAAAAAAAATATATATATATTTTTTCTAATGTAATATTGAGAATAAATTCAACTTTTTTTTTGGATATTTAGTGTTAGACTACTTTTCTAATATGGAAATTGTCTGTATTATCATAAAAGATAATTTTTTTAAATAATAATTTTAATAAATTATTTTTAAAAACAGAATTATTTTTAATAACTGAATTAAATTCTATATAAATGTAGGTGCATTAATGAAACGGGGGGTTGAAGGGGGCAGCAGCCTCCCCTCACACAGAACTAATTATCATATAAAACTCTTCCGAAGCCTAATTTGAATTGTTTAACATAGGTTTACATAACAGTACTCGTTATCTTACCTCTTAATCTCAAACCTGTATTTATAGTATTAAATTTTAGGGTAAGAGAAAGTCGTGTGAGTGACACACCAGATTATTTATATTATATCTCATTTATATAATTTTGTATATTATGTCACATTTTTAAAGTTTTTTCAAAGAAAAGTTCTTTTAAAATTCAGCCAATCACATTTACGCTCTCGCAAAAAAGTAAGATTGTGATACGTGTGTTATACAGCTCTAAAACTGTGCTACAAAGGAAGAAAAAAAAAAAAGAAAGAAAGAAAGAATAATTTTTATGAAACCCTATATAACTGTTATAGGGGAAAAAAGAGAGAGAGAGAGAGAGAAAAGGTGATACTTTTAAACAAAGCAAATAAATAAATACAGCTGATGTTGTTCTAAAAATTTCTTAATCCATAAGATTAATGTAATTTATTTGTAGCGTAGATACTAAAAACAATGTATAATTTTAAAACAACTAATTCAAATCTTCTTTATTAAAAATATCCAACTAATTGGATATTTTTAATAAAGATGATTTGAATTAGTTGTACTAAAATTATACATTGTTTTTAGTATGTACGCTACAAATAAATCATTTTATAGAACGTAATCTACCTAAAAATTATGATTAATGTAAGTCTGAGTTTTTAGATTTGCTTCTATTGAGAATTCTGGAAAGTTATGAAGAATGAATTTGTAAATTCTAGCAATAGCAAGCTGATATTAAATTAATTAGAACAATTCCTTAAAGAAAGGTTTAGTCTTGCATATTATATCATATTTTAAAGTTTATTTATTTATTTATTTATTAAATAAACGTTTTTTTTTTTTTTTTTTTTTTTTTTTAATTCACCCAATTAAATTTAAAGAAATAGGATTATCAAACGTGAATTATAAAGCTATAAAACTGAGCAAAAAAAAAAAAAAAAAAAATAATAATAAAAGATTTTTTTTTTCTGAAACTCTAACTCTCATATAACTGTTACGGAGAGAGAGAGAGAGAGAGAGAGAGATTTAAACAATGAAAATAAATAAATAAAGCCGATGTTGTTTTAAAAGAAAATTTGTTTTTACTCAAGAGAATGGAATATAATGTTTTAAAATCATACACATTTTTTACATTCTTACATTTATTCATTTACAAATATAATATATATAAGCTTATATAACTAACTATACAGGAAAGAAAATAAAAGCATCATATATGCACTCAATTTGCAAAACATATGCTAAATAATATAATAAAGTTTAAGAAATTAATTTTAATACTTATATGCTACAAAACGCTTATGTAGCAATTTTCAGCGACACTAAATATTTAATATAAATATGAATTTATCATCGAAATGATGATTAAATCTAATGAAAACATTTAATAAAAAATATTCCACCCTTTGCCATAATTTTTTCTAATCTCTTTTCCCAGGGAAAAGCAAATCTTAAAGAAGTAGCAGCTAGATGATGCATTTAAGCATATTGAAGAAGGATGAATAGCTCCCATGCGAGATTCCTGAACGAGTATAGGTCGAATGGATTACATTTGTACGTATCTCATTTCGATGACTGACAGAAAAAAAAAAACAAAAAAAAAAAAAACAAAAAAAAAAAAAAAAAAAACAATCTTAAATATTTAACCCGTTAGTAGTCGCTAGTTGGTCGATTGGCCGCCCATTCTTCTGTTTTTCCAGATATTTTTATTCAATTGCCACCAAAAATGTTTAGAAGTGGCATTTGACATATATAAAACGCGAATAAAATCGATTTAACGTCGATTACGTCACTTCTTAAAATTATTGGTAACAGTTAAATAAAAAGATCGCAATCTGTAATAGGTGGCGCTGTCGATAGCGACTACTAACGGGTTAATAAACCAAAAAATTAAAACGGAAAAGAACGAGATTTTTTCAAGGTACTAAAATCAGAAGTCATTTGATTTAAAAAATATTCGTTTTTTCCTTTCTCCCAGCAATGTAATACAGCCCCAGTGGAATAAGGCTTCTTTTATATTTCATTAATGTTTATTAGATTGAAGTTATTTTTCCATAATATGGATTGTGGGATCTCATACTTTTTTTTTTTATGGATGGCTGACTAAAAATGTCAGATTCTTTAATGAATTCATAAGTAAGCGCTCTATTTAAAACGCGAAATTAAATGATTCGACATTTTAAAGGTTATAATGAAACGTTATTGAGATGTATATTTTATTAAAGGAATAAAGGTTTATATTAAAATTAACTAGTTAACGGCGTTTCCCTAAAAATCATTCTGGAACATTCAAATTTAGACAGACAGACAATGCATTTTTAACACTTTAGCGATCGCTGACGTAGATTCATGTCATTTGAAAATCTGTAACTCCACCAGTGGGCGTTTCTATTGCAATTTCTATATTGTTTATATCTTAAGTATATTCCAAATATTGATATTTTTCCAGTGAAATATACTACGGATAGAAATACTTTGATTAGAAAGAATATAATTATAATGTATATCAATTTGTAATATAAATGTGAATGCAGAAAATTTTGTTCTGAAATATTGTAACTTGGAAGAATAACGCCTACAGGCGGACCTAACTGTCGAAAAGACAAGAACATGCGGTCGCGAAAGTGTTACTAGACATAAATATAACATTAACCAGTCAAAATTAAATTAAATATAATAACATTATTTAAGAAAAAATTACTCTACCTTAACTTTTTCTATAATCTTTTTTTAGAGAAATGCCACACTCAAAGAAGTAACAAATAGATGATGCAATTGAGCACACGGGAGAAGGGTGAATAGCTTCCACAAGAGAACGGTGGACGAATATGGGTCGAACGGATTACATCTCTACATATCTCATCTCAATGATTGATAGAAAAAGTGCAATCTTAAATATTTAATAAACGAAAAAATTAAAATAGAAAGGAACGAGATTTTTCCAAAATATAAAATAAGAAGTCATTTGATTAAAAAAGTATTTGTTTTCTTTTTGTTCGCCTGCAATGCAATATAGCCCCAATGGAATTAGGTTTATTTTATGTTTAATTTATATTTATTAGAATGAAGTTATTTTTCCATAATATATATTTTATGAGGTCTTATGCTTCTTTGTTTTGAATAACAGACTAAAAATGACAGATAATTTAATGAGTTCATAAATAAGCTCTCCGTTCAAATCGCAAGCTTACAAGATTCGTAATTTGTAACTTTAAAACGGTTTCTAACGGTTTCTTTAAAAAAAAATGTAAAAATAATTGTCACTTTTTTAGCTATAACACGCAAGGTATTAAACCCAGTGCAGAGCCATTTTCAGGAAACTTGACATACAATATTAGACACAGCATACTGCAATCAGAATGAAAAAATATTAAATATCTAATGAAATATGAGTATTTTTACTAAATAATTTTTAACTACGCATGCGCAAGATTTAGCGAAATTTCATTTCCATAATTTAATAGTCAGATGATATAAAAACCCCAAACAAGCATCGTGTCAACTGAAAAAGTTGTACGTGATAGAATGAACTAAATTTCAGCTGTTCCTAAATATAAGAAAATGGTAAGGGGTTTTTCTCAATATTTATTTCCAGTCATCGAAAACTCTATTACTATTCATTGAATCAAAATAAAAATGTGAGTAAAACCCCTTTTAGATTAGTTTTTTTTTTTTTTTTTTGAGAGAAATTGAATAGCAGTTCATTCTATCGCGTACAACTTTTTGAGTTTACACGATACTTGTTTAAGGGTTTATAAGTAGCTCAATACATTTGTCTATTAAATTATGCAAATGAAATTTCGCTGAATCTTACGCATGCGCAGTTAAAAATTATTTAGTAAAAATGCTCATCTTTCATTAGATATTTAATATTTTTTCATTCTGATTGCAGTACATTGTGTCTAATGTTGTATGTCAAGTTTCCTGAAAATGGCTTTGCACTGGGTTTAATACCTTGTGTGTTACAGCTAAAAAAAGTGATAATTTTTTTGGCAATTTTTTAAAGAAACCTTTATATCTCTCTGATTACATGCGGTGGAGACATAAAAAATTTGTTTAGTTCAATTAAATAATTTCCTTAATAAATTAATAATAATAACATTAAAAGTAAACACATAAATAAAAATCTGGAGTGACTCCACTCGATTTTCCGAACATTGAGTAATTAACGGTTTTGTAGATAAAGTAAAGTAAGAGGAGTTGTTAACTAAACAAAAGAGAAACTTTATAGGGTGTTTGAGTATTTTTCTTTATATAGTACTCGAAGTTTAATTTAACGCTGTTTTACTGAACACGTAGATCATAATGATAAAGAATATTTCGTGTGTCCCTGTAAAAACCTACATATGCTAGAATCACCAAAATGCTTATAGTTAGTGCAACAGTGACTTATAATATTTATATAAATTTTCAACTCTATCGGATAAGGCATTTAGACGCTATCGCACTTTAAAGTTTGAGCCCATATGAAACAATGATAAAGAAATTTGCATTTTGTCCCTGTAAAAAGAACAATAAGTGATAAATTCTCTAAAGTCCATAAAGTTCGTGTGACGGTGACGTATGACATGTATATAAAATTTCAGTTTCATTTGAATAAGGCGTTTAGTCGCTTAGTTTGTGTCCCTGTAAAACTCGTTATGTGCTAGAGCCATCAAAATTTATACAGTTTGTGTGATGGTGACCTATAACTCGTATATATTTTCCACTTAAACAGATAAGGCATTTAGATGATATCGCACTTTAAATAATTTCACCTCATAGGCCATAATGATACAGAACTATTTGTTGCGTCCCTGTAAAAAAACTAGAAGTGCTAGATTCACCAAAACTTATACAGATCATGAAACTGCGATCTATAATATGTGTATTTTTCAATGGAATAAGACGTTTAGACGCTATCGCACTTTTTAAAATTTGATCCCATAGGCCATAATGATAACGAATTTTTCTTTGTGTTCGTGTAAAAAAAACTATAAGTGCCAGATTCACCAAAATCAATAGGGTTCGTGCTACGGCGACTTGCAACATGCGTATCAACTTACAACTCATTCGAGTAAAGCGTTTAGACGCTAGCGTGTTCACTCACACACATACGCACACACATACATATATCATCGTAAAGATAGTGAAAATGGACTCAGGTTACCTCAAAACGTATAGGAACACCAAAATCTCGAATTTGGATTTTTGACATGATTACAATACTTTCCTTATATATATATATATGTTCGGAAAGTAAAAATTATACAGAGAATAAGAAAGAGCCCTATAGTCAGTCTCATGCTGCAGCCAGATCACATTTTAAGCATTACTTTTTACAGGGTTATACCAAACGCTTTCATTTTTCTTTAATTTTTTACTGATCCGCCTTTCACTTTCGATTCAAAACTTTCACTGAAATATATGAGGTACAACATGTTCTTTTCACTACTGAAATTTTAAGATGATTTGTCAAGTACTTTTTAGATATTTCAAAAAACGTCTGAAATCGAAAGTGTCCGGTCATTTATGGTAAGGTAGTGTAAATGAAATGGACAAGTTCAAAAGTATTATAATGCGCATATAAATCGAAGAATGTTTTTAAAAAGAAGTCTCAAACCATGACGATAGGTATACGTTGAAACACCTACATGAAAAATATCCGAAGCTACTAACGTAAATTAAAATAAATAATGAATATTTCTATTAATGCATAATAGAACATTATTTGTAGTTATAATGTCTTCCTTAAGTTTACTTTTATGAAAGACACAATTCTAATCACCGGAAAATTCTCCTTAAGATTGGCATTGAGAAAGGTGTATCGTGTTCTCCGATTCAATGGCGTAGGAAGCCAGAAACGCATTTGTTCCATTCATCGAACAGTGTATGTAAATAATTCTTACGATAACATAAAAGTGAGAGTTAATATCTCCTCATGACTATAGAATAATCATCCTCTTCTTCTTCCTGTCCCGGAGGGAAGGAGATATTGGAGAAAACATTTACTCCCCCGCCTTGTAAAAATTGAAAATGGCTTAAGGACATCAAATAGCTCCAGATCCTAAAATGATGATTTCCATCTGACAATTAGTCGGCGGGAAGTAGATGCTCATCGCAGTCTTAACTTGAAGCATCTATAAAAGATCCTGACGGCTTGAAGGGTGCCAAGAATTATTCTTTAAACAGCCTTTATTACCCGATGAATGGAGGAGATACTTTCAGCGAAGAATAGCATTGTTTATTCTAAAAGGCTAAAATGGGTAAAGCGGGAACAAGAGTACGAAATGAATTAGAAATATTCTGAAAGAATTCCTGCTATTCCTATAATGTATTACCATTTTAAAAGTATAAAGACAAAAGAATTCTTCAACTGTAAAATTCAGATAAATTTTGAAGATATGATCCTCTTTAACATCCATTTCATGAATTTTCTTTGGATTTCCTTCGATATATTATAATTTTCAATCGAATGTTGAATCTAAGTAATTATTTGCGTGTTAATTTAATGAGTAAAAAAATATTTTATTGGAAATTATTGAAAGATTTTATTATTATTATTATTTTAAGAGTCAATTTTGAAACATTTCATTTATACATGGGAGAGAGGAACATATGTAACCATAGGCACTTGTGAAAATCGAGCATTTTATCAGGATCAGTTTTTTTTAATACACACACACATATGTTGTTACGAGTTTGTAAATAATGGTAATTATTTTTATATGAATTCAAAGAAGCTTAGTCAAGTTATAAAATGTTATTTTTCTGCATTTCTAGTTTATTTTGCGTTAAAATAGATCATTTTTCTTTAAAAACTGGTTAAAAAGCTTCACCAAGTCACATAATGACCTTGATGCCAAATTTGGCGATTTTTCGCTCCTTGGCGGCTTTTTTGGCGACTTTGGCGAAAAAGCCCTATTATTGATATCACGAATATCTAAGCTCTAACTTCATTACTTGAGAAGCTACCAGAAAATTCTGGGTTAATAGGATGCTATAAAAGAAAACCCGATCCGGCCAAGTCAGTCAGTTTTTGCCAAGATATTGCGAAATAAAGAGCTCTGCTTGACCAAGGTTCTGCTGCTGATTACATCTCCTATTGCTGTGTGTTTATGTTTTGACCAAAATTTAAGACCGATTTGCCCTTTTGTGTTTTAATACTAATGGTTTTTTTTTTTTTTTTTTTTTTTTTTAAGATATGAAGTAATTTTTTTAGCAAAATGTTCTAAATGAAAAACCAAACTTAAAAATTTCGCCAAAATTAAAGATAACTAATGAAATGTATATAATGTATTTACTATACAAAATGTATATTAAAAAGTATAGCAAATTTATTAAAGTAGATTTATATCAAATGTCACGGTATTTTCTTTTCTTTAATTAATAATACTTAATTTTTCCCTCATAATCTTAGATTAATGGATGGTGTACTTGCATACTTAATATTAGATGCAGATGTAAGCAGTTCCTATAAGTGCTCCCTTGTTTCTATTTTATATATTTATTTTTTTGCTATTAGTTTCAATAAAATGTACAGCTTGATAACATGGTTTTTGCTTTACTACAGTACTTTCTTAGTGAGAAAAATATATATTAAACTTAATAATAAATATTTCTTTAAAATAGTAAATAATAAACGCACTTTATTTAAGATGATTTTATTTTATACGTTTCTTAATCAACAGATAGGATAAGAACAGGAAGAACGAAAGTCCTTATAGCTGAAAGAAAAAAAAAAATGTAGATGCTGCGAAGGCTGTAATTAAAGACAAAATGCCTGTTAAAACAGCAGCAGATGTATAAGTGTTATAAGTATAAGTTATAGAATAACTTTAAGACTACATTTTTTTTTTCAAATGAGTAAAAAATATTAAGGGAACTCGGTACACTTTGAACAACTTTTTTTTATTTAAGCATTTTACAATACTCTTTTTGCATATTATATTGCAAGTGATTTTTATTAAGGAAAAGGATTTTACCACAGAAAAAGACATTTTTACTGGTACAATTAGAAAAATTTATTTATTTTTTATTTTTTTATTAAATAATTTGTAAAATCTATCTTCTCCTACAATTTCTAATTTTTTGAAGCAATTTTTTTTTTTTTATAATGTTCTTTGAAGTGTCTCTATAACTCTAAGGATCGGATTTCTAAATAGTTAATTTGTTTGGAAGTAAAAAAATAAAATGTTGATATATATGTAAAAATTCAACAAAAAATACAGATTTTTTTAAACACATCTATTTAAGAAAAAAAAAGAAACTTTTGATTTTTACTGCAAATTTTATCCTTGGTTTTATAAAATGCACTATAATGAACATCCAGAAAAAAATTAAGTCAATTGAGAAATATATATTTAAGTTTTAGCGTTTTGAACATATTGATATACTGACAAAACACGAACTGAGAAACACCACCATAAAGGTTTTAACATGATGATGCCTACATATTATCTGTATATATATATAAATTACGTGTCACGATGTTTGTCCGGGGTAAACTCCTAAACTAAGGAACCGATTTTAATGAAATTTTGCACACTGTGTGCAGTTTGGTCCAACTTGAGAGATAGGATAGTTTTTATCTCAATTTATTGTCCCAATATTGTTTTATTGCAATTATTTGTTAATTATAGGCCTTTATTAAAGTTGCTCCAAAATATCTGTTAGTTCCATAAGTTTAATTGTTGCCAAAAAAAAAAAAAAAAAAAAAAAAAAAAAAAAATACGAGTTGATTTTTTTTTTACATAAAAATAAATACATTTAATCAAACGTGAACGTTAAAAAATTATAAAAAGTTAGATTATGCGTCTCACGAAAATTAAAGTCATAATCAATTTAAAGATTTTATACACATTGATAAAGTGCTAATGTAGTTTTATCATAGGTATAGAATATACATAGATCTATGTTCCCCATGTTATCGTACAAAGATTTTTGATGCCGAAAAAGAAGCTTTGGAATCAGCTATTATGGTATTGAAAAAAAAAAAAAAAGAAAAGAAATATGAATTTGAAACTGTATCTGGAGTTTTTCATTCACCTTTAGTAAATAAATTATTCATAAATTTTATTTGCTAACATATTCGTATATATACGCAAGCGAAGTGATGACATCACTGGCTGTTCGTGGATGCAAGAAAAATATTTTCTATGTTAAAAGCCCATTGGATTTTTTGTAAATAATTATTAAAAATCGAGGAAAATTATTTCCCGATTTTAATCCCCATATTTAGGTATAGATAGGTATTAGTTATCGTGTCCATGCGTTAGATTAAGTTATTTTTGTTTTAAAATTGACAAAATTTTAATTTTTTATTTCAAAACTCTAGAAAAAAAAAATGGCAAACTTCCATATTCGATTGAAAACACAAACATTTCATTTCAAAGGATGATATTTACACAATAAATATCCAACTAATATGCTAATTAAAAGGAAAATTATAAATATTCTATCATAATTTGAAGTCAAATTTGATTTCAAATGTCTAAATAAAGTATCTGATATGAGATGCTAATATGTTGCAGCGGAATAGATTTGATATCGGTCATCCTTGGCAGAAAAAAACATAAAACAAAACAAAAAAAAAAATATCGCCAAACTATTTGGAGAACATAATTTAGTTCCTTTCAAAAATCATGGTTATTTTAACAACTTATATTAAGAGAGTAATGAAATAATAATGAAATAAAATAATTTGAAACAATATTTCGTACAATGCATATTACGAAAATATACATCTAGCATGTATATTTTCGTATTACGTTTTTGATCACCAAATACAATAAACGCCAAGAACGACAGAATTTTGAAATTTAAAATTAAATTTTTGTCAATTTGACAGCAAAATAACTCAATCTAACACATGCGCATGATAACTAATACGTATCTATATACCCAAATATGGGGATTAAAATCGGGAAATAATTTTCCTCGATTTTTAATATTTTTTTTACAAAATATCCAATGGGTGATTAACATAGGAAATCATTTTCTTGCATCAACAAACGGTCAGTGACGTCACACTTCGCTTGCGTATACCCGTGTGTATTACTCGGGGAAAGATGGCCATATTTTGGTAAAAACGTCGTCTTTTCCCAAGTGAAAAGGAATCACTTTTTTCTCCCCAATGATCATTCTATATATACCATACTATATCTATGAGTTCTATATGCAAGCGAAGTGTGACTCACTGATCATTTGTGCAGCCAAGAAAAAGATTTCCTATGTTAATCGCCCATTGGATTTTTTGTAAAAAAATATTAAAAGTCGAGGAAATTTATTTCCCGATTTTAATTCTTATATTTTGGTATAGGTATTAGTTATCGCGTGCGTTAGATTGAGTTATTTTGCTGTCAAATTGACAAAATTTTAATTTTAAATTTCAAAACTCTGTCGTCCTTGGCGTTTTTCTTTCCCTTCTTTCTTTCTTTCTTTTTTTTTTTTTTTGTATTTGGCAATCAAAAGCGTAACACGAAAATATACATGCCAGATGTATGTAGTACGCGAAGTGCAATATGTATTATTCATTGTACGTATGTATGACATGTAATACGTATTGTACGAAATATTGTTTCATATTATTCATTACTCGTTTAATATAAGTTGTTAAAATAACCATGATTTTTGAAAGGAATTAAATATTTTGGCTCGATAATTTGGCGTTATTCTTTTTTTCACCAAGGGTGATAGAAATGAAATCTATTCCGCTGCAACATATTAGTATCTTATATCAGATATTTTATTTAGACATTTGAAAACAAACTGTGATAGAATATTTATCATTTTCCTTTTAATTAGTATATTAAAATTTAAAAGCATGGTATATATTAAATAAATATATATATATATATAATTATTCTTATCTTAATCCTCAATGTTTCCCATCTTTATTAACTTGAATTTACTATTAAAAATTTAACATACTCAAAACCTTCTCATCACTTCGTTAAAATATACTAAACTTTTCCAAAATATTTTTCTATTTAAAATGATACATGTATTTATTTTTAATGTCCAATATTTCATAAGATGTCCTATTTTAAAGTTTTAAAATATTTATTAAATTTACTTATTTTTCTGGTTTAGCCATATTGTTTTCCTTTTTATACCTACTGCTGATGCCATCTTTAAAATATTAAAAATGATGAGGCCATTTTATAGTAAAATTATCCATTATAACATATATTATATTTCACTCCTCCATAAAAATTGATTTTAAAATCGTCTGCTGTTTTATACTTTTATTTTAATAGAATTTTAATAAAAAGTAAATTACATATTAGTCTTTTTAGCATTTTAATCCAAAATAGCTTTGGACTTATTATATTTCACTCATCCATAAAATTTGATTTTTAAAATCATCTGCTTCTTTTATACTTTTATTTTAATAGAATTTAATTTATATATTAATCATTTCAGCATTTTTATCCTAAGTAGCATTAGAAATAATATATATCACTTCTTCATTAAAATTTATAAGACCCTACAATAAAATTAATTTGTGCTTAATATCAACGAAAATTTTTATCAATCGCTTCCAAATTTTGACCCAAGGTTCAAATCTCAATCCTATGGGTTTTTACATCGGGTACAACGTTTCAGTCTTTATTCGTAAATAATAATTTGACTATATTAAATAGTTTATTGCAATATAATTCAACATATAACTTAGGCACAGGAACGCGTGGCCGGGTCTGCTAGTAGTTATACTATATGTTACACCTTAATCTTTTTAGCAAATATATCTCTTTTTAAAATTGCTTTTTTAACTAATTTACGTGCAAGTTGATATTTTGCACTTCGTCGTCTCTGTCGAAACATATATTTTCGAGAATCGAGCACAACACCGAGATTCATAGAGCACTTTCCTAAAGGTACACCTAAAGCATTCTGCATTTCTTTTATGCTGCGTAGTGTACCTTTGTTGAATTCACAAACAGCTTTTGTTACACAGCGTTTTATACGTGTTTTGTGTGCAAATGTTTGTTTAGGGCAATTTGTCCAAATCACACGATGCAAGCTTTTGTTTGCATTTTGAGTTCCACAATTTATGTACCTTTCCAATAGCTCATTTGCTGCATGTCTTTGATAAATTGGGAGAATATGAGGCAAAACAGCCTCTTTTATAGGTGCTCCCACAAGTAATTTATGACAACCAGGCTTTTCTCCTTTAGCTACTGCTGCCTGGAAAAACACCCCGAGTCCTTCCCAGTTGGACACTTCGAATGTTGGGGTTATTTGTTCGTTGAAATGTCATGGTACAGTATAGCAAAAATAGCATTTTTCATAGCATTTGAGTCGCCTTTATTTCTTATTATGGCTTTCTCATAATAAGAAGTTAACCTCTTTATCGTTAATTCTTTTAGTGTGCCATAACCTTTACTCCCTGTAATACCTTTGGCACGTGAATCCTTGATAACATTTCTCAAAGCAGTTTCTAATCTTTTACTAACATTGTTTATGCACTCTTTTTTTTTTTTTTTTTTTTTTTATGTCAGCAACATAAACCTTTTTCTCGGATAAATAATTAGAAGTTTTACAATCACCCTCCATTAATAGTGTTGTGAACCGAAAACCGAATGATGTTGATCGCTTCCAGAAAAACCATTGCTGCTTCCATTTCCATAAAGGCAGATGAACTCGTATGATTTATTTCACAAACACTTTCATGCCCACAGTACCATATGCTGTACTCCGCACTTGATTCACCTAATTCTCTTTTTTCTTATGAACAATGGTGGCACACTTTACTCATTATTTCAAAGTGGACCGCATATCCTGTAAGGATATCAATAACACATCCAAAGCCAATAAGGGATTAATGTCCACGAGTTAACCAAGAGCCATCGAATGACACCGTTACATCAAAAACTGAATCCGAACTGCTACCTTGTTGCTGATAGACACATCTTATTTCCTTATGAACATTTTTCGTATGTTCTCTGAGGCAACATTATAGGCTGTACTTAAAAGATTTGTGCACTTATTGTAAGTCCTCGAAGAAAAGGGCAAGATATTCATAACCATACACAAAATTTTCTATGGCTGCGTACCCCATTGCAATATGAGAGAATGCTTGTCTTATTTGTAGATTGATATCAGGTACAGAATTCCTTTTACTCTCATTGGAGAGGTTTGAATTTTAGTTATATTTTTACAACAGGAACTTCAAGTTAAGTTTAAGTTGTAGGAATAACCTAATTTCGTCCCAAGCTAAAATTTAAAGTTTGTTCATTGCAATCTGGAGATTTTAATTTAATAAATAGCTTACTTATTTGTTCAAAGTTGACAATAATATAATTTTTACAGTTAGAATAATCACATTCAGCAACTAGAGATAAGTTTTCTAGTCTTACATTAAATGGAATATTTGTTTCTCCAGCACTGACAGTTCCAGATATGTCACAGACATTGTTATTTGCTCTACACCAACGTTTATTGTTCATGTAAGTAGTATGATTTTTACGTTTCTGGCGAGGCATATTTAATAACAAATTTATCGTAAATAAATAAATTGAAGGTTTATAAAGGCAACACTATCAAAACCGAATCTTGAAAGACTTTTTCTTGCTATTTTTCTACAAAAAATTACCGCATAAAACGAACGAAAGCAGATAAGCACATGTAAACAACTTTCCTTATCAGTTAAAGATACGATTAAGAACTTTCCTCTTCTTCCTGGTAATGATATTTTGTAAAACAGGGGAGTATTCAGCTGCGTTGCGAAGTAAACAGAGAGGTAGGTGTGATATTTAAAGGAACACGGATGCAGTCAAAAAGCCTTTTTAATGTATTTATAGTTCTCGGATCTTCACGAAACTTCGTCAGGATATACTAGGATTATCAAGGTATTTTTTAAGCAAAAAATTAGAAAATTGATATTTTCGTCATTCTTTGCGAAATGAAGGGTAACCAAGTCCCCTTAATGGAAAACAACTCGGGCATCCGCTGCAAAATATTTTTAACAGTAAATGTGTAATCACACAAAATGCCAACAACAATTTAGTTGTCACATTGTGCTGAAAAGTTAATAAGAAGTTATAGACGGTAACAAACTAATAATTTTTATTTTATCGTTGGTTCACAAGTACCCCATACACGTTTACTTGTACTACTTGTGAGGGACATATGTGAATAATTTTAGTTATCTATTAAAACTTTCGTTTCATAAGGGTATCATTTTGTAAATAATACAAGTCTGCAAAATCGCATTTTTCAACTCTTTTTACACTGATTCGGGTGTTTGTAATGTTTTTTGATATGATGAGTTCAGAAATGCTTGTCTTTTCTTTCTATCACGTAAAGGTTTTTCACAAAGTAAGGAGGAAGAACTGAAGTTTTGACACAGAGGCAATGACATAATCGAAACTTTTTATGTATGAAAAACATTAAAACAGGCTACTATTTACACATTATCTTTTAAATTTATTCCTTTATATGGGCGCTCCGTTTAGAATGTTTTCGCTTGTGCACGTCTTGAGGGCTCTCTCTATGCAGCATCCAACAGTAATCTTCTAACATGTTAACATCCCGGTCGGCCCTGATACCCCTTTACATTTTTTTTAAATATGTTTTGATGAAACCGTTTTATTTGTTCTTCACTCACATTGCCTAGATTTTTCCGGTAAATAACTGAGATGGAAGTTGAGAAAGTAGAGCTTTATACTCATTTTTTTTCAAAAAATCCCATTTTCTGGTATAAAGTGTACGTGATGGAAATTTTTGAATATTTTTTCCTTTATCATCATCCAAGAATAATCACAAAAACACATCACCTTGAAGAAAATTTTTTTATCGTAGACCTTTATAATATGAAAACAAGAACCAAAAATCATGCGGTACGTAGTGATTATCAACACTTTCCAACTGTACGCAATTGTTGTTTCATATAACTTTCAGTGTTCTTTGCCTACGTTATTACACAACGGACAAACAGAAGGACGAAAAGGTATACAGATAGACTAATTGATATCATAATCACTCTTAAACATTGATGGAAATTGTTAAAAATGTTTAACGTAAAAGAAAATGCAGCCCATAGATTCTAATTGCAGCTCTTAATCTATCTGAACATTCTAATGTAGCCCTGTAAATCTGTAGATTAATCATATCATATGCTATACAAAATATTATTTTAGCATATTAGCAATAAATGTATAAATTTCTTTATGATTTTTACAGTAGAAAGCTGCTTTTTAAATGTGATTTATAAGATATCTGTCCTAAAACACAATGTGTTGAAATTTTTTATTTTGGGTGCCCCTGTACACATATCAGAGATATCGAACCTATTAATGTCATTTAAAATTTTTGGATTATTTAATTTATTAAACATTGAGAATGGGTCAAACATATGAAAAATGATCACACGTGCTTTTAGAACATATGTAAAGGTTCCTCTCCTTTTACATATGTTCTAAAAGTTTACGAACCATGTGATTATTATTGATTATTATTTAAGCATAACTTAGCAGCAGAGACCACAAAGTTTGATTTTTTTTTTTTTTTATAAATTCTTTAATCTGAATTTGATTACCATGTGATAAGATAAAAACATTATAAATGTATTTATGACATTTACTTACAAAGTGTTTAGTGTCATCAATTAACATTAGTTTTTCGGTACATTTTACAGTAACTAGTATATTTGCTTGTCGAAATATGTTTGCGCTATATATCGTACTTTGATATTTGTTCCTTCATTAAAAAAAAAAATCATTTTCATTCGTAACTTTTTAAAGATTAAAACTGTTCATTTTTTAGTTATTCAGATTAAGAAATTAATAAAACGAAGGGAAAATTATATTGTATTAATGAAAGCGTAAAGCAATTTATGTCCGACTTTTTTTAGCAATCAACTTATATTGAAATTTGTGAATGTGTAAAAAAAATTAGTCACATTTCAATTATTTATTTTTTTAAAGGCATATTTTTGCCAATATGTGATTATAACTGGGAAACCATTTCTTCCTTTATAAGATATATTTCTATTGCATTCATTCTATCATAAAATCTTTACTGAAATCTTTATAAAAAGTACAGATACTTTTACAGTTAAACCAGTTTAATAATTTTCTTTTTGTCACAGTCTTAAAAGATTTCTTTGATCAATAAATAAAAAACAATGGAATAATAATCAGAGCTTTTTTTAATAGCTTTCTTTCTTTCCCTTTTTTTTATTATAAATTTCTATTTCAGTTTATTCATAGTGCGAATGTTTGTATATTTCACCGTTAATGGTTTCATTTATTGAAAAAAAGTCTCTCGATTATCTCTTCCCATATTTAATAACCTCATTTACCCTCACTTCTTTTTTATGGTAATTTCTTTCTGGAAAGACATTTGAGAACATAATTTTTCGCTTGCCGTATGGTTATTGCCAGATACCTCCAGACCTTCAATTTTTGAATGTCGACTCTACAATCCTTGTAATTGGAAATAAAGAAGGAACTTCTTTAATCAGTGCCTTTCTATTATACTTAAAATGCCCATTCATTCTATTTATATGGAGACGAGATTCTGAAGATGTTTTAGAATCGGGAAATATTGTTTCGCTTCATTACAATGGGCAATTGTCGAATGTATAAAGAAGGCGCCATACTGTCATAAAAGACCGGAAATCTGAAGTGATGTGACCATTCATTGCCACTAAGACAACACTAATTGAACTATAATTGGGGCCTCATACCCCTTCCTCGGCTAATTACTTTCTCCTCCGGCATGTTAGGGTACCCTGTGGTTGAAAAATCTTCTTTCTTTTAAAACAGCCAAATGATGGTGCAATTTTAAGAGTAATATTTGAAGAATGTGCATCATGCTAAAAATGTGAAACATTAAAAGAAACTGTATTTATATTATTAAAGAAAAAATGTTAAAAATAACTTATAAGCTTTTCATAACTGAATGTTTACATTTATAATAACACAGATTATTTTCGAATTTCGCTGTAGTTTGTATTGTCTTAACCTGGGTTTTTTTTTAATCCTTTCAACCTCACTAGGACATATGCGCCCCAGAGATATTTTTAATTCACCCAGTGGGATAAATAAGCGTGAAATTTATTGGAGTGGATGTCCCATTGGTTATCTGTGATTATATTCATGGGTTAGTGTAATTTTATGTATTTTCATGTATATATTTTTAAAAGTATTGCAACATCAATTTAGAACTAGGGAACTGAAGTTTTCACTGGATTTTATATCGTCACATCAACTCCACTGAAACACATGAGTGCCATCTAGAAAGACCAGTGAAACATATATGGTCCATTTACACAACTGCCCTACAGTCAATTTTTGTTTTTATTTTGGCAAAATATTGCTGTTTCTATTTTATTTGACGTACTAAAACCCTATTTTACCTTATTTTTGGAAAGGAAAAAACTGGTAATGAAAAGGTTAAACAAAGCCAAATTACCTGTTATGCCAATCAGTAAATTTTATCCTATGTCCTGCTAGAATTTCTCAGACATAGAACCCTAGATACAGATTTAATGTTCACCTTAAAAGCATAGCATAGAAATGCGCTTGTTAAAAATTCTAATCATAGCCGACTGAGATTATTTTTCCATAATAATCATATATTGTATTAAGTTTGGTGTGATTCTATATCATGCAGGCTGAAATATAGCTATCACTAAACGTGAAAAGTACGGCTAACTGCGACACCAACTGTAAAGAATTGCTATTAAAACCTATTTAGGATTGATGTTGAATAACAGTACTAAATCTTTATAAGAATCTACCAAATTCTAATCGACAATTTTAAGATTCAAGTCCTAACTCCACGGGCAATTTCAGGCATCTCGAAATATATTTCAGGAAAACTTGAATTTGAAAATTCTCTGATTACGATTTTTTTTCTTGTGATTTTGTAGAAGCAAGTCAAATTAAATGAATCAATAAACCAAAGAAAAAGAAAATAATGGAACGATAGTGTTTCTCCAGCATCATACCAACTCGATCAATACAAAAATGAAAACGATTTTTATTTCAAGCAACACTCTGCAATCCAATACGTAGCCAGCCAAATATTGGCGTGAAACATGAGTGATGCTGACGACAATTTGGAATACAGAGAATATGAATAGGCAAAAAAGATTTATCACATAAACTAACTAAACTAAAATGTAATTCAACTAAAATATGCCAATGGATTTGATTACAAAAGATTGTCAGCTTTCACAAATTGATTAAGCCTTTTTAGACATTTTTTTTTTTTCCAATTATAAATTTATTGAAAGTAAGTTAACAATTTTCAGTGATTCGACAGTAATTCAATGATTACAACCATCATCCTCATCATTGTTATTATAGGCAATACATCGTCTTAATCGAAAGTGTTTAGAAAGGATGTTTTGGGGAAATCACAGGCTGTAAAATTATTCAATGAATTCATGAGTTATAGTGCAAAGAATGCAGAATTCATTTATTCTTCTGTTATCAAATTCATAAGCATAGGTCTAAGCTATCTTTAACGATATAATTCTGAATATGTAAGAGTTATAATAATGGCTAACAGTAAATATGTAAAGCCATTTTGTTATACATACAGTTGACGATTAGTTGAAATATAACACCGAGTTCTATTTCTCGTTTTCAATAACAGTTTTAGAATAATATTGAGTTAAAAAGAACTCATTAAATTAACAAGTTTTCTCGAAAGTTTTCTAAAATAAAAAATTTAAAGACTTTCATTTTGACACAAAAATATAGCTCAAGTCTTTTTATATTTCGAATATGTATTATGTAAGGAAAATTTAATTCTAAAAAAATTCCACTATAAAATTTTGGTGTATTTATACTATTAGAGTTTTTTGAATTAGGTTTTGTAATTTTTATGGCAATGTTTGTAATAATATATGTGTGACAGAATAAGATCTAAAGTCTACATTTGAATGAGCTAAAGTTTGGCAGGTATGTTATGCGTCATTCTCACATGATCTATATAAATTTTCATGACTGCAAGTCTTAAATTTCTTTTATAGAAATTAAAAAAAAAAAAAAAAGGAATTCTTATTCATTAACGTCTATTTATACAACTCGTTTGAAGTGCGCTAGCTTTTAAATTATATGTTCGATTAGGATAAAATTGACGAAACATGTTATAAATTGTATCGTCGCAATAACTATATAGATTTTCATGAATGTAGGATTTTAAATTCTTTTACAATGATACAAAAGAATTCGTATACATCTTGGTATGATAAATTCAAATTATATAGAGTTCATTTTAGCAATATTAAATTGCTTTAACAAGAAAGTCTGATATAAATGTCATCTAGCGCAGCGGTCTCTGGGCTTCATGCCCTATCTCAAAATAAATTGCGCACAGTGGATCGAAATATGGATACCGGAAAAAAGGGCACGGAAAAAGGACACCCGGAAAAAAAGGCACTTTTTCAATTAGCAAATCGCAGAATAATAAATATCAAATAATGAATTTAAAGAATGACTTTCAAATTATATTTTTAGAAATTTCATTTGATTTGGTACACCATTCATTTAGTATATACCTGGGGAAAGGGAGGGGGACTAGCAGCAGATTGAAAGAAAACAATTGTTTTTATACCACCTTCTTACCGATTTTAATGAAAATTTGTATAATCACGTACAATTTGTGAAGATCACAATGAGTGTAATTTGGAATTTCGAAAGTATAGGGAGAATCATAGAAGGAAAGTAAGCCAAACAGCGTGTAACGAAGATTTATGACATCATTTATACCATTTTCTAACAAAATTGGAAAGTGTTTGTGACTTCGGTTTGTCTGTCTGTCCGCGCTCTGACTCCCGTAAATATCTATTTAATTTCTTGAGACTGACATATGTTATTCAAGTTCATAACAGTTTTATTATATTTAATTAAATTTATTTAACATTATTATTATTTATTTAGATTTGCAAATATTGTGAAATTTGCATAAGTAAATTTTTACTTTCCGAACACTATAGTGAGGAAAGTATTGTAATCATGTCAAAAATCTGAATTTGAGATTTTGATGTTTCTATGCGTTTCAAGGTCCCCTGAGACCGTTTTCACTATTTTTGCGATGTATATGTGTGTGTATGTATGTTTGTATGTATGTGTGTATGTATGTGTGTATGTCTGTGAGTGAACACGCTAGCGTCTAAACGCTTTGTTCGAATAAGCTGAAAGTTGGTACGTATATTTTAAGTCACCATAGTACGAACCCTATTGATTTTGGTGAATCTAGCACTTATAGTTTTTTTTACAGGGATACAAAGAAAAGTTCTTTATCATTATGGCCTATGGGACCAAAATCTTTATACAATTGAGCAAAAAATTTATACACATATTATAGGTCACAGATACTCAATCTGTATAGATTTTGGAGAATATAGCACTTATAGTTTTTTTAACAGGGACACAAAGAAAAATTCTTTATCATTATGGTCTATGGGGCCAAATTCTTAATAGTGTGATAGCGTCTAAACGCCTTATTAATCTGAGCAAAAAATTTCTACACATATTATAGGTCACAGTTGCCCCAACTGTATAGATTTTGGTGAATCTAGAACTTACAGTTATATTACAGGGACACAAAGAAAAATTCTTTATCATTATGGCCTATGGGACCAAATTTTTAAAAGTGCAAGAGCATCTAAACGCCTTATTCAATTGAGCTGAAAATTTATATGAATATTATAAATCACTATTGCACTAACTATAAGCATTTTGGTGAATCTACCATTTATAGGTTTTTACAGGGACACAATGAAAAATTCTTTATCATTATGATCTGTGGGCTCAAAGTTCAGTAGCGTTAAATAAAACATCGTGTAATATATGGAGAAAAATACTCAAACACTCTATTATGGTTTTCTCTCATTTGTTTGTTTAACAACTCCTCTTTCTTTACTTTATTTACAAAACTGTTAATTACTCAATGTTCGGAAAGTCGAGTGGAGTCTCTACAGATTTTTTTTTTTTTTTTTTTTTTTTTTTTTTTTAAGTATACTAATTATTCTTGTAAACCTTTTTCAAAAATAGCGAACTTTTCATATGTTTAACTCAGTTTTATAGAAAAAAACTTATGTAAATTTTATGCTAATATTATAATAAAAAATATGTATAACCTATCTTAAGAGATTTAGAAAATTATCTATTGTGATAGGACAATTTTTGAAATCGTAAAACGGGTTATAAAATGTTCAAGTCCATTTATTTTGTAAAGGCGCAGGTTTGCGCAAAAAATCCTTTGCATGACAATAAAAAGTACACACATTGAACTGTACAAACGTGTATTTAAAATTTTAAACAACTTCAAACTTTTTTTTTTTTTTTTAAATGAATTCTATGTGAATATTTCATACGTTATAGCTTATGTACAGTCATTTGCAAAAGTTTAAAACCAGTAGCCGATTTTCAGTCTTTTAACACATTGCATCATTTGCGCAGACTATTGCGTCACCTCATGTTCTTATTGCATCCGCCGCATTCTACTGCTATCTATATAGGTACCTGGCACATTTATCGCCAGTTGTTTATTGGATTTTGTCGTAGACATTGCTGCTGTGTAATTATTGTATTGGGTAAAAAACCTTCATTTACTTTTTCAAAAAGGTCAGAAATATTGACCCTGCATAAAATTGGATGTTCTGAAACGTCAAATATGTTCGAGTTTAAAAGTGAGCAAGACACTTGTGCATAAAGCTATTAGTAAAATTAAAATTTCAGGAAAATTTGTGGACCTTAAGAGTTGTTTCATTTTCATACTTGGAGTAAGTCGAGGTTTCCTTGCAGGTTTATAAGATGATAAACCAAAATCTTTGGCCAAACGTCTTGAAATAGTATTCAAACGGACCTTGGTGACTTTTGCTGCCCGGAAATGTCTAATCGTGTTGCACGAGATCATTGGATCTCGTACGACCATCCTTATCACATGATCATCATGTGCACTCGTTTTTCTAGGGCGATTGCTTCTCTTAATGTCCACAAATTTTCTCTAAATTTTAAATTTACTAAGAACTTGATGCACAGCTGTCTTGCTCATATTTACCCTCGAACTTATTTGACGTTCAGAAAATCCAGTTTTAAGCAGGGCCAATATTTCTGACCTTTTTGAAACCGAAAGTTTTTTACCTATCACAATAAATACACAACAGCACTGTCTACGATAAAATCCAAGAAACAACTGGCAATAAACGTTCCGGGCACCTTTACTTATAGCAGTAGAATGCGTCTGATGCAATAAGAACATGAGGTGACGCAATAATCTGCGCAAATGATGCAATGTATTAAAAGACTGAAAATCGGCTACAGGTCTTAAACTTTTGCAGTGACTGTAAAATTAAAAACATAAAAATAAAATAAAAAGTAGACTCAGTAATGATTTAAATTATGCTTTAGGATACTATTAATGCTATTTTAAATTAGTTATTATAATAATTAATCTCTTGGCCATATAAACATAATTTATATATATATATATATATATATATATATATATATTGTGAATACCTTTTCAAACATTGCACAATCAATGCATTATCATATAATCATATGAAGAACAGGAAAGAATTAAAAAAAAAAAAAAAATATATTAAGAATCTTTATAGTGAAAGCATACAATATACAATATATATATATATATATATATATATATATATATATTCATACCACAGTTAAAACATTTTGTTATTTATTTACATATTTAAATATTTTAGAAACTTAGTCTTAGAAATCGCAATATAAAGTGTACCTGCAGTTAAATTTCAAAAGAGTACCAATGCAAAACTAAAAGGTGGAAGTAATGCTAAGTGAAAAGACTAATAGCCTATTACTGAGAGACTCTGTTTATTTCCGCAAATAAATTGCCATCAAAATAATTCATTTCAGAATCGGCGGGAGGAAATTAATTCGAAGTTAAATGATTCCCACGAATAAGCTGGTGTGTTTGTTTATTTTCCACAACAGAAAATATTTGGCGCAAGAATGCAAGAAATTTATGAAAGCAAAAATCTTTTTTCCATTCAGTCAGATCGAAACGGAAGACACATTGTTGAGAAAAATCGTTGGAACAAAAGAGTCATTTGAATGGATTAAAAGAGTTATTTGAGAGTTACTTACATAAACATTTAAATAAATTAATTGTGATAGAAAAATATGGTTCAAAAGACAAACAATTCTGTCGGAAGATTGCTTATATATATATATATATATATATATATATATATATATATATATAATAGACAAATAAATATGTATATAAATAAAAAGTAAATAAATAAAAATAAATAAACAAAGTAAAATAAATTTTTAACGTAATACTTCTCTACATATTTAATTAAGAATTTAATTTGACTATTGTAGTCAAAGATCTACTTGTCTTATTTTGATTTTATGTTTATAGGAAAAATTTTTTAATTTAATCGTATGTGAACTCTATATATATATGTATATTAGGGTGTCCCTTAAATTAGAGGGAAATTTTGTTTTTGTTTTTTATTTTTTGAAATCCGATACGCATACCCTCTATTTTTTTTTTCTATTTGACCCTAAACACTTTTTAGCAAAATATCAGCTCTCTGGGATAATGTTAACACGTGCCGAATTGACGGGAAAATACTAATATAGATATCAGGATGTTAGGGTTTTCTTTGCTAAAAAGCATTTAGAGTCAAATAGAAAAAAAAAATAGAGGGTATGCGAATCAGATTAAAATAATAATAATAATAATAATAAAACAAAGACAAAAAGTAAAACAAAATTTCCCCCTCATTTAAGGGATTTAAAAAAATTAATGTCGTTTGCGTCAATTTTTTTTTTTTTTTTTTTTTTTGTCTACGACTGCATCTTCTCGCGGAGGGCAAAGTCGCCCGCGTGAAGATATTTCAGTTGCTTAGAAATTTGTATAAGTTTATATATCTATATAAGTATTTGTATAAGTGAATTATTATTAAAGTTATCTTAATACCTTTTGCCAAAGGAACAACTTAAAAAAAAAAAAAAAAAAAAAGACCTATTGATAGATTTATGGGTTTATATTATTATAGTGAAAGAGCTGGTTTCTTAAATACAAAAAAACAAATAAAATCAAGAAATATCATAAAAAATGTACCTTTTTTTTTACATTTTAGTGATTGAGGAAATTAGAGAGCTTAAAATTAGTTTGATGATAATTCTTTTTGACTAGTTTAAAATTTATCTGATTTATTAATAAAAATTAACTGCAAGCAATGTCGTATAGTATACTTCCTAATAAATTTGAAAAATATTTTATATATTAGCCTGTTAATATTTTTCTCGTCAAAGTTGTTAAAATAATCCATATAAGTGTCAGAGGAGTTATATCAGTCAAAGGAAAGATTTTAAAGACTGATTCTGCACTATTAAGTTTCATTTACATTTAGAGTGTTTTTATGTCTTTCCATTATATGGTTGGTTCTCTCCATATAGACTACAATGACGAAACTCAAAGACATTTTATTTATTTTTAGCAGAAATTTTGATAAATTACCTATTCAGAACATTGTATAAATATGGACTATTATATTAGTTCATAAATTTGATGCTTTCCTCCCCCCCTCTTAATTTTTAAAGCTATAAAATGTCATTATCTCCTCGCAATTATCAAAACCTACGAATACAAAACATACTATTTTTTACTGAAATACTTATAATTTCCTCAGTCTACTTTTGTGTTTCAGAATGAATACATAAAGTATGATAGCATTTTTCTATGTATGATGGTATTAGTATTATTATAGTTGTTGTTGTTGTTATTGTTATTGTTAATTTTATTATGTGCTCCACTAAATTTGCATGTAGCATTTTTTTTTTTTTTGCAACATATGATTTAAAATATTCCCCCACTCACCAATTTCAAGACGATTCAGATAAAGAGCGGTACAGTATAGGTAGAAACAATGTGTATGCAATAAACACATAGTCTAACCTGACAGTAAAACCATATTGGAAAAACATTTTCAGACATCATACTTCTTCAGAGTCGAAAGAAAAAAATGTAGCATCAGATTCTAAAACTGTTAAGATGATATCACCAACCTATCACTTAATTTAATAAAGTCAATTTATGCTCTAAAAATATACTTATGTGTAGTTTTATTTTTCCTTAAAGGGATAATTTCAGAAAATGTATCGTTATTAATTTTGTTTATAAACAAAAATTTCAAAATTTAATCTTATCATTTCCTCACCTGAGAGAATGTTTATGCGAGATGATTATTCTATTTATTTTTATAAAAAATGCTGTATCTACCAATATGTATTTGGACATTTTCAAATTTAGACGTTATGTCAAACATCTAAAAAAATTCTTCAAGAATCATCTTGAAACTTTGGGAGTATAAAGAACTTGTTATACCGCATATATTTCAGTAAAAGTGTTGTCCTGAAGAGGAAAATGGGACCAGTAAAAATTTAAACAAAAATCAAAATGTTTTGGATTACCCTGTAAAAGGTTATGCTTAAAATGCATTTTGGCTACAGCATGTGATTATAAATATCCTTCAAATTACCTGTATAAAATTTTATGAGGCTACACATATCCATGGAGATATTATAATTTCTTTTCAAAATTGCGTTAAAAAAAGCCACTTTTTAACTGTAACACGTAGGGTGTTCAATAATCTCACACACATTTCGTATTTATCCATTTCCATAAATGATGAAAATAATCGTTCTTTTCCATTTTATTTATTCACTTCACAAAAAACATATAACATAACACGGATTCACAATAAAAACATAAATAAACATTTAATCAACGCTATATTTTTAAACGGTCAAGCATGACCGAATCCTTTCAGATCACATTTTCAACTATACTCGGGGAAAGGATAACTTGACAGTGTGTATTAGCCTGTAGAAATTAGACATCCGCGAAAGAAAATAGTCCTTTACTATATTTAAGTGTAATAAACTTTTTCTCGATTTTTTTTTATTCTGGTCAACTGAAAAAAGATTAACTATTTAAACTAAACAGATTTATGTTAACACATGGAATTTTTTGTAATAGATAAGCATAAAATTTATATCAATGTATTGTTTCGCGAAGAAAGTCTGTTGGCGAAATATTGGCGGAAGAGGGAATACCGGAAGCAACCTTTTAACCCCTATTGTGAGTGCGAAACAGTTTGGTGGGGCTAATAGATTACTTTATTTTCGAAAAATTGAAGATAATTAATGCACAGTCCGCTTCTTTAATTTCACAATTGTTAAAAATAAAGTAAAAATTTTGACGGATTTGAACTTTTGGGAAATTTTCACACCAGATTCACACCAAATATGTCAATGAAATATTCAAGCTAACAGGAATAAGGAAAAATATTTTTCGACAAATACTTTTTCTTTTTCGTTATTATTATTACATTGATAATATAATTTCAATTCGTTTAAGCATTGTTATATAAAATATTTTTATTTCCAATACAAACAACTAATAGTGTTTACATTAATTTATACTATGCACTATATACTAAAGATTTTACTTTTTTTTTTTTTTTCTTCTTCTGGAACAGAACAATAAAAGAAAAACATAATTATCTTTAATAATAATAATAATAATAATAATCATATATATATATATCAGACTTATATATGTAAAATTTATATATAAATGGGAGACAGATCATTTATTTAAAGCCGAAATTACATAATTAGCAAGCATTACATTGTAAAACAAATTTTATTTTAATGGATATTTACTTAAAGAAAATTAATTGGTAAATAAATACTGTTTGAGACTTTATAACAAATTGATCGATACCTTGGAGAGGAATTACAAAATTTTAAAGATATGTAGAGCAATTATGTAGGATTTTCTATATTGCAGTTTAAAATATTTACTTTTAAAGATATTATTATAAAAAATTTTTATTAGAAAAAGCTTACATTGAATAGAATTATTACTTATAATTCTGTGGATTTAGTTGGTAAAATAATTTCATCAAGTGAATAAAAACTATATTATTTAACAAAAATAATAAATTAAATTAATTTAAATTAAATTAAAAATAAATAAATAAATAAAGGCTGATAGTGGTCAAGTGAATTGAAATGAAATTTAAATTCTGTCCTACACATAGTATAATTTTGTGAAAGTGGCCTATTTATTTATTGTGTATGCATGAAAATGTACTCCTGACACTGCCTGCTTTAATCAAGATAGTCTACCGCAAAATTTTAACGACACAATTATTATTATTATTATTGGCTCTTTGAAAGAAATAGTTCTCTCGTCCTTATAAATCTATCTTTTGAGATTTGAATTTAGAGCCAAGAGCCTCCTAAATTCATAAAAATGCCTCGAAGTTCTTCCAAAAGCTACACAAAAGTCAAAAACTTATTTTCAGATATCTAAAATAATTCCAAATGGCTACAAAATTGGTATTCATTCAATTGCTAAGTTTTTCAGTATCAAGTATGACGGAATTTTGACTCATTTTCTGCAATTGCTCTACATAATTTACTACAATAGTTATTTTTCGATTTAAATATACAAATATCCTTAAAAAAATGGGAGGGGGGTTCTTAACTTTGTTCATAAATTGTAGCCCTTTGAAACGGTTACTATATAAATGTCTGAAAATTTCAATCGAACATTATCTCTCAATTTTACCTTTAATATTTTTTTAATTGTGCCAAAGGGAAAACAAAATCACAAAATAAAAAGATAAATCGTTTTTATTTAGTCTATGCTGTCGGAAAGAAATAGTCCTCAATAAAAGTGTGGAAACATTGTTTCTGAAAATTTTAAGATTTCTTTTAAATTTAATATCACACATTAATATCAAAGCATGCTTATCCATTCAATATATCAAAATAAATTGAAAAATGCGTAAAATGACATGCTTTCATTCCTATTCCAAAGAATCGAATAACGTAACATTTCCCTCTTTCTCATCTATAAAAATCTCATTCCAACCTCCTAAAAATGCTATGAAAATAAATGTTTCAACTCAGTTTTTAAAAATAGCAGTCGCAAAGGTGTGTGTTTATCAGTATTAAATAAATACATCAAGACAAATCATATTAAGAAGTAAATTAAAATTCACTTCCCTTTCATATAAGTTTCATAGTTTCTTAATTTTATTCAGAAATAAATATATAAAAATTCTCATATTCACATTTAGCATAAAAAATCGGGATACAGACAAAATGAATGTATAAACAAATTGTAAACAGAGATTGCCTCTGCATATGAAAATTCACTATATTTATTTATTTATTTTAAATTAATATTTTTTAAATATTTTCATAAAAGCTTTAAACTATTTCCACTTTCTCATTTTTTTACTGCTTTTAACATTTACTGATTAACCGGTAAATAATAATGCAAATTGAAAATCTATTACGTTTTGCTCATTTAGAACTTTCTGTTCATTTTCTCCACAGAAGATACTGCCATTTAAAAATCACAGTTTAAATCTTATGATAAAATAATTTTTCTGCCAAAATATATTCGAAATATTTTAAAAGTATATTTTTAAATTATATATATATATATATAATAATAATAATAATAATAATCAGTTTCTCTTTAAAGAAAACAAAGACAAAAAATGTACATACAGATAATATTTTATTTAATTTTTTCCTTTTTCAAAATATTTAAGTATTAACCTTTTTTTTTTTTTTTTTTTTTTTTTTTTTTTTTTTTTCTCAAGGTAAAATGTAGTATATTACATAATTTGCAGTAATATGGATTTACAATAAATTGTAAGTAATGAATTTAGTGTAAATTCATTTCTAAAGAAACTAAAAAATATACTCTGAAAAAATATTTTTACTTTAATCGAAAAAAAGAAAAAGAAAATCTTTCCGAAATCATCGCTAAATCGCCCGATATCGCAACCCAACTAACGCCAAGTGCGTAAACAGGTCTCTGTAGCCTTTGCAATGCTGACAAGTTATGCGTTCCCCGAGTATAGTCAGTAATCATACATCGGCGCGTCGAAAATGACGACTAGTAGCGCCGCCTGAGAGGATGCAAAGACAATTCAATTTGCAACATCCTCCCGCCCCTAAAGGTAAGTTAAGTTCAATACAAAAGTTTGACAAATCCAAATCAAATACAATTAAAAAATTACAACCAATAAAAAAATCCCAGTACATAATAAAATAAGTTTCACAACCACAAAATACTGAAAATAGAAATTATATCAAATACAAAAATCAATGTTACCTAAATACAATTGAAAAATGAAAACAATATTAATATTACCTTACAGGTGAACAGTTGGTTTAATTAAGGTAAGTCCCCTTGGACTTCCAAGTTACAAAGAAGTTGAATGGGTCTCTTTAACATTCCTGATGAAGTTTTTAAGGTTACAGCTCTTACCTTATTGACACGTCCTACATGTGTCTCGATTACCTTTCCTAACCTCCAATTTTGTCTTGGGGCTTTGTCATCACCTATTAGGACTGTATCACCTACATTAAAATTAGAAATTGGATTAACAGGTTTTACAACATTAGCATTTCTCAACTGCAAAATATATTCAAATTTCCATCTGTTCCAGAATTGTTTAAGAAGTCTGTCACGATATAAGTATCTTTTAATTAACAGTTTTTGAGAACTAGATTGACTTGCAATCACTAAACGGCCACTTTGTGGTGGCAATGCAGTTGATCTTTTTCCTATCAAGAAATGGGCTGGGGTGAGAGGGAATGGCTCCACAGGGTCATTATATACATAAGTTAAAGGTCGAGAGTTAATAATAGATTCAGTTTCTGCAAGTATAGTTTGCAGTTCTTCAAATGTAACCAATGCCCTACCAAGAATTTTCCTCAAAATGACCTTTGTCATACGAACCATTCGCTCCCAATAACCCCCCCACCATGAGGCTCTTTCTACTATATATTTCCATTTGATACCTTTATTACCAAAATAGTTCTGTATTTCAAAGTTCTTAATGTTCGTATAAAGTTTCTTTAGTTCCTTTTCACTACTTTTAAAAGTCAGAGCGTTATCGGAATTCACAACCTTGCACACACCTCTTCTGGAGATGAAACGTCTGAATGCAAGTAGAAAATGTTCAGAACTGAGACTGGAGACTATTTCCAAGTGCACTGCTCGAGTGACTGCACACGCGAATAATGCAATGTAAGATTTGTTATTGTCTCTCGTGAATAAGGGTCCAGCAAAATCGATTCCGACGACTTCAAAAGGTTGAGCTTCACTAGTTCTTGATATGGGTAGCGGAGCTGTTACTTGCTGTCCTTGTTTGGCCTTAAACCGTCTGCATAGAAAACATTTGTTCAAGCAGGATTTCACAGCTTGCCTGCCCTTAATGATCCAGAAACGTTCTCTTATTTGAGTGAATGTGTCAGATATACCAGAATGACCTAAAATTTCGTGTTCCTTCATGATCAAAAGATTAGTAAATCGAGCCTTGTTCGGCAAAATAATTGGATGCTTAGATTCATCAGAAAAATTAGAACCTTGAATTCTTCCCTTTAATACTATTAGACCTTCTGTTGTCAAAATGGGATTCAAATTATATAACTTAGAATCAGGAGAAACTGAATTTTTTGCCTTTAATGTAGTATATTCTTTGTTAAATTCACTTTGCTGCACAAATAGAAGCCAACAATTTTCTGCTGCAGATATTTCATTTGCTGTCAGCGCTCCTGAACGTTTTTCAGACCTAGATTTGATGTTATTTAGAAATCTAAAAACATAGGCGGTTGTTCTCAAAACTTTATTCAAACTACTGTAATTCTCCAGATTTAATAATGGCATTGCAGCTTCTACGTTAACCTGGAGTGTTGTAGTTCCATGTCTTTCTTCAACCACACTGTCCATGTCACAGGAAAATTCCACTAGAGAGTCATATACTTAATTCTGACAACCAAGCTGGTCCTTGACTCCATACTCTGTCACTCATTAAGGAATTTGCTTTCACACCTCTTGTCAATTTATCCGCCGGATTGACCTTGCCTTTGCAAAAGTGCCATTTTTCAGGATCGGTTTTTTCCTTGATTTCCATCACTCGGTTTTTCACAAACTGCTTATAATCGTTAGCTGAATTTTTTATCCAATGAAGGCAAATCTGAGAGTCAGTCCAATAAAAAATATTTCTGGGGTCGAGCATAGGAAAAACAGATTTAAGATATGATCCTAATCTTGCTGAGACTAAAGTACCAAGTAATTCAAGTCTCGGTAATGTAATCTTCTTCAAAGGGGCTAGTCGAGACTTAGAAATTATAAAACTTGTTTTGCATCCTTCAGAATTCGTAAATCGAAAATAAGCCACTGAACCATAGCATTTTGGGCTAGCATCGGAAAATATGTGTACCTCTACTGAGTTCCAGCAGAGTTCATTAAAATACAGCCTAGGAATTCCAGTGAACTTCAAATTTTTTTGCTTCATTTAGCCATTCTAAAAACAACATTTCAATTTCATGTGGAACAGGTTCATCCCACTGTTTACCATTTTCCCATACTGATTGTAATATAATTTTTATGCGAATCAAAAATGGATTCATGATCCCCATTGGATCAAATAACATTCCGCAAACAGCCAAAATATATCGTTTTGTTATAAATCTGTCCTCCGGTAATTTGTCAAATTGTGAAGTGTCAATCCGTAATACGTCGGTCGTATTGTCCCAAATAATCCCTAATATTTTTAGTTCAATGTTGGATTCCTCTGGATCTTCTCGACATTCGAAATTGTCTGCCTTCCACAACTGATTAAGCTTTGAACAATTAGAAATCCAAGCCCTGAGATTCATGCTAGCTTCACCTAAAATATACATCATTTCTTTAGACAACTGTAAGGCCTTGGATATATTCTCAGTGCCAGAGATGAGATCATCCCCGTAGAGAGATCGTAACATTTTTGTTGCTTCCGGCTAGTCATTCTCAATTTTTTTCAAATGAAGCCTGATTGTTGCCGATAATAGAAAAGGGGAACATTTCACCCCAAAGGAAACTCTGCAGAATTGTAATGTCCTAATTCGTTTAGCAGCATCGGAATAGAGATCGGACCCCTCCCCATCATTCTATAAAAATTTCAAAAAATTCCTATCCTCATCCGCGATTCCTACTTCTAGAAAAGCTCGTTGAATGTCTGCGCAAAACGCAACAGGGTGTAACCTAAACCTCAAAATTATCCTGAGTAAATCTGGATTTAAATTAGGACCGCTCTCTAAACAATCGTTAAGAGATAATTCATCCCTGCCCTTACATGAACCGTCAAAAACTATCCTAACCTTAGAACTTTTCTTTTGTTCGCGTACTACTGCATGATGCGGCATGTAATAGCCTGTACCCGTATTGTCATTTAAATCCGACGCTACTTCCTCTATGATGCCCTCCTTTAAATGTTCCTCAATAATTTCCTTATATTTAAAATATAAGTCCGGATTCCTACCAAAAACAGTGTTCAAATGAGACAAGCGTCGTCTTGCTATCTCATAATTACTGTCCAATTCTTTAACATTATTTTTCCACAACAATCGCGTTTTATCTTTTATTTCTATAAGTAGTGGTTTGCCTAAATAACTCTAAAATTTCATCATCTGATTTAGAATGTTCTTTGTCCGGATTAATTCCAATTGCCTCTAATTCCCATAAATTTTTAACCCTTTGATGGTCCAATTCCTCCTTAACAACATGTAAATGATTAACGCGCACTTTCTGACAATTCTTAAGTGCTTTAGGGTCCCTTTCCTTTCCTTGTATCACAAATCCAAATAAGGTATCTGTTGCCATTAATCGTTTAGAAATTCTCACGTTCCTTTCTCCGAGAATTTCCCCAATGTAATCCGATCCAATAAGTACATGAATTTTACTTAAATTACTGCCAATTCAATGCTTTATCTGCCAATTCAATGCCCTTTTCTAGTGCGATGTTACGCACCCATTGTGTAGGAATTTTAATTTCCCCAAATGTAATTGAATCAACAACCACAGCCCTTAATTTAATTTTCTTATTAGTTTCTCTTACATTATGTAATACTATTTTTACAATATCATAGGTTTTCCTTTCAGTATTCTCATTGCCAAAAGTATAAATTAAAAGGGTTTCCTTCCCGATTGGTTTTAATCCCAATAAATTGCTCATTTCGAGCAATACAAATGTCCTAGAACTGCCATTGTCAATAAGACACCTCAATAAATGGCATTTGGTTTGAACATTAAATACACTTGCCGTTACAGTCTGCAACAACACCGAATCATTCGGCGTGTCCTCAAGCTCTTTATTCTTATTACAAACTAAATTTAAAGAACTTTCTGACTGTATTTGGTTTTTATCATTAACTGAGCGGGATTCATTTCTTTCTGTATTACATATTAATGAGTTATGCCAGGGAGACGCGCAATACTTGCACTTCTGATCTTTACGGGAACAAAATTTACTCAAATGATTTTGAAAACATATGAAACACAATCCCTTGGCCATTAGAGCCTTTTTCTTATCATAAACATTTAAAGAACAATCATGATTCATATGTGCCGAGGAACAAAACAAACAGCCCTGAACTCCTGTATTTTGAGAAAATGAACTCGTATTTCTTTTGTTATTAAATTTAGGCCTATTATTATCATAAGAATACCTATTATGATAACCAGATAAATTTCTTTCCGCCTGAGTCGCTAAAACGGAAGCTGATGACTTAGGGGGATGATATTCGCTCCTTTTAGAATTTAAATAAGATTTATTGTGTCCTGTCATTTTGTTCCGAAAATTATTTTCATTTGCGCTATTATTTCTGGGATTCGCTAAAATTATCGATGCTTCTCGTATTTCTAGTTCTTTACATATAAAATCAACTAATTTAGAAATATCAAACAATTCATCTGATTTACGCTGTCTGTTATAACTTAAATTTAATTCTTCCGGTAGTTTTTGTAATATTACAGGGCATAACAGATTACTGTAAGTGCCTGTTGCCACATTTAAAGATTGTAACGAACGAATTTGTACCTCAATCGCGTGGTACATTCTCCTTAATTCAGTAACATTCGCGCATGATTTCACCGGTTCTATTAATAGTAACTTATGCATGTGGGACGATATAATTACGTCACTCCGTCCAAAACGTTCTTTAAGTAATTGTATTGATGCATCGTAATTAGATTCTGTCAATGAAAACCCAGATACAGCGCTCAAGGCGATACCTCCTAAGAAAGATTTCAAATACGTAAATTTCTCAATTTTGCTTAAAGAATTATTATTATGTATCGCTACCTCGTAAGAGTTCCAGAAGTCCAACCATGAACTACAGTCACCAAGAAAATTTACAACTTGTAATTTCGGGAGTTTCACTGTACTTCTGGTTTCAGTTCTAACTGTTAGGTTCTCTGAACCAATTCCTGTTTGATCACTTGATCTAGCGATCTGAATAACACCAGGCAACGGCCTGTCATTTAAATTATCCACTAGCCTTTCTAATTTTGTTTTTACATCGATCCCCTTTTCCCTGTATTCCTCGTAGCCTGCTACATCTTCAGCTATATCCTTAACTTTAATTTTTGTTTGTATTTCATAATCGATGTTTACGAGTTCTGCTTGTTTGTCCAGGAGCTGAGTCTTTAATCTAAGAAGCTCCTCAATTTTCATTAATTTCGTGTATTTCTCCGTAATTTCGGAGTTCAGGATTGTTTCTATTTTCCCCAAATATTTCGTAAATGAGGTTCTTAAACCTCTTCTTTTTTCCCTCAATCTTTCTAGATCCATTTTAAACCCAATATCATAACAAGAGAACAAAAATAAAAATTATGAAACCTTCTAATTGCTTAATAATAACCCCTATCCATATATTTATTAAATAAAAATAAACATGTATTATCTATATATCAAAAAAATGTAAACATCATCTTTAAATATCATTTAAGAACAAAAAATTAAATATCGTTAAAACAGAAGTAAATCAACTCAATTTTAATAGCATTGCAAGAAACAAAAAATAATTAAATAATATTCCATTAAAAAAAAACAATTTCCTTTTCAAAGAAACAAAAAGAAACACCATTTAAACAACATTTTATGAAACGAAAGTAATTTTCAATTATTTAAATGTTGAATGAAACTATTTATATTCAAAACCCAAACTAATTTTTAATTATTCAAATTTTGAAACCATTTATTTCATATATCAGCAAAAATTTATAAATGATAAATAATATTAAATATTAAATATAGGCCAAATAAACATCTTACAAAATAGGAATATTTGTATTAAAATTTTTTTAACCATGCACGCGCAAACTTTTCAAACAATTCATTTGCATAATTTAATAGCCAAAGGTATTGAACAACTTATATAAAAACACCCAAATAAATATCATGTAAATAAAAAAAAAGTTATGAGAGGTAGAATGAACAATATTTCTGTTCCTCTCTAACTCAAAAAAAAAAAAAAAAAAAAGAAAAAAAGGTAGGCTTTTTTATCAATATTTATTTACAATAAACGAGCATTGTATTTCCATTGGGCATTGATTGAATTAAAATTAAAATGTGAGTAAAACACCTTGTAGTTTAGCTTTTATCTTGACAGGAACTTAAATTCTGTTCATTCTATCTCTCATAACTTTTTGAATTTACACGATATTTGTTTGGGACTTTCACATTAGTAGCTGAATACTTTAGGATATTAAATTACGTAAATAAAAATTTTTTAAAGCTTGCGCATGTGTAGTTAAATTTATTTAGTAAAAGCACACATACTTCTTAATATATTTAATATTTTTGCAGTATGATTGTAGTATGCTGTATCTAATAAAGTATGCCAAATTTTCTAAAAATGGTTTTGCTCTGGGTCTAATACCCTACGTGTTATAATTAAAAAAGCGGAATTTTCTTTTCGCAATTTTTAAAAAAAAAACCGTTATATCTCCGTGAATATATGCGGTAACCTCATAAGAATTTATACAGATAAGTAAAAAGATCCTCATAATCACATTCTACAGCCGAAACGCATATCAAACAATTCTTTTTACAGGGTGATCCAAAACATTTTCACTTTTGTTTAATTTTTTACTGGTCCTCTTTTCCTCTTGAGGACAAACCTTTTGCTAAAATATATGAGGTAATTTATACTCCTAAAGTTTCAAGATGATTCATATAGAATTTTTGTAGATATTTGACAAAACGTATAAATTTGAAAGTGTCCAAATACTTATTGGTTAGATAAGTGTAGTGGGACATAGAAAAAAAATAGTGAAAAACTAAAAAATGACCCAGTAACAAAAATGAGAGAAATATAAATAAAAGACCATCTAAAACATTCAAAAAGTAAATAAAAAGTCTAGGTAAAATTACTCCTTGAAATAATTAGGCAGGAATTAAAAGCAAAGAGACAATTATAGTACAAAAGTTCCGAAAATTTGTAAAAAACAAAGGAGAAGAAAATTAGCAAACAATTTAAAATCCAAATTTACAGTGTTGCAGTATTTTTGAATTAATATTAAATGTCTATGACGGTTATTTTTAGTTTTATTGAATAGTTATTTGAAATCTTGTGGCAAACATTAATAGCTTCTGACATACTTCTTTCCTTCTCATCACTGGTATGAAAACAGTAAGAAAAAAACATTATTGTAATGAAACGCCTATATATTATAATAAAAAACTTTTGGCTAGTTCTTGCCTTTCTATAAGAGATATTTTAATTTAAATACTGTTACTATAGAAATTTTTTAAAAACATTAATTTTAATTTAAAAAATATTTTTGGGGTAACAAAAACATCTATTGATTATGGAAACAAACTACTAATAGAAATAGAAATATTAATTAAATATATTAATTAAAAAATATATTTTTGGTATGGTGGATAGAGGTCGTTGCAGGAATTTTACATCATTTTCCTTACTGACAAAAAATATTGTTCTTTATGGCTACTAATTAAAACAAGCACGAAGAAGCGGGGAAAAAAAGTTATGAAAAAAATTGTAGCCGGCTGTACTGTTACAAAAAAAAGTGTTTCTTTTACATGACTTTTCATAAGTGAGATAGAAAAAATAGGTAAAAAAATAATTATTTCTGGAGAAAAAAAAAAGTAGAGTTGCATTAAAAATCCCTGCGTTAAATGTACAAAGAGAACAAATACACATTAAATGTTGACAAAAAGTTTTTAATAAAGACTTTTTGGCAACAAGCAAAACAACCAACACTGTGTGGTAGAAATAACAAGGTCAAGAATAATTTCGTTTTCTTTGTTTTACCTTACCACATTTTTTTTTTTTTTTTTTTTTTTTTTTTTTTTTCCATGTTTAGTTCTTTTTTATTTATATTTTGTTTGGGACTTAATAAAACTTACATTAGGTTTATTTCTTAAAGCGCCTTCTTAATTTTAATTACAAACTCTCAAGCATAAAATCAGATTAATTTTACACCCTAACCAGGCTTGAAAAAAATTATAATATGTATTAAACCAATAGAAAATTTATCAGGAAATCTTTTGAAGATACATCTTTATTTTTGACTTAAATACAAAACGCGATTTGTTTTAAATATTCTTAAAGATCCATGTCATTAATAATAATAGTAATAAAATATAATATGATGTGGACAACACAAAACTTTCTTTCATAATTTTCTATACAAATTTACGCAATTCAGATCAAAGCATAAATCGGACCAGTTGACATAAGTGGACTCTCCGAAGTTCTCAATCACATGTTTGCGTTTGCGTATTCTTACTTACAGTCGGCAGCAAAATTATTGAAGCACTAGCAATAATTCCTATTTGAAAGATGAACACCTAATATTGTTTTTTTAAATAAATATTTGTCGAGTTATGATCTTAGTCGTATGCTATTTACAAAAAAAAAAAAAAAAAAAAAAAAAAGAAAGTGTTGATGATAAAAATTAGCGATCAAAGTGAAAAAAAAAAAATAATAATATGGAAAATAATATGGATGTGTGCTTCAATAATTTTGCTGCCGAGTGTACTGCCCCAAAATTTTAAACAAAATTGTCAGTTGCGATATCACAAAACTATTTTCAGTGGTGCAGGCGATTGTTATCTATGAAAAGAGTAACCCTAAATGTTAAAAGGAAGTCTGTTTTGCGTCTTACAAGTAACATGTTAGAGTTTTCTTTCCTTAATAAAAAAAAAAAAAACTGATCGATATCTTTGTTTCAGATTATCACAGATATGATTCAACCACTCATTTTAAAGGCACTGAAGAGTTCGTTTCGAAAAGTATTCGCATTGAGAGCTTACAATATCGAGGGTGATACTTCAATAGGCGTGGGTTGGGTAAAAGGCGACATTTCTACAAATACAAAAATTTTAAATTTTACGGTGGTTAGTTTAAAAATCTTGTGTGAAACAGCCACACGACTTCCATTACCCACTATTACACGTATTATATGTACTTTTTGGAGATAATGTGATCAGAAGACATAGAATTGAGCTAATGCAACTAAAAATTTTCCAGTAAGAGAAAGTCAATACACGTTTGCGGTAAACACATGAAAACGTAAAGGCATAGAATAGAGTTTACATACCAAAAAAAAAAAAAAAAAAAAAAAAAGAAAAAAGTAGAGTTTTTTTTTTTTTTTTTTTTTTTTTGATATACCAATTTTTGAGATCTAAAACTGATCTATCTGATCAGGATGACTATTAATTTTCCTGTAATAACCACGTAAAGCATGATAAAAGATATCTAAAATGGTTTATGTAACAGTTTTCAAGAAAATCGTTAGAGCCATTTTTGAGACACCGATTTTTACCAAAATTTGGCATATTTAGTTATTGACCGGAAGAAAAACAATTATATACAAAAGGATATTTAAAAGAGAGTTAATATGGCAAGTTTGAAAAATATACATACAGCCGTTTTGAAAGGAATCTACTCGCAGTACCTGAAATTCAGCTATTTATACAGGACGCCTATCAATTTTTCGGAACTAACCAAATATATCATTCGAAAGGACATCTAATAGAGTATTTATATAGCAACTTTGAAGAAAATCGTTAGAGCCGTTTTGAGATACGGACTTACGGCCCCATTTCCGGTTTCTGATGTCCCACTTCCGGTTTTCAAATTTTCACCAAAATTTGGAAAATTCATCTGTACATCAGTTCTGTCTTAATTCTGAAGTTTCGTAGCTGTATCTTTATTAATTTCGGAGATATGATAGTCATAAGATTCTCCCCCCCCCACCCCAATTGACCAATTGCCGAAAACCAAGTTTTTGGACTCAGGAGACCTTAAAACATGCAAATCAAGTGAAATCTCGGTATCGAATTTTTGGACCGAATACAATACTTCCATTACCTAAGGTGGTCGGGTAATGGAAGTAAAAAAATCCTCATTGTGCGCATATGTATAAAATTTTGCCCTATGCTGTCATATTAAAAATTAGGATAAAACGACAGGAAAACGCCATCTGTTGAACGATATGCATTAAAATGTGATAGACACCAGTTTATGTCAAAGTGCAACTAAATATACATTATTTATTTATTTATTTATTTATTATTTTTTTTAATGAAAATCTGTATTCTATTTTTTACTTTCTTCTATATGTAATATAGAGAAAGTATTGGATTCGCGAAAATTTTCGACCTCCGTTTTTTGACGGATCTACACGTTTTGGGATGTCCTGAACACGAATTGATAGTTTTTAGAAAATGTCTGTCTGTGTGTCTGTCTGTCTGTCTGTGTGTCTGTCTGTCTGTATCATTTTTTTGTGGACGCTGTATCTCACGAACATATGAATGAAATTTAACCAAACTTGGTATTTAGTTGCACCCTAACATGAACTGGTGCCCATTAGATTTGGGGATCAATAGCTCAACAGGTGGCGCTGTAATCGCATTTTATGCAAATTTTTAACATGGCAGAATAGGACAAAATTCCGTATAAATGGGCATAATGAGAGTTATTTTAAACTTGTGATTGTAAAATTAATTTGAATTATTGATGATAGTAGTAGTTAACTAGGAAAAAAAATTTGTGCATGGGGGGGGCATCGGTTCCCCCCCTGGGGGGGAAGTACCCCCCCGGGGGGGTTAAAGTTTGAAGATGGGTATCATTCGAAAGATCTCGTCAATACCTTTAAAACGAATGGTTGAACCATAAATCTGTGATAATTTAAAACAAAGTTATCGATTTTTTTTACTTTTAACCAAAAAAAAAAAAAATAAAATAAAATTTAGAAAAAAAATTCGATTTTTTTTTTTTTTTTTTTTTTTTTTTTTTTTATTGTTAGTGATTGAATATGTATTAATTTTCACAAAAAAAAAAAAAAAAAAAAAAAGGAAAAAAAAAAATTTTTATTTTTTATTTTTTTTATATTGTTACTGATTGAATATGTATAGGAAAATATAGAAGAAAGTCTTGTGGTGGCCACAACATACTAGTTATTTAGAGTTATCACAAACATTTTGCCCCAGGCACATACACAGGAAGATAAACATCATTTCAAAAATGGCCAAAAAGTATCCAGGAACAATTAAAACCTATAAAACTGTCAGAAACAGAGAGTCTAAAGTTATTTAAGAATTCAATTATATATATATATATATATATATATAAGGAAATAATAATTTAAAATTATAAAAATAAAAATCATATTTGACAAATTTTTATTTAATAAGTTTCTAGTTCATAGAATGTTTTCGAAAATCAAAATGACTGATATAGTCAGACATTCAAATTTATTCCATATTGTCTACAGAATTGGTGACCACGGTTTTACTGCAGATTGGGGTTAAAAAAAAAAAAAAATCTCCTTTGGATATTGAGAGACATTCTGCTTTATTCTAAGGTTTTGAAAAATTTTTTACTCTGGATGAAATTGTAAAAAGCACATCAACCACAATCAGTAGATTATACTTAATCAGAGATGAATACTTAAAATTCTTGATATATCGGTTGATTAAATCGGTTGATAACAATAGTACTGCACAAGAACGATAAATTTCTTTTCCCGTAATTTTTCTGTTTAACGCTGTTATTATTTTGCATTTTGTCTCTTTTCGATCTCTCTCAAAGACTGTTCAAGATTTACACCAACAACTACGCTCTACACAAACTAATATATACATATTTAAATATGTTGAAAACTACTTTTAAAACAAGATAACAGCAAATTAAAAAAAAAAAATTATATTATGTTAAAATAAACAAAATTCGATGTTTTGTAATTAGCATTCAAGTACAAGCATGAAAGTCTTTCATTGTATATATCTGCACTGCGGAGGTAAAGGACACCATGTCCATTTTGTTTTGTGAAAAGAACTAGCATCATGTTCTTGATGTATATTTTTTGCTTTATTACATTAGAACATTATGTCATTAATTTGTGTTAAAGTATCATATTGTGATTAATGCTAGTTTTAAAGAAGTGCATTTAAACATGCATTTGAAGTTGAAAAAATAAAAAAGTTGCTCTCCTGAAGAATTTCCTTTTTTGACATGGTGTTCTTTTCCATGATGTTCATATACATATATGTGTTACCGTTAAAGTACCAATTCAGTTATTTCATAGAATAACTAGGTATTTCATCAAATAACTAGACAAGTCAGTTAAAGTATATAATATATAAAAAATTTCATACTTTACCTAGTTATTCTATGAAATAACTAATGACAGACCGTTAAAGTATAAAATAAACAATTTCAAAATTATTTTATAAATTAATTGATCATAAATTCATGTACGCAAAGCGTACAGACGTTCGAAATACTGGCTGCTGCAGTACAAAATTGTGCATATGTTTCAGATTCGTGCATCTTGAGATAAGAGTATCCAGTGATTTTTTTTTTTTTTTGTTTTCATGTACGCAAGTACGCAGACGTTCGAAATACTGGCTGCTGCAGTACAAAATTGCGCATATTTTTCAGATTCATGCATCTTGAGATAAAGGTATCCAATGATGTTTTTTTTTTTTTTTTTTTTTTTTTTTTTCATGTACGCTAAGCGTACAGACGTTCGAAATACTGGCTGCTTCAGTACAAAATTGTGCATACGTTTCAGATTCATGCATCTTGAGATAGGGGTATACAGTGACTTTTTTTTTTGGTTTTCATGTACGCAAAGCGTACAGACGTGCGTGATACTGGCTGCTGCAGTATAAAGTTTTGCATATTTTTTTAATTTCATGCATTTTAAGTAAACTTTTGTGTCTCAAAATGCATGAATCTGAAACATATGCACAATTTTGTACTGCAGCAGCTAGTATTTCGAACGTCTGTACGCTTTCCGTACATGAAAACCAAATAAAACGTCACTGGATACCCCTATCTCAAAATGCATGAATCTGAAACATATGCACAATTTTGCACTGCAGCAGCCAGTATTTCGAACGCCTGTACGCTTTGCGTACATGAAACCCCCCCCCCCCAAAAAAAAAACATCATTGGATACCCCTATCTCAAAATGCATGAATATGAAAAGTATGCACAATTTTGTACTGCAGCAGCCAGTATTTCGAACGTCTGTACGCTTTGCGTACATGAAAAAAAAATCACTGTGGGTACTCCTATCTCAAAGTGCATGTGTCTGAAAAATATGCAAAATTTTGTGCTGTAGCACTGCTAAAATAACCGGTAAATGTGGTAAATATTTAATAATTAATCACATTCTCCAAAATTTAGCGGGGATTATGCATAATCATTTCGTACTTTAACGATCAAGTAATCGTTATTCTATAGAATACCTATTTAAATCGTAGAATTCAATAATATTATATACTTTAACTGACTTGTCTAGTTATTTCATGAAATACCTAGTTATTCTATGAAATAACGGATTTCATGCTTTAACGGTAACATATATATATATAATTTAATAATATTTGAAAATATCGACCGCTAGGCGGACTGAAGTCAACTAATTATTAATATTAGTATTAGAAATTAAGTAATAACACATCAGAAAATGCTTTTTTTCAATCCACTAGAAATGATATTTTCATACGTCTTCAAATTTCAATATAGGGGAATGCCTCCAGTTGTGGGCACAGTTTTGATTTTGTCTTATAACTTTTGATAAAGTAAATATTATGCAAACATACAAATACCAATGAAAAGCTAGAACCCTTAGCTAATATTTGATAAAGTAACTGTATCGATTCCATCAACCAGAAAAATGTTATCACCAAGTGGTCATTTTTGTCCAAAAAAAAATTGTGCGCTCGGTTGTGGGCACAATTGAAAAATAAGCTAAAAATGGGAATATAATAAGAAAAACCACCATAAACACAGAAAATAACAAAATTCCTTCATTTTGTAAGGATTCAGTGGCCAAATAACAAGAGAAAATGACGTTTTTAAAATTTTATTCATCATATTCTTCGTTTTCCAAATTAAAAGTGACATGTTTGCAAGTAAAATAATTTGCATGTATATTGATTCACTTCAAGTGCAGCAGATGATCACGCTCGTTGTATTTCGTTGAGTTCGTTCTTGTTAGGTATGGTGGCAGATGCTCCAAACAGATGATACAGAATTGGCTAGCAGTTTGACAAATGGCGTTGCCTTATTTTTTACAGGCTTCCTCTGGAGGGACACAAATGCTGCGAGGAAGTATATGTTCTCGGGCAGTCGATTTTAAGAATTTCTAGTCTACTAAGCAATCCTAAATGACTTTAATCAGCGCACTAAAATCCATTTATTTTGGATCGGTTGACATTTCCGGGGTTGATATGGCTAAGAATGCCTAAAAACACATAAAAACACTAATAAAATATGTAATATTGACATAAATGACCAGATTTCCCAATTTGTAAGTCAAACACACGCTTTAAATGAAAATAACAAGTGTGTCCACAACCGGTTACATGAAGGTGCCCACAACCTGGAATGGCAGCCATTTTTATAATGACAGAAAAAGCAATTTTCGGTCCATATTTTGGCTGAAATCGATATTGTATCATAAAATATAATGAATATACTACATGAATATACATTGCACTTATATTTTTGAATTAATTCTCTTTGATTTATTGCATTCTGAAAATATTCACAAATTACTTTTTTGTTGCTTTGTCTCAGATTTTTTTCCCCGATGCTTGCATTTACTCAGCAAATGCGTCTGTTCACTTCGGTGTTAGCACAAAAACTGCGTATTGCTCCAATACAAGTTTGACAGTACTCAAATCCACCATATTTGCTTTTTGTTAAAAGATAATGCCCATAACCGGAGAATGCCCATAGCAGGAGACATTCCCCTACATTTTAATTCATAATTTTTTTTATATATATGTAAATACAATCGAGCCTTTTTTGCTATTTTGAAAATAGAAAATTCCCACAAGACCATATTATCATTTTTTTTTTTTTTTTTTTTTTTTAATTCTGAGAACATTTGCTTTGATATTAAAAATGAAAAATCTTTAACTTTCTCTTCCTTTCAGTTGCAATGCTTTGGAAAGAGAAAATATGTTTTCTTAGAAGATGACGGAAATCGTATTTTGAGAGATTATTCGTTAAAAAAGTCATCTTGCATTTTCAGAAATGTTCTAATCACGTTGCATTTCATAACAGCCGCGGTAACAGATACCGGTTGAATATCTCAAATATGAAGTCTGTTAATCCGGGAAAAAAAGTTTTTCTTTTTTTCTTTCTGGGAGTTGCGGAAAAATACGGGAGGCAAAAGAACGTTACTTAAAAAAAAAAAAAAAAAAAAAAGAATAAATAACCCTGACTCTTATAATCTATAAAGCAGACTTCGGGATAACTTCAGTGATGAAAGACAAAAATGAAATTAAGAAAAATGTGTTTGTCTTGCCTTTTCATATTCCTGAATATGAGTTTTTCCTATTCGGGAAAAAAGGAATGTAATCTTTGCTTTCCCTTGATTAATCTCTATACTCGTCTCGCACAGTTTTTCGATATATTTTTCCTCTATTCAGAAACGGTTTTTTGTAGCATGTCCTTTGATAATTTTGAATATTTTACTTGTGTTTGTAAAGAATGATGAAAAATTTCAGCTTATTTCAGTAAAAATAGCTCATGTTATAAAGGAATGTCAAAAACCTGCATTGTTGCAGAATGGTTCTTCGGAAATGTGCATGTTCCGAGTTATGGTGTTATTGAGGCTAGAAATTCATGCTCGAAATTTTCTAATATAGTTACTAAATTACAGTAATATTCAGGTATGTCAAAACATCTTTTTTTTTTTTTTTTTTTTTTTTTTACCTGAGCATTGTTAATTACCGCCTCTTTTTCTCTTTTTTTTTTTTTTTTTTTTTCCCCCATACCACTTTTTCATGTTTTCTTTTCTTCTTTTTTTTCTTATTCAATCTTAATTACATATTGGAGAAAATTACACTACAAGTATAGTGGTATAAATAAAAGGTGGTTACTAATACTGCTCGGAATTAAATTAGAAATGCTGGCATGTGCATCCTATTTTGAACAGTAAAACCCGCCCTTTAGAGTTTCAAAGACGGACAATAAAATTTATTCAAAATAAGGAATAAACTGGATTCTCATATATATACATATATATATATATATATATATATTATATATATACAAACAAAAATAAATAAATAAAACGGTTGTTTGAATATCTCATATAAGTTTAGTTGCACCCCGAGTCCATACAAGAAAATCTTAAGAACATGCCATTGTTTAAAATTTAACTGCATTTTTTTTAAAGCGTATTCCAATAAAAATAATCTGGTGTGTCACTCACACTACTTTCTCTTACCCTGAAATTTAATACTATGAATACAGGTTGGAGATTAAGAGGTAAGATAACGAGTACTGTTATGTAAACCCATGTTAAACAATTCAAATTAGACTTAGGAAGAGTTTTATATGATAATTAGTTCTGTGTGAAGGGGGCTACCGCCACCCGCAACCCCCCGTTTCATTAATGTACAAAAAACAAGCGATGAATATTTAGCTTAAAACATTCATTATTTACCATATCTCTATGAGGAATTTATTTCAATTCCCGAACAGCTTTCCTGGAAATGGTAAAATATTATTTGTAAAGCACATTCACTAACGACAAATAACTAGTGTGTTGTGGCCACCACACGACTTTCTTCAATATTTTCCTATACAAATTCACCCAGTAAAAACAATTTATAAAAATTAATATTATTAAAAAAATTATCTTCCATGAAAATGCACATGGTTTCCATATTAGAGAAGTAGTATATAACACTAAATATATATTATTAAAAAAAAAAAAAAGTTGAAATTATTCTCAATATTATATATATATATATATATATATATATATATATTGTTGTTGTTTTTGTTAAAAATGAAAAAAATCGATTTATCGCAGATCGATGGTTCAACCATTCGTTTTAAAGGTATTGGCGAGCTCTTTTGAAAGATACCCATCATGAAAATTTACTCCCTTCGAGGGGGGACTTCCCCCCCCCCCTAGGGGGGAGGCGAGGCTCCTACATACACAAAATTTTTTTCCCAGTTGACTATCTCGGTTACACAATATATATATTCGTTTCATTTGGTTTAGTGCAGTCTATAGAAGTTAAACTCAACTTACCTGCAGTTTCCCCCATAGACGTAATGTATTAGAAATCTCTTGATTGTCCATGTACACGAGCCACTTGCTTGAACTTAACGAAAAGTTTAGTGTAGCATCCTTATATGATACACATTTAAGATACCAAGTTTGAACTTTCTGCCATAATTTGTTTTTGAGATATGCTGATAACAGACACACACACAGACATACACACAGACCAACCGTTAAAAACATGGTTTTCGTATTCAGGAGACTTCAAAACGTGTAAATATAACAAAATCTCACTTTCGAAAATTTGAATCAAAAACAATATTTTCTGTACCTTATGAGTAAGAGAAAGTAAAAAAAAAAATGGCTCTATTTTTTTTATTAGACATTTGCAAAATAAACCATTTTTAATGAATCTTGATGCGTATCCAGATATGATATTTTAAAAAGACTCTTAAGTATTTATGATTTTCCTAAAAAAAAAAAAAAAAAAAAAAAAGGCAAAATTTTTTTGGGGGGTAAATGTTAATCATGCAGAAACGGAGGAAATTACACTCTCACTTAAAATCAAAGTGTTCTATATGATTACTTTTTTGCCAGCAATCCAATTTGTCAGATAACATATTTGTCTCTCCCATGTTTTAATTATTTCCACTTTCCAAGAATTTCAATAAACGCATTTATCCTTAACGGCTTCTCAAAAAAAAAAAAAAGTCATCAGATTTTTACCGCACAATCACATATGATTTAATGAACGAAATGACCCTCTTCCAAGCTACGATCTCTGCCTTATGATTATAGAGAAGAGATCTTCTGGCAATTTATAACTTAAGGGAATCTTTTTTCATTAATTTATGAATTATTCAGCGACATTTAGAAAGAACCAAATTAATTGCGGTCTTAAAATAAGTATTATTTTCCTTGCAGTCATTTCTGCAACTATTGTGTGAAATCGTATACGTGTAGAAAATCTCTTTGGTGAAAATGGCCCCGCGACTTCTCATATTAATTTCTAAGACCTCCGAAACAGCTTCTGCTGCACGAATTAATTAATTCTTCCTCTTGTATGAAATCCGAAGAAAAAGCTTCTTGCATTTTTTATGTCCCCACCTCCTAACCCTTGGATGTGTTTTATGAATATTTTCGCAGCTAATGACTCCTCACCCTCCTCTTGCCTCATACTATATTTTTTGCCCATTTCTCGTTCTTTTTCGCCGTTCTTTAATAACCTTTTCCCTCCTCCACCTAGCTGTGGCATCATCAGATTTATTAAGATTTTTTATTTTTTCATTTATCTTTTTTTTCCGAAAACGACTTTATTTCGCGCCATTTGAGACGCGGAATCGGTTGAAGAGTTTATCCTAAGGTTATTTGATGTTATCGATAATACTTTGCAGTCAAATAAATGAGACTAGAAGCAATGTATTTTGCGTTTAATTACACTTAATTTCTAAATGTTTGTTTAATTTATTATTATTAATTTTTTAACAAGAGAAATCGGAATCATTTTTTTCCTAGATAACGTTAAGATAATTCAAAAAGTTTTGTTGTTTTTTCTTTTATGTATTTCTTTCTTTTTTGTTTGTTTGTTTATCTTTTTTTTTAAATATTTTTTCTGCTAAAATTATTTAGTGAATATTTTTTTCACTAGCAATTCAGGCTTTATGAATCAAACATTTTCTTTCTTTTTTCCCAATCTTTAAGTTTTTTCTATCTTTTTATTTAACTTTGTTGTTTCATCTGTCTGTCTGGGTTAAATCTTTCTTCCAATTTAATTTTTAACTCGCTTCCACTGAACCGATTTTGTTCGAATATTGCATACGATATGCTATTCCATGATGATAAAATATGCACGATTTTTCAGGAATTTATGTCACGAGGGATGAGTTCCAGGGGCATAAATGTGTCTGCCTGTGCCAAACCTTGCGATTCATTTTTCATTAACTTCTGCTGAAGCGATTTTTCTCAATTACGCATAAATCCATCGTCAATGACAATACAATACGGAAGTATTTTTGGAGCCCTATCTCATCAGTGGCAGGTTCCAGAGGCAAAAACCTCGATGACTGTGCCTTTGTCAAACCTTTCGATGATGTTTCATACATTGATAAAATTGTTAATGATTTAGATTTTTCGTGATACATGAGTATGTACGCGCAAATGTGTACGCATTTGATGTTAATCAAGAGTCGTTACTAGTGTTATTATTATTATTATTATTATTTAAGTTTTACTCCTTAAAGTAAGATGGTGATATTTTAAAGAAAACAGAGAAATTAATTTGGTTTTCTTGAATTCATATCCAGCATCATAAAAACAGATTTAATTACCTACCGCTTGTTTTCATTTTTAGAAATATCAGTTAACGTAAGTTGAATGTGGAAGACAAATAATATAATGAAGCTAAGAAAATTGACATTTGTCCCTTTGAAGAACTTTATTAACATTCATGTTCTTCAAAGAGCTACCGTGCGTATCATTAATTGCATTTATATTGAAGATTTATTCATTGATTTAATTGTTATCATTACTATTTCTCTATGAATAATGGCAAAATACGCAATGAAAATATTTCTGACGAATTAGACATGCAAAAGAAAAGGAAACTGCAAAAGACGATAACTTGGTGAATTAAAATAATAATAATAATAATAATAAATTATGATTATTTCACATTCCTTTTTTTAAATTCTTTACAATTCTATGTGAACCTTCTGTTGGAGAATTTTTCATTGATTCCTTATTGCCAGCATTGAATTCTTCACTTTAAAAAAAATATCCAAATTTAAATGAAAACTACTTATTGGTCAAAAATTTTCTCTTAGAAATAATAATCAATGCAGTGTAATGAAACTGCTATACCCGTAAATTATCTATAGACCGTAATTTTCATAACTGAAGAAAATTCAAGAAATTCAGAATTTAAGTCCTGGACTTTTGCTATATTGAGATCAAAATTACAACAACTAACATTTTTGGTTGTATTGAGTAAATTTTACATTCCTTTACGGCTAACTAAAAAAAAAAAAAAAAAAAAAAAAAAGAAGAAGAAGAATGGAAAAACTTATTAGTAGCAATATAAGTATTATTTTAGCGTATCTCATAATCTTAATGAATAATTCACATTATTTAAAAATTTTTCATGATATTTCTAGAAGTCTTCCGAAGTAGAATTACTTGTAACAATACCGTTTTATGTTATTTTCTTACTTTCAAGATATTATGGCCAGTTTAGAACTCTGGATACATTGGAACTCTGTATTATAGGACTCTCTTGTCCGATAATTTTTCATTTTCTTTAATATTTTGAATACGACGATTGTTAATTGTCTATTTGCAAATTCTGGGGGACTTTTAAAAGTTTTTTTAGGTAGACTACTGGATAGAACATTGATGGACAGTTTTGCCAACGACTGGGAAATGATGATATATTGCCAATAATCGGCATCCCTAAAACATTATGTGCCATTACAAAATTAAAAGAATAAGTGAAATCTGTACACTTATTTAAAACATAGAATACCAGAAGATACAAAGATCAACTCAAAAAAAAAAAAAAAAAAAAAAAAAAAAATTGCACTGTTTCAGTCAGTTTTATGCTACTGCTGGTACTTTAAAATCTCTAGTTCAAGAAATTAGTTGTAAAAAGCTTTAACGAAACACCAACCTAGCAATTGAGGTGAATGAAGGCACGACATAGAAATTTTGCATTTAGAGTTTTAATTTAAAAATTTTCACTACTGCTAGGATGTCCACCATTGGTACACTTGCATAACCTATTTTCTTTTTAACGATATATTTCAAAATATTTTTTTAGAAATGAAACACATATTTAATTGTGAATAAAATTAAAGTAGCGAATAAAAATATGATTTAAAATATCCTTTCCAAAAACAATTTTAATCTTCATAAAAATCGTTTTTATCATAAGGAACTGGTATTGTTCATTCATTGGAATTCAGTACGACCACGTACGTATATTCTAATCGCATTACAACTTATTGAATAAAATTGTAGTTTTTATAGTTTGACAAGAATTACAATTTATTAAATAAACAGATGAATATATCAGATCACATAATGCACATAACGAATGCCTTTGTAAATCTACTACACACTTTAAAAATACATTGTCAAGTATTATTTGCCGTACTATCTGCAATTCGATTTCCGATTCCTATTCTAATTAAATGTAGACATAAGAAGCTAATGTTAAAATAACAAATTGAATCATTAAAATTTAAAAGGCGATGGCTATTCTCTGGTAAAATTTCACTAATATTTGGAGATAATATAAATTATCTGCGTTTGATAAACTTGCCTTGGCAAAGAGTACTGCCAAAGCATAACTTAACGTTGAACTAACTGCTTGCAAGATGCTAATAATTCTAAGGTTCTAGTACTTGTCATTCATGTCAGTCGTTTCTTGGTAAACTGGAAATCTAGAACAATGAATTAGCATTTTTTTCAACTTCTCCTGATTCTTCACAAAAACTTTGCCTAAACCGTTGGGTTTAGTTTTAAACCTGTAAAATATGTTTACATATCAAACATCTGAAAAAAAAAAAAAAATTCCGTAAACCTATTCGAAACCCAACGAAATAATTTTGTAAAAATTATTTGCTTTCCTAACTTTGGCTTTATAATCTACAAAATCTAAACATGCAATACTAATACAACACTAAAAAAAATTTTCAAACTTAAAAAAACTAAGCTACTATGTATGTGAGATCTTACAATACTTTACAACACCTAGATGTAAAAGTTTAATTTTGAATTTCCATTGTATAATAATAATAATAATGATGATGATAATAATAATAATTATTATTATTACTATTATAATTCTCATTGCTATTGTTATCGACACTGCTTCCATCTATTTTGAACACGCTTTTATTAGCTTCACCTGTATATATGTTTGTTTGTATGTATGTTTGTTTGTATGTTTGTAACCACTCTGGGAGCAAACAAAAAATCTATATTGTAAAAAAAAAAAGGCTTTTCGTACGTGAACGCCGTGGCTGCGAGGTAAAGAGCCGAGCTACGAACCTAAAGGTCTAGGGTTCGAGCCCAGTCAGGGGAGATTTTTTAAAATGGTTTTCATTTAATTCTAAATCATTTTAATTAAAGATTAAAATGTATGTAAATATTATGGCGTGTCACTCACACGATTTTCTCTTACCCTGCATTTTAATACTAAGATAGATATTTTGTGCTTTTTAGTTCACATTTCTATAAAAGAGTGTTCTTTAATTTTTTAAAACTATAATATTATTATTTATGTGAGTAACAGTTAAAAAAAAAAAAAAAAAAAAAAAAGATCCTAAAAAAAAAAATAATAATAATAAAGTCCTACATGATTGGCTGAATATGATTTTAAATTATTTAATACGATAAGATGCAAATTAAACATTTTTTAATCATTCTAATTTCCTACTTTTCTCCTCTGTTATTTTCCCCGCAAAAAAAAGAAGGAAAAAAAAGTCACAGATGTTACGCCGAAGGGTAAAAATGAGAGATTTTTTAGGCTACTCTTTTTCCAACACTGTTATTTTTTAATTATTTTTTACTTACAACGTTACAGTTAGAGCAACAAGCTCCAGACTAAGCTGTAAATTAACAATTACAAAAAATAAAGAAAAGTTTTAGTTATTTTCATGTTTGCTTTTTCCAGGTTAAGTTTTTGTTTATGAATATTGCCCAGCATAAATTTTTAATTTAGAATTTCTAGCTGCTTTGTTTTTGTGTAAAATAATTGAATATTTTGATTAGGATTTAGAAATTTTTAAAAAATTAATATTAAATTATAGCGAAACAGTATTTGCATAGTTTTCCTTGTCATAAGCTTGTACAGAATAATTAATTGTCTGTTTAGATAATAATTTATGCACTCGTACAGACAATTTTTCACATGTTCAAAGAAGAATAAGACACACAATTTACCAATAAGTTTTTGGACACTTTTGAATTTAGACGTTTTGTCAAATATTTAAAAAAAAATTTGCAGGAATTAGCTTGAATCTTTGGGAGTATAAGGAATATGCTATACCTCATATATCATACCAAAAGTTTTGTCCTGAAGAGGAAAAGGAGACCAGTAAAAAAAAAAAAAAAAAAAAAAAAAAAAGGTTTTGGATCACTCTGTAAAAAGCAATGCTTGAAATGCATTTCTGCCTTAGCGTGATTATGAGGATTCTTCTAATTTTGTATAAATTTTTACGAGTCTACCACATGCATTCAAAGAGATATAACTTTTTATTTTTTTTTTAAATACAGTCTAAAAGATAAAAAGTGATATGACATAATCATGACATTAGAATAAGTATTGTTTGTCATGTTAATTGTAGAAGAATTAAATTAGATTATGACTTGATCATGGCATTATTCTGATATATTGTTGTTGTTATCTAATAAATAAGAAGTTTTGACAAACTTGTGGTTGAAGTTTAAAATCTTATCAACACTGTCAATGGTTATCAACAATCTTATCAACACTGTCAACACTGTCAATTTTAACCAAGTGTGAGAGCGATTTGGGATTCTTGCAAATAATAGGGCAAACGTTTTAGTTAATGATGCAACGTGTTTACTTTTTTCACTTTAAACGTTTAAAAACCTTTTGCCTACAACAAAGTTTTTTACTTTAATCAAGTCATTCAACCAGAAAACTTGGAATATTTAGCTTAAAAAAGAATAACTGAACAAAGTTTTTTTTTTTTTTTTAACAACAATAGCTTTTGGGGAAAAAAAAATTATTACATTTCAAAACTAATATTTTTATCACATGATTTCTTGCTGGACATGTAAATTTGAAACAATCTGATTAAATTAAATCTTTAAAGTTAAAATTTGTGTGACTGCGGCCAAGACCTGGAAAATATCGAACATTTGTTGTTTCACTGTCAAAACTTTAGAAAACTATGAAACATATCTCATTACGGAACAAAAGAGTCTCTTTATGTCTTGGACACCCATTTCTTCAGACTTGGTTTGCAAGTGTTGAGAGACTTTTCAAGTTAAAAATATATTTTTAATATCTTTTTTTTTTTTTTTCTTTCTTTCTCTTTTTTTTTTTCTCTTTCATATGTAAATAGTGTGGCGCTGTGTGATGCTTTGCGGAGTATAGGGAGTCATTCCTTGAATAATAATAATAATAATAATAAAATCACTTACAAAGAAACATTCAGAAGGTGTCGTCTTCAAAAAATATTGAAATATATATATATATACGTATATGATTCTACTCTTCCTAAAACACCAGAAAGTGAAAACATTATCGGCTGAAATGAATTACAGCGACCACAAAAAATTATCAAAATTAAGCATATTTGGCGATTTTACATTGTTAGGCGATTGATTTTGAGTACTTGGCGGAGAAACAAAACACGGTTCTGTTCGTACACGGCAATCTCGGTACTAGCGAATTGAACGCCTAATAGCGCTAAATCGCCAAATATGCTTAATTTTGATATTTTTTGTGGTCGCTGTAATTCATTTCAGCCGATAATTTTTTCACTTTTAGGTGTTTTAGTAAGAGTAGAATCACATATAATTTTTTCAAAACTTTTTTTTGAAGACGACACCTTTTGAATGTTTCCTTGTTAGTCTCAGCAAACTAAATTCTGGACACCAGGCTTTATATTATTTATAACCTTTGTTTCTAAGGTTTTTCAACATTTTGATCTATCTGATAAAATCGTAAAAAACAGATTTTTTAAACGAATTTTAGGCTTTTAACAGTTAAATTTTGTGTCCATAATTCAAAATAGAAATCATAATCACAGAATTAAAAAAAAAAAAAAAGAGAGAGAGAGAGAAAGAGAGAAAGAAAGTAGATTCAAAATAGAAATTATAATCATAGAATAAAGCAAACATGTCATTATTGATGTTCCAGCTTTCAGTGCAAAAACTCCTGGAAATTCAAACTTTACAAATTTTATGAAAGAGTACCAATGAGGCTTTCTGTATAAATGTTAAACTTTGTAGCACTAATCCTATATGATTTTACGTGTTTCTAGATTTATCAAAACAAAACACTATATTTATTATAATAATAACGATTAAAAGTTTGAAAGAAAAACAAAATAACAGTTTTCTTTCAATTATAACGGCTACATTTATTCATTGCATTTTCAATAGTAGAGTGAAATTAGTTACGCTAAATTTAATAGCACCCAAGGCAAGCATACATTTCTGACAAGATTTTGCAATTCATTTCTAAACAAAATAAGAAACTTTAAAAAACAAAACCAAACTTTTTTTTTTTCTCTAAAAACGTTTGAAAAGAAGTCGATTAAAACAGCTACAAAGATTTTACAGCTGCTTTTGTTTTTAAAGATGGGTCCGATTTTTCTATACTCGCTTCAGTCATTCATTATCAAAGAAATGAAAAAGAAGAGAAAATAAAGAAATAAGAAAAACTTTTTTTTTTTAACTCGAGCTTTTTCTCGTATTCTGATTTCCTTTTTGTTAAGAGTTTTCCAAGGCGGTTATTCAATTTCACAATAAATCGTTTTTGAACGAGTGCTACGCGATGGTAACAATACTTTCTTCTTTTATCTATTTTTGAAGAAGATGGCTTTATCGGTTTTCATGGATAAATCTATTAAAATTCAAAAATGAAAAATGTATCTGTTTGTCAATCTAATTATCAATCTAGTCACTTACTTTCATTAATATAAAGCAATCGCAGCAAATTATAGAGCTTAGTATGTATTATTTGTTTTAAAAGTTTTCATCGTTCCACATACCTTGTTACAGTACCATAATTTGTTAACATAAAGAGAATTTTTACAGGGATATCGGCTGATTATCAGTGAGTGTCAAGAATAATCCAAATATCATATTAACCTATTGAGAAAGTAATCCCTCTTATTATTCATTAAACAATGCATGGTTTTAAATTCTGTTTTCATAATCAGAAAATAGATGACTACTGTTAAATCATATCTCTCTCTCTTTTTTTTAAATAAATAAAAAATTATACAGACACGACATTATTTCATTATTTAAAACATGAAAATCTGACATTGACAGATTTTAATTTAGTGCCAGAGGCCCACTGCTAAACTTGTTAATATCGACAAATTCTTCTTTAATTAATTCGTGACGATCTAAATTCCATGATAAAGTTTTCATTAAATCAAACCAATGTGTTTCAGCTGCAGATGTTGTAACAAATAACGTTGGAAGTCCAAACTGTCTTATAGCCGCAAAACAACGTTTTTTCTCTTTTTCCCAATGAGGGGGAGGTGTGCCTTGGGGGGACTCATGTCAAAGGTGTGCCTTGGTGGGGGGACTCATGTCAAAGTTGTACCTTGGGGGGGACTCATGTCAAAGTTGGGCCTTGGGGGGACTCATGTCAAAGTTGGGCCTGGGGGGGGACTCATGTCAAAGTTGGGTCTTGGGGGGACTCATGTCAAAGTTGTACCTTGGGGGGTCTCATGTCAAAGTTGGGCCTTGGGGGACTTCATTCAATAAATCCCCATTCAATAAACCGACTGAAATAGGCCCTTAGCTCTATTAAGAGTGTATTATAAAAATTCGACAACGCTGTACCGACTGAAATAGGGGTACCTTGGGGGGGACTCATGTCAAAGTTGTGCCTTGGGGGACTTTATTCAATAAATCCCCATTCAATAAACCGACTGAAATAATCCCTTAGCACTATTAAGAGTGTATTATAAAAAATCGACAACGCTGTACCGATTGAAATAGGGGTACCTTGGGGGGACTCATGTCAAAGTTGGGCCTGGGGGGGACTCATGTCAAAGTTGTACCTTGGGGGGGGACTCATGTCAAAGTTGGGCCTGGGGGGGGGAATCATGTCAAAGTTGGGCCTTGGGGGGACTTCATTCAATAAATCCCCATTCAATAAACAGACTGAAATAGGCCCTTAGCTCTATTAAGAGTGTATTATAAAAATTCGACAACGCTGTACCGACTGAAATAGGGGGTGGACTCATGTCAAAGTTGGGCCTTGGGGGGACTCATGTCAAAGTTGTACCTTGGGGGGGACTCATGTCAAAGTTGCGCCTGGGGGGGGACTCATGTCAAAGTTGTGCCTTGGGGGGACTTCACTCAATAAATCCCCATTCAATAAACCGACTGAAATAGGCCCTTAGCACTATTAAGAGGTGTATTATAAAAATTCGACAACGCTGTACCGACTGAAATAGGGGTACCTTGGGGGGGACTCATGTCAAAGTTGGGCCTGGGGGGAGGATTCATGTCAAAGTTGTGCCTTGGGGGGGACTTCATTCAATAAATCCCCATTCAATAAACCGACTGAAATAGGCCCTTAGCACTATTAAGAGGTGTATTATAAAAATTCGACAACGCTGTACCGACTGAAATAGGGGTACCTTGGGGGGGGACTCATGTCAAAGTTGTGCCTGGGGGGGACTCATGTTAAAGTTGTGCCTTGGGGGGACTTCATTCAATAAATCCCCATTCAATAAACCGACTGAAATAGGCCCTTAGCACTATTAAGAGGTGTATTATAAAAATTCGACAACGCTGTACCGACTGAAATAGAGGTACCTTGGGGGGGGGGGACTCATGTCAAAGTTGGGCCTGAGGGGGGACTCATGTCAAAGTTGTGCCTTGGGGGGACTTCATTCAATAAATCCCCATTCAATAAACCGACTGAAATAGGCCTCTGAGTGACGTATAAAAATTCGACAACTGTACCGACTGAAATAGGCGTCTAGCACTAATAAATAAATAAATAATAATAATAATAATAAAATAAAATAAAACTTTTTAAACTCTTACTTTTCCGTTTTGAAGCTGTCAAATGCAAAATTTCAGAAAGTGAAATTTCGCATTTTGAAACTTTAAAATAAGTTTAGAAAATCTTTTTTTTTTTTTTTTATTGAAAAAAGAGACATAATTTAACAATCATGAATTTTCTGATTATGAAAATAGAATTCATAAAGTATGCATTATCTAATGAATAACAAGGAGGATTATTTTCTCCATAGGTTGACATTGGATTTGGATGTTCTTGACGCTTACAGAGAGCGTTCATAAATAGAATACACTGATAACTTTCGCCTGCGAAAAAGTTTAAAAATTTTCTACTGTTCGAAAATTTTACCTAATTAATATATACATTTTTTTTTCAACGCTGTGTAAATATTTTCTTCCACTAGAACTATAAGGACAAATAGTAACGTTGTGGCTTCACTGTGTAAAGACACAATTTCTACATTTTATAGATTACATTAATTGCAAAGCAGATGAATTATTGGCTTTAGTCAATGACTGATTTCGTGATATATATTTATATATATATATCATTCACTTTTCTATTTTTTTTTTCAAAATATTAATATATATTTATTTAAAAAAAAAACCCAAAGAAGAAATAGACTTGCAGAAGTCCCAATGGAGGAACAAGTGAAATTGACTATATCCTAACTGACCAGAAATACACTTTTACTGTTTGCGCCGTGGTAAAGAGATTTAACTGTAGTAGTGACACAGGCTGGTGCTTGCAAGGTAAAATTTCAGGGTTGCACTGGAAAGACAGAAACTGGTGCAAATGCGAAACAAGAGAATTCAACCAGTTTCTAAAAGTTAAAAAACAGGAGTTCTAATTTGAACTAAACAACAGGTTTCAACTGCTTGAGGATAGGGAAAACGTCAATGGCTTCATTGTGAATTTGTCAATTTTGTTCTAAAATCAGCAAAAAATGTTGCTGATTTGGAAGAAGATATACCTATTTAGAAAATCTCGGAAGGGACACGACAGCTTATGGAGAAGAGAAGAAAAATTAAAAATATAAAAAGGAAAATATTATTGCGAAGGTTGGATTTTCATAACTATGTGAAACTCTGAAAAGAAATTATTCAAAAAAAGAAAAAAAATTATAATAGATACGAACTCTGTGTGGATTTTGTGAACTGAGAAAAAGCTTTTGACTCTGTATCATCACTAGCAGTTATAGAGACATTAAGGAATACTAAAATTAATTCAGGATATATTAATTTTATAAGAAATATTTAAAAAGAACAGACAAATTAAAGCTCCGTAAAACGAGTAATACATTCAAAATCAAAAAGAGTGCAAGGCAAGGTGATAGAATTTCAAATAAACTGTTCAATGTACAGGGTGATTATATTTAAAGTTACGATTTCAAAACGCTATAATTTTAAAACTACCCATCAGAGCGATTTGATATTTTACCAGAGCAATCGTCAGGCGATGACATTTTGCTTGGGGGAGGGAAAAAGTAGTTCCAACATGTTCCTGTAGATGGCGCTGTCAGGGTAATGTCAGGGGAAATGCCTCAATGGACTCATTAAACACAGGAATGTTGTTAGCAACACAATGGAATAGCAGGAAACAAATAGACTTCGAGGGTTTACTACAATGATTTTAGCAAAAAGACAAGAATACGTGTTTACAGCGGAAACAGTCATAGTGAAAAGAGAAAAAGAGGAGCTTTATGAAACAAATACCTTACGGATAATTAACGGCACATTTTGGAACATTTTTTTTTTCTTTTCTTTTGCCAGACACAATTTCATTGCCTCACGATTGCTCTGGTAAAATATCAAATCGCTCTGATGGGTAGTTTTAAAATTATAGCGTTTTGAAATCGTAACTTTAATTATAATCACCCTGTATTAGTCTAAGAAGATATTTAGGAAGAGAAGGGCATAAAATTGATGGAGAATTTATAAATCATTTGAGGTTTGCGGATGACATTGCACTGTTTGCTTCCTTATTTGAGAATTTGCAAGAAATGCTTCAAGAAATAAACAAAGAAAGCAAGCTCGTTGGATTAAAATTGAGCCTCAGTATGACAAAAATCATGTCAAATTTCTTTGTTTTTTCACTGCAGGTCACCGTTGATATGGATGAATTAGAAACGGTATGCAGTTATACTTATATGGCACAAGTCCTTGCGACGAACAGTAACATTATTGAAGAAATTAACAACAGAGTTAAACTTGCATGGAGAGCATTCGCAAGAAACAGCTCTGTATTCAAAAGTGATCTCCCAATTTGTTTGAAAAGAAAGATTTTTGATCAGAGTAGTTTACTGTATTAACTTATGTTTCAAATAGTTGGACGTTAACGCGAAAACTATACGAAGCTTCAAAGAGCCCAGAAAAGCATAGAGAAATGCGTGTTAGGAATTACCCGAAGAGACAAAAGCGAAACACAACGGAACAAACCAAAGTTACTGATGTCCTTTGTAGAGTAAAGAATTTGAAATGGTGCTGGGGTAGGCACCTTGCTAGAAAAAAATGATGATAAATGGACCACCAAAGTCCCATTTTGGATACCAAGAGATAAGAAAAGACCGAGGAGGACATCACAGCATCGTTGGAGAAATGTGATTGTCAAGTTTGGAGGAGTAGAAGAGAGAAAAATAAAAGAAAACAGGACATATTGGAATCGTCTAAAGCTATCATTCTACAGTGGATTGATAAAAGCTGAAATTGATATATGTATATATATATATATATATATATATATATATATGTACAGGGTGTTCCAAAAGTCCCCTCCTCTCCTAATTCGAAAATGAGTCGAAATTTTGAAAAATGACGAAACATGTATTTAATGAATTCGAAAGGGACCTCTTTTGGGAAAAAAAGTTTGAACCCGAGGGGGGGCTAGGAGGGCCGGGAGGGCAACTTTAAAATTTCAAATGAAAAGGTGTGTCTCGTGATACATCTCTGGAAACGTCTTTTCATGACAATCAATTTGGTATAAATAGTTTTGCCCTACGATGATTATTAAAGGAGATACATAAGTTTTTAGACTTTTGAAATGTGAATTTTATACTTATGTATTCCCTTTAGTAATCACTGCATGACAAAATTATTTATATTAAACTCATTGTCTTGAAGAGATGTTTCCCGAGACGTATCACAAGACTATCACATTCACTTTCCATTAGAAATTTTAAAGTTGCATTCCCTAGCGGCACTCCCACCACTCTCTTGCCCGGCCCAAACATTTTTGGACAAAGTATGTCTTGTAATACATCCATGGAAACGTCTCTTCAAGACAATGAATTTGGTATAATTTTTTTGTCCTGCAGTGATTATTAAAGGGGATACATAAGTATAAAATTCACATTTCAAAAGTCTAAAAACTCATGTATCTCCTTTAATAATCATCGTAGGGCAAAACTATATATATCAAATTCATTATCTTGAAGAGACGTTTCCATTGATGTATTAAAAGACATAACTTCCTATTTGAAATTTTAAAGTTGCCCTCCCTAGCGGCCCCCTAGCCCCCTCGGACCCAAACTTTTTTCACCAAAAGAGGTCCCCCTCGAATTCATTAAATACGTGTTTCGCCATTTTTCAAAACTCCAACTCATTTTCGAGTTAGGAAGGGTGTGTGGGACTCTTGGAACACCCTGTATATATATATATATATATATATGACTCGAATCATTAATAGTTTCATTATTCAAAGATATTTAAAATTGTTATAGTCAAGAATTTGCATTTCACGTTAAAATAGACCATTTAGTATCAGTTCAGAAGTTTGTTTATTTGTACCGTAACTTTAAACAAAATGTTTAAATAAATATGAACTAAGTCAATTAGAAATTCTTTATTAAAAAAAAAAGAAAAGAAAAGAAAAGAAAGAAAAATCTCCATTCCCCCCCCCCCCCACACACACACACACACAACTATTATAGCGAAATCATGCTCAACAATTACGCATTCATTGAACACATTTCACATATTTAAATAAATTTATTCTGAGTAGTTGCGTTTTAGAACTGCAAGGTAAAGCCGCTTTGATGGCTATATCAAAACATGAATTTTTAAAACAATTTCCAGAGTTATTATTCGATATTTGCTATTATAATGTATAATTCTTAAAATTATTTACTTTGCATTTTATAAAAGTCCAAATTTGCAGTTTCTCTTCTAACAAATAAAACTGGAATTATCTGCTAAAATTCCGTACGAGAAATAAATTTTATCTTGAACAAAGAAGCCAGCATTTAGGTGTTAAAAATATTTAAAACAGAGACCATCTTTGAGATATTTTGATAGGAGAAAAAATCCAGAATCGAGAACAAAACTACTAAACGATCTTTCTTCTTTTATCTCCCAAACTTTTTAAAACATTTTTTAAATTTCTTTTCTTTTTCGGCTACTTCCGCACTCCTTTTACGAACAGAGTGGCACTCTTCAGAAAGCCACCTAAAACAAATGAACGGGACCATTTTGAGCCTTCCAAGAAGAGAAAGAAAGGGGTGACTGGGGAAGTGACAGAATGTACAAAACTCAACCGAGTGTAATTTTGGATGCATTAAATCCCGCTTTTGTTCGAAGGGGGGAGGGACAACTGTTTTGATAACATTTAATTGCACGCAGCGACTCATTTACGAGGGACTTCATTAATTTCTGGCAGTCGTTTGGAACGATTTAAAGTCGTAAATTCGAGTCTGTAGAAGAACTTTGAAACGTTAAACCGGACAACTCATTAGAGCCTCATTTTGGGTTAAAGTTTTTGTCTTCATAATATTTCTTTTTTCTTTCAGGAAATTTTCCGGCTTCCTTTCTTTCAGCTTGATGCGGTTTTGCTTTTATTGGCTGACTGTCCTGAAGAGTGTTCGTCCTCAATAAATCTCTGACTTTTTTTTTTTTTTTTGTTTCTTCAGTAATTTTTTTTTTTTCTGTTGTACTCTCTTCCCACCCTAACTCTCTTCCTTCCTCCTGCTCTATTGCAACAAAGGCATTATTCGTAAATTAATTAGGGTAAAGAGGCTATACCATTAATAAAGTTGGATTCTTTTGCCAGCGATTCTGAATGACTTTTGCGCTAAAACTGAGAGTGTAAAATAGATATTAAGAATGAATTACGACTGAAATGAAATATAAGGAAAAGAAATTCATTGTAAGATATTTTTATAATAAATGAATTACTATGTAAAATAAAAGAATGGGGCATAGAAATTATATTTTAAATGAAATTTACACTCAAAGTAACATAGATGTGTTTAAAGAAAACTTACATAAAGTTCGAGATTTGATTCAGTTAGAAAAGGTTACACATAGACATATGTATCAAAAAATGAAAAAAAAAGAGTTTGAGTTTAAGGTTGTCCAGAAATATTGATCAGTACGTAAGTCACACCATAAGAAAATTAGCATAACTTTGAAATACCAACTAACTCCAATAAGTATTTCATGTATAAATTCATTAAATCATTTCTGTTTTTTTCTTTTAGATCGGTGAAAGTTCACTTTTGTTTTATGATTTCTGTGTTTTGTTTTACGATTTCTGTGAAATGTTTTGGCCTTCTACATATTTTTGATTTTTTTTTTTTTTTCATTTTCTTTCTTGCTTTAAGTTCTCCTCTCTTTTTTTCTTTTGTTTTCAACATTTGCACTATTCGTGATACTAACAATGGTTTGGATGTAACACTACCTACCAATAAGTATTTGGACAGTTTCGAATTTAGACGTTTTGTCAAATAGCTAGAAAAGTTCTCCATGAATCATTTTAAAACTTGATACAGTATAAAGAAAATGTTTTTACCTAATATATTTCAGAAAAATTTGTGTCCTGAAGAGGAAAAGTGGACCAGTAAAAAATTAAACAAAAATTAAAATGTTTTGTATCACCCTGTAAAAAGAAATGCTTTAAATGTGTTTTCTCTGTAGCATGTGGTTATGAGGATTTTTCTCATTATTTATATAAAATTTTAAGAGTCTACCACATATCTTCATGGATATGTAACTTTTTTTTTAAAGCATTACAAAAAAAAAAAAAAAATCCCTTTTTAAAAAAAAATATAACACGTAGTTTTTTTTTAAATATAAACACACTGCAAAGATATTTTTAGAAAATTTGGCATACTACATTAGACGCAGTGTACCGAAATCAGAATACAAAAATGCTAAATATCTTGCGAAATGCGAGCATTTATACAAAACAATTTTTAACAACGCATGTGCTAGCTTTTAATAAATTTCATTTGCATAATTTAATTACCAAAGGTATTGAGCAACTTATTTCAAAACTCCAATCAAATATCGCGTAAATTCACAAAGTTATGAGAGATAGAATGAACAGAATTTCAATTCTTCTCAAAAAAGAAAAAAAAAAAAAAAAGAAAAAAAAAATGATGATAGGGGTTTTTATCAATATTTATTTAAAATCAGCAAACAATGTATTACCATTGGGAACTGAGTGAATGAAAATAAATATGTGAGGAAAAGCCCTTATAATTTACCTTTTACTTTGAGATAACTGAAATTCTGTTCATTCTATCTCTCATAACTTTTTGAGTTTACACGATATTTGTTTGGGGTTTTCATAGAAGTTGTTCAGTAGTTTTGGTTATTAAATTATGCAAATGAAACTTTTTAAAAACTAGCGCATGCGTAGTTAAAAATTATTTAAAAAAAATGCTCATATTTCGTGAGACATCTAACATTTTTGTATTCTGACTGCAGTATGCTCTGTCTAATGTAGAATGCCAAATTTTCTAAAAATGTGTTTGCACTGGGTTTAGTAGTGTACGTGCTATATTTGAAAAAGCGATTTTTTTCCTAAATAAAACGTTATTTCTCTATGAATATATGTGATAGCCTCATAAAAAATTATACAGATAATGAAAAAAATCCTCCTCTCAATCACATGCTGCAGCTAAAATGCATTTAAAGCATTACTTTTTACAGGGTGATTCAAAACATTTTGACTTTTGTTTCACTTATTACATGTCTTATTTTTCTCGTCAGGATACAATTTTTGCTCAAGTATATGAAGTTAAACATGTTCTTTACACTACCAAAGTTTCCTAAAAAACTTTTGTAGATATTTGGCAAAGCGTCTAAATTCGGAAGTGTCCAAATACTTATTGGTAGATAGTGTATCTTTAATAAAGATATATTCTCACACTCGTAATTTATTAGGACTAATGCAACTAAACTTAGAATATAAAACATAGATAAAATTAGAATGAAAAATGTGGCACACAGATATGAACTACATTTGAGCATCATTACCCAATGAGTAGCTACAGTTTGGTGTTAAAACCAACACACTCTTATTCAAGGGGAAAGAAATACAGGGTGTTTATAAAGTCCCGGACCCATTTTGATGTTTAATAACTCATAAAATAATATAGATAGATTAAAATTAATAACATAAATGGTTAGATAAACTCAAAAAGTTTCATGACCCTTGTCAATGAACTTCCACGTGTGCTCCCTACGTCGCACGGAGAATATCAAGTCGATAGTCAATTTCACGCCAGGTAGTGGCAAGCATGTCGGCATCCACAGAGGCTATTGCGGTTGTAATTATGACTTTTAGGTCATCAACGTTCGACACCCTCTTCCTGTAAACTTTGCCCTTTACAAATCCCCAAAGGAAAAAGTCCAGCGGCGTTATATCAGGTGCTCTGGGTGGCCAAGGAATTGTACCACCTCGCCCAATCCATCTTCCTGGAAAATGGTCATTCAAAGAACTACGAACGATGGTACCCCAATGAGGTGGTGCACCATCTTGTTGCAAAAAGACATGTGGCTGAAGCTCTTCTACTTGTGGAAATACGAAGTTTTCCAACATGTCTAAGTATACGACTGATGAGACCGTCTTTTCTGTAAAAAAGAAAGGCCCAATGACTCGGTCGTGCATTAGTCCACACCACACATTAACCTTTGGGGAATCCCTTTGTGCCTCACGGTATTCATGGGGGTTTTCAGATCCCCATATGCGCACATTATGGCGATTAACAATGCCAGAAACATGAAAGGATGCTTCGTCGGAGAACATTATGCGCTTCAGAAAATCAGCATCATCTTCTATCCTCCTTATCATATCTGTTGCAAAGGCCATCCTCCTAGGCCTATCGTCCGGTTCCAAAACTTGAACAATTTGAACTTTGTATGCATGCAGTCTTAATTTTTTCTTAATAACCTTGTACACCGTCGAAATCGGCATATCCAATTCTCTTGCCGCTGATCTCACAGATCTTCTAGGATTGTGTAAAAATGTCTCTCTGACACGGTCAACATCAAAATCACTTGTGCAGGGACGTCCGGAACGTATCTTATCTGAGATACTTCCAGTTTCTAGAAAATTATTTTTCCACCGCAAGATGCTGCTTTTGGATGGAGGATCTTTTTGGTAAATTCTTCTGCAATTTCTCTATGCTTGCACTATCGATTTCGTTTCTATGTACCACCATAAAATCTGTGCTTTTTCTTGTGGTGTATGCATTCTCCTTAATATCCGATCGAATAAAACATCACATACAAAAGAACTACATAGAACAAACACATCAAAAGTAAACATAACATTGCAATAGTTGCCAAAAACAAAAGAGAGAAAAATGCAATTAATAAGCAGACGATATTTAGAAAAATACAGATATTTAGACTGGAAAATTAAATTATCTGAAATTAACCACACGCGCAGACGATATTTACAAAAGTAAAGATATTCAAACCTGAAAAGAAAATATATGAGTTATTCCATCAGTAAATGCCATAAGTTTGTTTATATCTTCATTATTTTATGAGTTATTAAACATCAAAATGGGTCCGGGACTTTATAACCACCCTGTATATTGCATAGTTGGATATTAATGCATGGTGCAAATCCGTACAAGAACATTTACAGAAATATCGGAATACTAAATGTTACAAATCATAAATAATCAAATACTAATTATCTTCTACATGTACAAGAAAACAGCTATCAAATTAAGAAATTTTTTCAATTATTACTATACGTGAATGATAAATAATAGGCACATAATTTATTTATGGAACATGTTCTAGTTTCTTTCAATGAGGAAAACTAATTCTATATTCTTGAAAGTATTTTAACATCGATAGAATGTATTTCATAAATTAATAACTGCAGACAGAAATTCATTAAAAATCCTCTATATGGCCCTATATAATTGTGCATCGTTCATTATTTTTAAAGCAACAAGTTTATGAGTAAAAAAATATAATTTTTCATCTTTAATGTATAAGATAAATTACACGAAATTATTTTTCGTATAGGACTTATTATGGTGCGTTGAAAAATTCATATTATAAAAGTCCACAGATTGCAATTCATCAAAATCTTCATATAGGGCCCTGGAGTACAAGTATTCGATTACAAATCAAGATGTTCACAAATTCATTTGTACGTTCCTATACATAAGCGATGAATTCTGCAGTACAGAATGCATTTTTAAACGCATTATAGATTTTGTTTTACTTGATGCAATGTAATAACAAAATATTGCTGCTTATAGATGGTTATGTATAAAAAATTCATTAGTGTAGTACTGCATAAAAGTTCCATATTTATTTTCTTTGAGAAAGATACTTACAGAAAAAAAATAAAAATAAAAAATAAAAAATAAAATAAAATAAAAGAGAGAGAGAGAAAGAAAAAAGAAAGGATTTCGTTTGTAAATTCTTACATACAGGATGTCTACGAAAGTCCTGCCACCCATCTTAACTTCAGGACGGGTATTGCGCAACAAGATGACGCTGATATGAAATAGTGGTAGAGTCAAAATTTTATACAAACTTTTGTTCCAATCGTGTAAGTTTAAGGTTCATTAAACCAGTTCCTTTAAACACGAAAACAGAATATTTCAAATAATATCAAGAAACACTTACACGAGAGCCGTTTTCTGAAAAAAAAAAAAAAAAAGAAATGTCATAATTTAAGCCATATATGTAATTAAGAAACAATTAAATAATAATAACAAATTTTTAAGAAACATCTTTAAGACATCCAAGATTTTAAACTACCGAGTGACAGTTTCTTTTGATTTTCCGAAGAACTTGAACTTTCCAGATTGACAAGAATATTAATTTTTTTTTTACTCATACTTAGCAAACAGTCCCTTTGAATATGTTTTCTAAAATTAAAAACACTTGTTTAAAAATATATATTTTGTTTACAAAAATTGCATAAAATGATGTATTTTCTCAGACACTTAATTTTAAAATAAGAGCATAATTAACTATTATACACCTTTACTCATTTTAAATCTTAAAAAATAGTCTCAAGAAAAAAATCAGATAAAAAAAAAGAAAAGAAAAGCTAAACAGTAAAAATAAATAAATATTTAATTTTCTTCTCAAATTATTCTTCATTAAACTTAAACAACATTCTTGCTAAAATCACAATAAATAAATGCTCCCGACCACTTGCCCTATGCTGTATGCGATTACACATTTTCAATTCCATCTGCTATAAACAATTAAAATATAATCAAACACTTCTTCCTTTCAATTATCACACTCCCGAGACATCTGTTTCCAATACGCAAGCGAATCCAAATCAAGCAAGTGTAATCCCATTCCTCACCTTCATGACGAAATAATAACCAACATCTAATAATCAACCCTTACCTATCTCATGCTAGCTGCTTAAATTAACACTATCTCGTTAAACCGTGGTATCAAAGTATCTCTATACTAAACGATTTTATTATCCCATGAAAAATAATCAACACCAAATAAAATCATTTCTAAAGTTAATATCAAGAAGGGTGTTTAATATCAGCACGATGTTATTTGTCCTACACGTTAAAATTATCTTGCTTATAAAAATTATTTTGATTAATGTGTTTTACAAGAAATATTCCGTAATACATTCTAGAAAATATTCGAGAGCTCAACTGTGTTATTTTTTTAACGATAATTTTATGAACACGGAAAGAGATCACTGACCGAGAATATCATTGAGTAACAGCTGTATCAAACTCGTTACTGCGAGATATGCGTATTTCAGACTTGAAGTAATGAAACGGTATTCTGGAATTTGCCTCGTTTCTCGTTACTTGCGTATTCTACTATTACTACATTTTGAGTCGCATGAGTCTTATCGTCGAAATGCCGCAGAGCAAAGTTAGAAGATTTGTGTGGGAAGTCTGATGCGAGTCTTTTCGTTTTCCGTTTATTTATGATGCTATATGCAACATGTGGGGTGCGGGGATTATTAGATGCGAAAAGACGGGTGTTTTATTCGTTACTCGGTGCTTTTTTCCTACCGTATGACGCGATTTGGACTATCAGTTTTCGTAGGATTTGGATTTCGGTAGTAGAAGGCGTTCAAAATATTGTTTTTATATTTTGTAAATAAAATAAAATAAAATAAAAAGTAATTATATAAAAGAAAGAATTCAAGCTTTTTACTTCTATGAGGGTGTATCAGTTTTATCGCCTTAAATTTCTTTCTTGTCTGTTTCACGTGCAGAGATAAAGTTCAAAATATTATTTTTTTAATAGGATATTTTTAGTAATATATTATCGAGCTAATAGGTAACAATGCAATAATAATATTACTTATTATGTTACGTGAAATAACGCCCATCTCTAATCGCCCATCCCATCTCTCAGTCCATTAGGAGAATAAATGCGCGGCTCATAGTAAAAGTGGTGCAATTCCATATTTTTTAAATACGTATTTTTTTTTTTTGTGCTAGAGGCCTATTTCAGTCGGTACAGTTGTCGAATTTTTATAATACACTCTTAATAATGCTAAGGGCCTATTTCAGTCGGTTTATTGAATGGGGATTTATTGAATGAAGCCCCCCCAAGGCACAACTTTGACATGAGTCCCCCCCAAGGTACCCCTATTTCAGTCGGTACAGCGTTGTCGAATTTTTATAATACACTCCTAATATAGCTAAGGGCCTATTTCAGTCGGTTTATTGAATGGGGATTTATTGAATGAAGTCCCCCCAAGGCACAACTTTGACATGAGTCCCCCCCCAGGCCCAACTTTAACATGAGTCCCCCCCAAGGTACCCCTATTTCAGTCGGTACAGCGTTGTCGAATTTTTATAATACACTCTTAATAGTGCTAAGGGCCTATTTCAGTCGGTTTATTGAATGGGGATTTATTGAATGAAGTCCCCCCCCAGGTCCAACTTTGACATGAGTCCCCCCCAGGTCCAACTTTGACATGAGTCCCCCCAAGGCCCAACTTTTACACGAGTCCCATCCCAAGGTACAACTTTGACATGAGTCCCCCCCCCCCCCAAGGCACACCTTTGACATCAGTCCCCCCCAAGGCACACCTCCCCCTCATTGGAAAAAGAGAAAAAACTTTGTTTTGCGGCTATAAGACAGTTTGGACTTCCAACGTTATTTGTTACATTATCTGCAGCTGAAACACATTGGTTTGATTTAATGAAAACTTTATCATGGAATTTAGATCGTCACGAATTAACTAAAGAAGAATTTGTCGATATTAACAAGTTTAGCAGTAGGCCTCTGGCACTAAATTAAAATCTGTCAATGTCAGATTTTCATGTTTTAAATAATGAAATAATGTCTTGTCTGTATAATTTTATTGATTTTTTTTTTTTTTTTTTGGCTTAATCGTATCATTTTTACTTTCTCTTACCCATAGGGTCGAGAAAGTATTGTTTTAGGGTCAAATTTTCGAACGTGAGTTTTTGTTATATTTACATGTTCTGAGGTCTCCTGAATACGAAAATCATGTTTTTAGCGAATGGTCTGTGTGTCTGTCTGTGTCTGTTATCAGCATATCTCAAGAACAAATAGTAGCAGAAATTCCAAACTCGGTATTCTAAATGTGTATCATATAGGGATGCTACACTAAGCTTTTCGTTGATATGAAGCAGATGGTTCGTGTACAGGGACGCTCAAAAGTATTCAAATACATTGCGTCTATGGGGAAAATTACAGGTAAGTAGAGTTTAACATCTATAGACTGCACTAAACCAAATGAAACGAATATATATTTTGTCTAATAGAGATAGTCAACTGAAATTTTTTTTTTGTGTATGTAGGAGCCTCGCCTCCCTCCCTGGGGGGGGAGGGAAGTCCCCCTCGAGGGGAGTAAATTTTCGTGATGGGTATCTTTCAAAAGATCTCGCCAATACCTTTAAAACGAATGGTTGAACCATCGATCTGCGATAATTTAAAATAAAGTTATCGATTTTTTTCTTTTTTTTTTTTAAAAAAAGTATTTTTTAGTGTAATAATGAGATCAAATTCAACTTTTTTTTTTTTTTTTTTTGTACATTTAGTGTTATACTACTTCTCTAATATGGAAACCGTGTGCATTATCATGGAAGATATATTTTTTAAATAATAATTTTAATAAATTACTTTTATTGAGTGAATTTGTATAAGAAAATATAGGAGAAAGTCGTGTGGTGGCCACAACACACTAGTTATTTGTTGTTAGTGGATATGCTTTACTAATAATATTTTACCATTTCCAGGAAAGCTGTTCGGGAATTGAAATAAATTCCTCATAGAGATATGGTAAATAATGTATGTTTTAAGCTAAATATTCGTTGCTTTTTTTTTTTTTTTTTTTGTACATTAATGAACCCCTCACGCAGAACTAATTATCATATAAAACTCTTCCTAAGCCTAATTTGAATTGTTTAACATAGGTGCACATAACAGTACTCGTTATCTTACCTTTTAATATCCAACCTGTATTTATAGTATTAAATTTCAAGGTAAGTGAAAGTAGTATAAGTGACACACCAGATTATTTGTCATATCTTTCATTATAAAGAAAGAAAAAACTCCAATAATTGCATTAAAATTCCATAAATGGCATTAAATTTTTTTCTCAGAAAACTAAAACTTCTTAATATTCATTATACAAATAAAGTTTCTAAGTTACTTCTGATTATTTTTAATATAATTTATAAATTATTATAACTATGATTTGTATTAACCCTTTGCGGCGCAATGTAATTGGGATCATTTAAATTACATTGCCACTGGAATTCGCGAACAAAATTAAAAGAAAAGAAATTGACGTCCTTTTCTGCGATGTTATAAAAGTAAAATTTTGCTAAAAAATTTCCGGGATGAGTTTTTGCAGTTGAAAATTAAAATTAAGTGATGCTGTAGTGGCATCACCTCCCCTGGAAGGGTTAAACATAAAAATAGATAACACTTACTGAATCTTGACTTTTTTTCTTACGCATAAATTTAAAAAACGCTCGTTATTTCAAAATCAATTTCCAAGGAGATTATTCACTTTTACAATAAACAACCCAAATGTATCTATCTTTTTTTTTTTTTTTTTTTTTTTTTTTTAAAGAACGCGGTTTAATAGTATTGTCGCGTACGATATCCGAATATGATTCCCGTTTTGCCCAGTCACCCACTGTTTTCTCGGGACACCTTCCTAAATTTTTTTCACTGTTCGGTAATTTTATGGCCATGAATTTGATTTAGAGAATGAAAAAGAATTAATTTAAAACTTAAAAACAGAAAAAAAAAATGTTTAACAAATAACATTAATAATAGATTAAAATAAAATAAAATAAATAAATATAATAAATGTAATGTATAATTTCAGTGGCGAATCCCCCCTCCCCCCCCTAAATTTTCCCTTTGTTGCAAATGTTCATGTTTTAGAATTTTCCAACTCTGTAGCCACTCAAAAGATATTTAACAGTTAAAATAATCCTCCCTCCTCCTAATCAAATTTACAGCCATAAAATTACCGAAAAGGGATAAAAATAGGGGGCCGTCCCTAAAAAACGGTGGGTGGTAGGGCGAAATGGACGTCATATTCTGATTCAGGAGGCCATTTTGCATAATAAATTTGCAAAAATGGCGTTGGGGCAATTTGCATGCAGAGCAGTGTAATTTGCGAAGAACGATTTTTTTTATCTTCTTGAAATACGAATAATGTACAAAGTATTATTTTGTAAAGAATTAGTAAATAACTTCTATAGATAGAGTAGTACACATAGCAACGCACGAATAGTACTAAATCTCGTATCAATTCTAGAACTTTTTTTTTTTTTTTTCTGGAGTACAAAAAGTTCGTCATTAGAGGAAAACGCACAAACTTTTACATTGTTGCTGTATACTAAACAACCACGTTTATTTGAAAAGAAATTAATAGTTTGTTTAATGATCATGCTTTGTAATTATTAAAAATTATTAGCGTCATAAAGAAAATGTAGAAAATTCGCGGAAAAAGTATACTCATTTTCATGAGACAACGTGTAAAAATTTCATATTAATTTTTCATAACATACATATAGATATAGATATATAGATACACTGATGGAAAAAAAAATCCCAACACCAGGAAGGAGCTGTGCTAGATAAACGAAATTTGGTAGGCGTGTTTATACATCTGAAAGATGACGTCGATTCAAATTTCGAGCTACGCGCATAAATGTAACGCTAGTAGCGGCACTATGAACATGCAAATGAGGTTTGCTTTAAATAAGTTAGTAAGTAAGGTTCGTTAATAAGTTAGCGCTGTAAGGTTCGTGATCGTTATTTACAGTTGAGATTTGACGTAGTGGGTTAATGTTAGTCAAGGATGCCTCTAAGAAGACGAAGAATCAACAGCTCGCTGAGTTTGAACGAGGTCGTGTAGTAGGGCTACGAGAAGGTGGGTTTTCTTTCCGCGATATTGCAGAAAGACTTGGCAGGAATGTATCCACTGTGCATAAGTGTTGGCAGCAGTGGTCAAGGGAAGGCACTGCCTCAAGAAGACCGGGTTCCGGGCGGCCACGTGGCACTACTGAGAGGGAAGACCGCCGTGTTCGGCGTATGGCTGTGGCTAATCGTACTGCGTCTGCAGCTGAAATTCGAGCTGCAGTTGGCACCACAGTGATACATCGAACTGTTACAAATCGGTTACTTCAAGGACAGCTCCGAGCCAGACGCCCTGTAGCGTGCATTCCACTGACTCCAAACCACTGCCGTTTGCGACGTGAGTGGTGTCAAGCTAGAGCTCATTGGAGGACGGAGTGGAGATCTGTTGTGTTTTCTGATGAAAGCCGGTTCTGCCTTGGTCGCAGTGATAGCCGTGTGTTTGTTAGAAGGAGGCCAGGTGAACGCCTGCTAGAGACCTGTCTGCGTCCTAGACACATAGGGCCTACTCCTGGAGTTATGGTTTGGAGAGCAATTTCGTATGACAGCAGGAGAACTCTCGTGGTTATCCCACCCACCCTGACTGCAAATTTGTACGTCAGTCTAGTGATACAACCTGTTGTGCTGCCATTCATGAACAGCATTCAAGGGGGTGTTTTCCAACAGTATAACGCCCGCCCTCATACCGCTGTTGTAACCCAATATGCTCTACAGAGTGTCGACATGTTGCCTTGGCCTGCTAGATCACCAGATCTTTCTCCAATTGAGCACGTATGAGACATCATTGGACGACAACTCCAGCGTCATCCACAACCAGCATTAACCGTCCCTGCATTGACCGCCCAAGTGCAACAGGCATGGAACTCCATCCCACAAACTGATATCCGACACCTGTACGACACAATGCATGCACGTTTGCATGCTTGCATTCAAAATTCTGGCGGTTACACCGGTTACTAATGTACCAACATTTCACATTTGAAATCGCTCTTCTCGCCAATGGCTCTACCTGTGATCTTGAAACTTTAATCAATTAAATATGTTACCTAGACAAATGTGTTGCTGAAATTTCATTACTGTACAATAATTTTTTCTTGGTGTTGGGATTTTTTTTCCATCAGTGTATATAGATATCTATTGAGGAAATGTTAAAAATTAATGCCGTAAAAATTAGACTATTTAAAAAAGATTTCTTTTTAAATACTGATTTTTAAAAGTTTTTTTCTCTTTCGTAAAGACCTTTCTTTATCTAAATATTAGTGTTTGATGACATTAATTCACGTAGACTTGATATCTATGTCCGTGCATACATTTACAGAATGCATAGAAGTTGACTGTCGTAAATTGGAGAAAATGTTATCGTAAAAGAGGTATGGAAATAATTATTTATATTTTCTAAATCTTTCATACGGTTACGTTTTATTATTTTATTAAATCTTATCACTAAATTTTACACATATTAAGGGGATTCTTTTATAATATTCCTAAGCATCCACTGTGACATCCTTTAAATAATCATTTTAAAAGTGTTTATTTCATTAATCTAATAATCGTTACTAAATATAATTTATTTTCAACCATTTATAAGATTTTATTATGCATATTGATAATAAGAATATTTTTAAATATTATTTAAAATTTGATTAAGATCATTCGTAAATTAATACACAATTTTTAAGATTTACTTTAAAAAGTATTTAATGCTTGAAAGCTTTTTAAAATTTTACTTCCTTTAAGGGGTTACATGGGTTTTGAAAGAAAAAAAAAAAAAAAAAGCATATTTTCTAGGAATTGTTTTGGTAAAGAAAAAATATAGTTCATTTTTTTTTTGTCGGATGTGAAAGAAAAATATGCAAATGAAAGTCCTATAAATTGCACAATTTTGCGATTAGAACAGTTTATTTATTATTTTGACTCCTACTTGTACATACATGAAGTTTTAATTGCGATGCTGACTTGGTGGATAAAGCGTTATTGGTGAATATTTTTTCCCTCAAGTAAGAACTGCTGACTTAAGCTGCAGTTAGCAGTGTTATAACACGCTTGCAAACAGTAATTTATGGTGATCACGAACGCATAGAATAGGATTTATGTGACTGTAAACATTTGCATGCGAATAAGTACAGCTTTTCATGAAAATGTGTGATCTGGTCACACACAGCGCCATCTGTCGACAAATAGCTTAATTATTATTTTTTCTTAAAAAAAAAAAAAAAAAAAAAAAAAAAAAAAAAAAAATCCCCTTTCACGAGAACGATTTTTCGCAAACCGCGTTCAATTCTATGAATTCATTCAATAGTTATTAATTTTTAAAATGTCTACAGACTTATGGGCCTTCCGCCTGTATAGTAAATGAAACATTTTATTTAAAAATTTAAGCAGATACAACAGTAACACTTAAACAATATTTTACAAAATTTTCATTAAATTTTTTTGGAAAATTCAGCTAGTTGTTCCAAATTTCCGGAGCTCCTTCAGAAAGGCGATGCACACTAGTTCTCAAAAATAAATGCACCGATCTTTTTAAAATTTTGCACACTTATGTTAAATAGAATTGGCTAGTGCTTTAATGAAGGTTTTTCTTTTTCTTTTCTTTTTCTTTTTCTTTTTTTTTTTTTTTTTAGTACAGAAGACTATTAGTCTCAATCTACGGATTTTTAAGATACCAGTTTCACGATAGTTGTACATTTATCGAAATCTAAAATTTACCGAAAATATAATTGAATAATTTAAAAGCGATGCTATAATTTGAAAAAAAGAAAGAAAAAAAAAAAAAAAAAAAACTAATAGCCCTCCATACTAAACTAAATTCTGCTTTTGTCAGAATTTCATCAAAATCGTTTTTTCTGTTTTATTCTTTTCTTAAAAAAAAAAAAAAAAAAAAAAAAGAAAGAAAAGAAAAGAAAATTAATAATAATCAGTTTCGAAACGGACAGTATCAAAAAAGTTTTTTTTTTTTTTCCCCAAAAAACTTTTTTTTTTATTATTGCAACCAATTTTTAAGGGCTATACGTGGGGTAAAATGCTCCGAAAATTTGCACTGCTTTTACATATAACTCGGCCAAACATTCATCTTTTTTTTTTTTTTTTTTTTTTTTTTTTTTTAAATCCTTCCTTTAAGCACCAGTCAATTCAATTTCGAAAAAGTGTCCAAAGTTTGAAAGAGATCGAAGCATTAATATTTGAAAATTCGTGTTCACCGCATTTCTGAAGCGTCTCCGAAAAACAGGACAAATCGGCTGAATTTTCCAAAATTTTTAATGCAAATTTTATAAAATATTGTTTAAATGTTATTATTTTATATGCTCAAAATTCTGCGTAAAATTTTCAATTATTACATAAAGAAAAAGAAAAAAAAAAAAAAGAAGAGAGAGAGAGAAAGAGAAAGAAAGAAAGAGAGAGAGAGAATATCCTTTTCTTAGAGAAATCCATGTAATCTTTTAAAGTAAATAAAATAAAAATAAATAAATGTCAAAATACACCATAATAGTGATGATTGTTTTGCATAATTAATATCTGGAAACAGTTGATGATAATACTATATCAGAATTACAAAAAAAAAAAAAAAAAAAGTTTTAACTTTAAACGATATACTATTTTTTTTTTTTTTTTTTTTTTTAATTGTACTCTAACTTCGTAAAAATTCTGAAGCAAAAACTTTGTACTTCTAGAACTCATTTTCGCTAGTTTATAAAATTAGAGTATATATGAAGTAAAAAAAAAATCATCGAACGAAACAAAAGGGGAAAAATATAAATATGTAAAAGAGAAACATTAAGAAAGATAAAAGAATAAAAATTTCAAATACTTTTCTTTTCTCTTTTTTTTTTAAATCTTTTTTAATGAGATGAAATCAAAAGCATATGAGGTTGAAAAACACAAGGAAGAGCGGCAGAGGGTGGGAGGATAGACCTTGCATTGTCTCAGCATTTTGCATTCCTCGTGTGCTTTTGTTTATGTTCGGGACAGTGTCGCGGCAGCCCCCAAATGAGTCGCAGCCGTGAAAGAGCTGCAGTCATGCACGTGCAGTAGACCGGAATGATTTGAAAATTCCTTAGCCGGCTCCGGTTATGAATCTTTTATTAAACGGGAACATTAATTAACGCAACCTCCCCTCCCCTCATTGGAATAACGCAGCGATTAATCCCTTTTGTATCGTGGGGAAATGGCTCGTCATCCCTCTAACACCACCCTTTCTTATCCGTTCTTTCGAAGAATGTTCCTTCTCGTGAATGGAAATAGCATCATTTTTAGTATGCGTGTACTGTTTTCATTAAGGTTTGTAATGTGTTTAGTAGATTAAAAAAAAAAAAAAAGTATAAAAAAATTATTTGAGATTAGCCCATATTTGTAGATGCCAGAAGTGATTTACACCAGGTTAAAATACTAATGCGGCTTTTAATTTTCTATTTCGTATTAATTAGGATGAAAATCTCAAAATAGCGATGTTATAACCAGAGATATAGTAATATATATAGAACTATCATCCCCATGTTATCGAGCAAAAATTTTTAATGCCGAAAAAAAGTTCTAAAATCAGCCATGAGAAAGTATTGGGAAAAAAAAAGAAAAGAAAAATGAATTTAGAACTGTATCTGGAGTTTTTCGTTCACCTTTATTAAATAAATTATTCATAAATTTAATTTACTAAATTGTCCGTGTGTATTCTTGTGAGTAATTTACTCGGGGAAAGACAGACATTAGAGTGACTTTTCCCGAGAAAAATTTATCACTTTTTTCCTCTCGCTGACCAATCTATGTCTTATTACTATATCTATAGTTATAACTAGTGATTTTCCACATCCTTAGATATTCCTTAATATTTCAGTTTTAGGAAATTTAGAAGTATTAAGGGGACAAGGGATTATGAAATCATAGAAATCGATTCAATTATATCCAAATAATTGTTATAAAATGTATGAAATTACATTATACTTTTACTACATTATTACATTTATACTACATTTATACTACATTATTACATTTATATCATTCTACAGTTTCTCAAACATTATTCAAAAATACTAAACAGTAACAAATTAAAAATTTAACTTTTAGAAAATGTTAAACTTTAAATTTATTTTTCTTGGGTTCTAAATTTCGGGAAGAACAAGTTACTTATGAGGTTCTATGCGAACTTGTTTTCACCCAATCCTTTTTTTTAAGAAAAAATTGTGAATATTAATAAATGTATTTGTCACAAAACTGGGTATTATTTTTGAAATCAAGAAATTATTACCTTTATTACGAACCCTTAAAACAAGTGGCAGGACGAAAATTCATGTTATTTCAAGTTAGTACAGTAAAACCTCTCTAAGGTGGACACCTACGGTTCCAAGAAAAAGTGTCCAACTTAGAGAGGTGTCCAACTTATAGGGGTTAGACATAATGTTAATGGATACATTCCGTTCCGAGAAAAAGCGTCCAACTTAGAGGGGTGTCCAACTTATAGGGGTGTCCAACTTGAGAGGTTTCACTGTATATACTTTTTTGTTTGTAACTGGTGCTATAATTTGAATATAAAGAATTCAATGTTCTGTTACATACAAAAGAAACATTGTAAAACTAGCATGTTGTGGCCACCACATGACTTTCTTCTATATTTTCCTATAAAAATTCTTCTATATTTTCCTATTTTTTTAAACGAAATTTAACCAGACTTGGTATTTAGTTGGCCCCTGGCATAAACTGAGGCTGATTAGATTTGGGGATCAATCGCTCAACAGGTGGCGCTGTGATAGTATTTTTTCTAAATTTTTAACATGGCAGTATAGGAAAAAATTTCGTATAAATGTACATAATGAGAGTTATTCTTAACCTGTGATTGTGAAATTAATATGAATTATTGATAATAGTAGCAGTTAATTAAGGAAAAAATTTGGGGCATCGCTTCCCCCTCCCGGGGGGTGTGTAAATTTTCAAGATCGGTATCTTTCGAAAGGTCTCGTCAATACCTTTAAAACGAATGGCTGAACTATAAATATGTGGTAATTTAAAACAAAGTTATCGATTTTTTTTTACTTTTAACAAAAAAAAAAAAAAAAAAAAAAAAAAAAAAAGAAAGAAAAAAATCGTTTTTTTTTTTTTTTTTTTTTTTTTTTTTTGTTAATATTGTTACTGCGTGAATTTGTATCGGAAAATATAGAAGAAAGTTTTGTGGTGGCCACAACATACTAGTTTTTTTTTACTTTAATGTATGAACTGTATTGTTTGTATCCTATTTTTTGTACAGGTAAATACGTTGTTGTTTAGTTTGGTACATGAATTACTTTACAAATTTTACCTCAACTTCATAGTCTAAGCGCTCTCTTTTTTATTGTTTTTGCATCATCTGTACTGTGAACATTATTCAATGATTGTTTTATGTTACTTAAACAACAACAAAAAAAAAAGTTTTCGAGCTAGAATATATATATTAAATCTCATTTGCCCATTATTTTAATCCTTTTTGCGGGTTATTCGGCATTTGCATTATCCGTGGAAATCGCGGATAATCGGGATTTTCTTTTAGGACAGTTGATTTTGTTTTTCTTTGTTAAGCTTCTTGCCAAATTATGATAACTTTAAAATTATTTCATGACTCTTAAAAAAAACATGATAATTTAATGAAATTATATACATAACTACAAAATTAAATTTAGGCTATACCAATCATATCATTTGCCATTTTTTCGTTCTATATTCTAGAAATCAAATCAACATAGCATCTACATAAAAAAAGAAAAGAAAAACGTGGTTGTTGCCAATAAAATAAGAATAAATAAATAAAATAAATAAAAAATAAATAAACAGTAATAAAAAAAATAACAGAGTTCGAAAACGTTTTTCAGTTCATAAAGTTTACGAATTAAGAAAGTTCGGTTTCGTAACATTCTCCCCACCTTGAGCAGGGAAGGGTTATTGTCCACACCATGGCGCTGCACTGGTTGCACTGAACGACCGTATCGGGTTTGTTGTTGAAGTTTAGAGCAGCTTTCCTCACAATGTTTAATGAGGCACAAACGTTGATATGGACGTAACAGTTCACCATTTTTAGTTTTCAGTATTGCTACATGAAACGGTCCATCTCTACCTTTATACTATTTCAACACTTCAGCCATAGACCACTGAAGACATTTTAGATTATCATCTCGAATTAGTACTAAATCACTTTCCTTAAATGCGGTAGATTTTTTTTACCGAAGCTAATTCTCGAAGTGTTCCTAAATATTCATTACGGAATCTTTGTCGAAGATCTTCTCTTAACTTTTGCGGATAGGCATATCTTCTTCAACTTCGTTTTATCAATCAAGTCTAAATCTGGGACTCCTATTTCACGTATGTCCTTTAAGAACATTTCGGTAGTGAGAGGTGTTAAGTCATTTGGATCTTACGACATGTATGTGAGAGGTAGCGCATTTACTATACTTTCTGTATGATTTTTTTTTTTTTTCATTTTTAAATAAATAGATTTTAAAAAAAATTCTAAATTAATATTTTATTCGATTATTGTTTTTAATTTGTTGTTAAATTATTATTGCAGAATGGCTAACATTAGAATTTTTCCAAAATGACTATACTTATTGAAATTTTATTTTTCCGACTGAGTGAAAATAATGCCTGGACCGGGAATCGAACCCCGGATCTTTGACTTACAAGGTCAATGCTCTACCACTGAGCTATCCAGGCCGACATCCCGGTCTGCATTACTCACTCAGACAACCCATTAGTCAGAAACATCTCTGGTCTATCATTTAGATAGCTCAACAGAAAATAAGCCGCAGGCAAAGGAAAACACCATTAAACAATGGGAGAGAAATACAATTTTTTATTAAAATCACACAATTAACTGTGGAAGAAAATCATACTTATTGAAATTTTATTTTTCCCACTTTTTTTTTTTTTTTTTTTTTTTTTTTTTTTTTTTTTTTAATTATTGTTAATGAGTGAATTTGTATAGGAAAAGATAGAAGAAAGTCATGTGGTGGCCACAACATACTAGTTTGTACAGGTAAATACGTTGTTGTTTAGTTTGGTACATCAATTATCTTTACAAATTTTACCTCAACTTCATAGTCTAAGCGCTCTCTTTTTTATTGTTTTTGCATCATCTGTACTGTGAATATTATTCAATGATTGTTTTATGTTACTTAAACAACAACAACAAAAAAAAAAGTTTTCGAGCTAGAATATATATATTAAATCTCATTTGCCCATTATTTTAATCTTTTTTGCGGGTTATTCGGCATTTGCATTATCCGTGGAAATCGCGGATAATCGGGATTTTCTTTTAGGACAGTTGATTTTGCTTTTCTTTGTTAAGCTTCTTGCCAAATTATGATAGCTTTAAAATTATTTCATGACTCTTAAAAAAAACATGATAATTTAATGAAATTATATACATAACTACAAAATTAAATTTAGGCTATACCAATCATATCATTTGCGATTTTTTCGTTCTATATTCTAGAAATCAAATCAACATAGCATCTACATAAAAAAAGAAAAGAAAAACGTGGTTGTTGCCAATAAAATAAGAATAAATAAATAAAATAAATAAAAAATAAATAAACAGTAATAAAAAAATAACAGAGTTCGAAAATGTTTTTCAGTTCATAAAGTTTACGAATTGAGAAAGTTCGGTTTCGTAACATTCTCCCCACCTTGAGCAGGGAACAGTGGCGCCAACTTATATGGGCCCGTGGGGCTCGAGCCCACCCAATAATGTGCTCTCACATACCACCCAAATTTTCATTTATAATTTATTTATCTTTTCGAAGCTTAAAAAAGCTAATTTTAATGAGCTTAAATATTTGTTTCTTTTCTGTTTCATGATTATTAGCGTATCTTAAACATACTTTAATACAAATAAGCAGGTCTCCAGAAATTCCAAAGAAATTGGTCGCCATTTCTAATTCGCTAAGGGCAAATAATTTATTAAAATTATTTAACATGATGAATTCAAATGATTTTCATCTTAAAGAAAACTAACTCTAAATATCCAAAGAAAGACATGTTCGTTGTCTAGAAATAATATCTTAAAAAATTGCGTTTTTATAATGGGTATCTCGCATATCAAGTTTCGTACACTTTTATGCCATATAAGTTGAGACATGGCCATCCTGTTATCGAGGAAATTGCCAAAATAGCAGAGCCATCTTTTGGCCTATAAGGATCCAACATGAATCAGCAAAATGTCTCATAATTGCCTTCTCACATATCAAGTTTTGTTTGATTATACGCAATAAAACCTGAAATGTAGCCTTTCTTTAAATTTCAGAAACTACTGTGTAGCAGCGCCACCTGTTGAGCGCTCGACACCAAAAGTTGACAGATACCAATTTATGTCAAGGTGCATCTACATATGAATTTATGTGAAATTCTGTGCGGTAGTTCCCGAGATATAACCTTCCCTTAAATTGTGGAAATCGATGCATAGCTGAGCCACCTGTTGGCCGATAAGTATTCAAATTGAATCAGCATAATGTGTCATAATGACTTTCTTATACATAAAGTTTTGTTTGATTATACACAATAGAACCTGAGATATAGCCTCCACTTAAATTGCCTAAATTGCTGTATAGCGGCGCCACATTTTGAGCGGTTGACAGGCACTAATTTGGGTCAAGTAGTATCTATATATAAATTTATATACAATTATGAACAGTAGTTCCGGAGATACAGTTGCCACAAAATGTTTGTCACACACGCACACATACGGACAGACAGACATTTTCTAAAAATGGTAAAATCATGTACTAGAACTGTCAAAACGTGTAAACTGTTGAAAACTAGAAATGGAAAATTTTTACGAATCCAATGCTTTCTTCTATTGAATATAGAAGAAAGTAAAAATGTTGAGTTTCTTTAAAGTTGAAAACATAGTCGTCAGTTAAAATATATTGGTCGCCAATAACGACCAGGCAACCGTATTTCACGAACCCTGCAAATAAGTAATTATGTTTTTACATTCTTCTATTTTAATTGAAGAAAGTAATGGATTCGTAAAAATTTTCGACTTCCGGTTTTCGACGATTTTGCCCGTTTTGAGAGGTCTAGAACAGAATGATCACTTTTAGAAAATGTCTGTCTGTGTGTGTAACAAAAATTTTATGGCGACTATATCTCCGGAACTACTGCTCAGAATTGTATACTGCTCAAAATTGTGGCGCTGCTAAATGATTTCCGAAATTTAAGGGGAGGGTATATCTCAGGTTCTATTGCGTATAATCAAGCAAAACTTTAGATATGAGAAGGCATTATGTTACATTATGTTTATTCAATTTGAATGCTTATCGGCCAACAGGTGGCGTTGCTATACAGTGATTTCTGCAATTTAAGGAAAGGCTATCTCAGGAACTATTGCACAGCATTGCATATAAATTTATATATAGATATACCTTCAGATAAATTAGTGCCTGTCAACTTTTAGTGTCACCCGCTCAACAGGTGGCGCCGCTACACAGCCATTTCCACAGTTTAAGGGATGGCTATACCTTAGATTCTATTACGTATAATCAAACAAAACTTAAAAAGTGAAAGGCAATTATGAGACATTATGCTTATCGGCCAATAAGTAGCACTGCTATACTGCAAAATTCCTCGATAACGGGAAGGCTATATCACAACTTCTATGGTATATAGCTGTACGAAACTTCATATGCGAAATAACCATTATAAAAACACATTTTTTAAGATGCTATTTATAGACACTAAAACTGTCTTCCTTTGGATATTTAGTGTTAGTTTTCTCTAAGATGAAAAATAATTTGCATTCTTCATGGAAAATAATTTTAATAAATAATAGTTTTAATAAATTATTTGCACTTAATGAATTAGTGTATGAAAATATAGAAGAAAGTCTTGTGGTGGCCACAACATATTATAGTGATTTTTTTTTTTTTTTTTTACAGACATTTTTTTTCCTTTTTAAAGGTTGTTTAGCTAAAGTATATGCAGCAGGAGTAATTATTAAATATATACATATTTTAGTTGATAAAATAATAATAATAAAAAAAAATAAAAAAAAAAAAAAAAAAAGCTCAAAAAATTTACTTTTTTGTCAATTTTAATATTTGCATTCTAAATTTATTATTCCAGATTCAAGGATTTGAGTAGATATCACTATTATCTTAGAAAGATCCACTGATAATGTAATTTAATAAAATCATAACTTTATACTTAAAATGGTATTAAATTAATGTATCTTTACCCGTCTTCATCCCTCTCCAAAGGAGAAAAAATCGCCATTTTGTTTCTTGTACCCAAAAATATTTGAGCCCACCCAATCTTTTCCAAAAGTTGGCGCCACTGGCAGGGAAGGGTTATTGCCCACACCATGGCGCTGCACTGGTTGCACTGAGCGACCGTATCGGGTTTGTTGTTGAAGTTTAGAGCAGCTTTCCTCACAATGTTCAATGAGGCACAAACGTTGATATGGACGTAACAGTTTACCATTTTTAGTTTTCAGTATTGCTACATGAAACGGTCCATCTCTACCTTTATACTATTTCAACACTTCAGCCATAGACCACTGAAGACGTTTTAGATTATCATCTCGAATTAGTACTAAATCACTTTCCTTAAATGCGGTAGATTTTTTTTTACCGAAGCTAATTCTCGAAGTGTTCCTAAATATTCATTACGGAATCTTTGTCGAAGATCTTCTCTTAACTTTTGCGGATAGGCATATCTTCTTCAACTTCGTTTTATCAATCAAGTCTAAATCTGGGACTCCTATTTCACGTATGTCCTTTAAGAACATTTCGGTAGTGAGAGGTGTTAAGTCATTTGGATCTTACGACATGTATGTGAGAGGTAGCGCATTTACTATACTTTCTGTATGATTTTTTTTTTCATTTTTAAATAAATAGATAAAAAAAAAATTCTAAATTAATATTTTATTCGATTATTGTTTTTTCTTTATTGTTAAATTATTATTGCAGAATGGCTAACATTAGAATTTTTCCAAAATGACTATTTTTCACAATTTTCTCTGACTTTTACCCTGATTTACGCTGTTTATTTTCCAAAACAATTCCCAAAATTTGAAAAACAATTTAGTAATTTACTATAATGAGCTTTCAAATATGACTAATTCCCCCCAAATATGTCAAAATTCCCTGACTTTACATATAATTCTTTGATTATTCCATGACTTTTCCAGACTCACTTAAATTCCCTGACTTTCCCATGATTCTTTGACTCTCCCTGACTAGTGGACGCCCTGTATTATTTAACTTTACTCTTTATTATTAAATTAACATTTTATTTTATTACAGTTGCAGGCTAACTGCTATTCCTACGGTTATTCTAGGCTGACCACTTTTCATACGATTTTGCATGTAACCGCTTTTTTACGAGACGGATTTCCACACGTAACCGATAGTTACAAGTTTCACTCAAGCATAAGAACATTTTTGTGCATTTTACACATAAAATATTGCTTTCAATACTCTCTAAAACTATGCAAAGGTAAAATAAATAATTTTTTTGATAAAATAAATAAAATAGAAGAAAATAAAACGCAGTTTAGAAACTATATAGTAAGACTAATACCATATGTCCCTCGAATATTTTTTATTACGCTTTAAAAATGTTTTTCCAGTCATATTAGGCCTTTAGATTAAAGAATGATTCGAAGCTCACTAAAAACTCTTTAATAGAATGATTGAATCCATAAACATTATTAAAAATGTAAGGCCATGTTAAAATATGTGTCTTCATCTTATTATAATTTTGATTAAATTTATTAAAAATTATTTTATTTAAATTTTATTTCAGATTTTTCTTATATGCAGACAGAAATAAAATGTGTTGTGTGCATGCATGCTTAAGGTGGAAGAAAAAAAAAATTCTTATTAAGGTACTTGTTGTTAAAATCTACTTTATATAGAATTTATCTATGACCAACAGCAAAAACATTCAAAAGTTAATTTTTTTTTTTTTACTTTCCATCACTTAATTATACAATTAATGTATTTGATATAACTATTTTAAATTACGTAAAATTCACCGAAAAAATTTAATTTAATCATTATTAGACATATAAATTTCTTAAATAAAAAAATATTTAAAATTTACACTCATTAAAATGTTAAAATTGTTCAATATTAAATATACTATTAAAAATGTTTGTATATTTGATATACTTATATATGGTTCTTAAATCATAATATTTTTGAAGGGATTATAAATTAACTTTCAGCTCATGTTCTAATTTTTTTAATCTACTCATGAAGGAAACATATTTCAATGCATCTCTGTTTCGGATATGAAACTCGCATAAATGCAAGAGAGAACACCTCTAAGAAAGACTTCCACGGAAGACATTCCATTCAGCCCTAGTACCTTTGTGTAATCAATCATCTAAACTTCAATTTAAAAATTTTATACAATAAGTATTAAAATGAGACTTGTCGCTGGATTATTAAACCAATAAAAATTACAACTCCGAAGAGAAAGAATATGGGAAGCATACAACTGTTTCGGTAGCCTTTAGCGTACCGTCTTCAGTGCATTCTTTCTTTCTCTTCGGCGTTCCTAACGTTGTAATTTTTATTGGTTTAACTCTAATAAGTGTTAGAAACAGTTTCCGCCAACAAACGAAAACCTATTATAATTCTTTTGAATTATATGACAATAACTTAAAATATTGAACACATTATTTTCGATAGAAAAATCATGGATTAGTAATCATCTCATACTGTTTTAAATAATTTAAGATCAATAAAATGTATATTGTATAATTTCATGGATTATAATTATTCAAATTCAAATTCCTTTCCCGATTCTTTAAAATAAATGGTTCTGCCTTCTATTTTCCATATAAACATGTTTAAAATTGTATTTGCATTAATTTTAATTTGTTTAAAACTGAAAAATAACCTAAAAAAGCACTTTAAACTATCATCACAGACAAATCGTGATTTTAGCAAATTCTGTTGAGTGTTGTGTGTTCCTGTTAAAAAAAAAAAAAAGAAACATTGCACCGGCCATTTTAAATAGGAAACAAGCTATAATGAACATTAATAAAGTAATTAAAATTCCCGACAGTCCAGTTCAAAAGCATTTAAGAAACAGTGGATGGAGATTGATAATCTGAACTGAAATAATAAACGGTTTTCAACTATGATTAAAAAAGAAAGAAAAAAAAAATTAACAATTTATGAAATTTCTTTAAAAATAAATAAATAAATATAAATGTAAGTAATTAGTTTATATTTTATTGCATGGAAATATCTAACTACCACTGTTATGAAATGGCTTCTTTCAAGAACCAAGCTGTGGTTAGGTTGGTTGGTTCTTGGTTGTAAGATTTAATGCCGATTGACTACGCAAGGGTCCTAGGCCTATAGGCGAATGTCCTCGTCTTTCTAAGAGGTCCTAACCTGTATTTCCGCGAGTTTCGGTGGATACCACGGAAAACTTCGAACCGCTAGGTCGATGAACGCGACCTGGAATCGAACGCGGCACTTCCCATCTACCAGCTTTGAACGCAGAACCGCTCGGCCGCGATGGTGGGTCCAAATTTGTGTTAGGAATTCAAGTATCATGTAGTCCAATTCACGTAAGCAAAACAGCATGTTTATCCTTCGTCAAAAAACTTCTGATCCTTCATTTAAAGGAATGAGTTATATATATATATAAATATTTGATTTGGAATCTGTCTTTTTATAGAATTTTTGTCATCTGAAAGAAAGATAATTCATTCATTATCTTTCATCTCTTCATTCATTCTAAATAAAAAAAAACTAACTGAGGAAGTTTAGTGCTGCCATCTATAAGTTAAGAAGGCTACCATTTAACAAGATTGTATTGGTGCTACTGTTGGGTGTAGTTGGCCAACTGATCTGCTTTAGGTAATAAGCATGTAAGAGCAAGGCTTCTTTTTGCATTCTTCAGACAGACGAAAATCTAAAACACTCATTACCAGAAATCTTTCGATATCATGGAAAATTCAGTGCTCAACACAATTAATTTTCCGCTTACATTCAATTTTTCTTTTATCTGCATTAAATGGTATTAATTTATATTGAGTTAAAAAAAAAAAAAAGAAAAAAGAAAAAATAATATTGTTCATTATTAAAAACTTGAACAAAGAATTTTTTAATTTATTTAAATGAAGATGTAAAAAGAGTTACAGTTTTTATGGGCATAAATCTTTTAAGTATATTTTAATAATGTTAACATATTTCAAATAGAATATCTGAATGACAGTATGGTATGCTATTTAGGTTGATATTATATTCTGAATAAACGATAACGAATTTGATCCTTTTAACTATTTTCCAGGACTTTCGAAAAAATTTAATGTGACTATGTTATTGTCTATCATAAACAATACACTATCTAGAGTCGGTAACAAAAGTAACCGAACACTAGCAAAAATTCGTATGTAAAAAAAGTAGAAATAATACTGTTTTGTTAAATAAATCCTTGTCGAATCATGTTCTTAGACTGACTAAGAACATAATTCGAAAAGGATTTATTTAACAAAACAGTGAAGTGCACTTTTTTTTCATAGGAATTTTTGTTAGTGTTCGGACACTTTTGTTACCGACTGTACCAATAAGTATTTGGACACTTTCACATTTAGACATTTTATAAAATATCTAGAAAAGTTCTTTTGGAGCCATCTTGAAACTTTGATAGCTTAAAGAACGCATTATACCTCATATATTCCAGCAACAGTTACAGAATAAAGACTGAGAATCTTGATTATCTACTTTTAACTGAGAATTATTGTAAATTTACAGAGACTCTAGATAAACATTTCAGTAAATTTACGGAAAATTTTTACAATGCAGGCATTGATTGAATCAAAATAAAAATGTGAGTAAAACCCCTTATCGTTTAGCTTTTATTTTGAGAGAACTTAAATTCTGTTCATTCTACTCTCGTAACGTTTTGAATTTACACGATATTTGTTTGGGGTTTTCTTATAAGTTGCTCTATACAATTGTAAATGAAATTTTTTTATAAGCTAATTTTTTATAAGCTAAATTATTTAGTAAAAATGCTCATATTTCGTAAGATATTTAACATTTTTGCATTCCGTTTGCAGTATGCTGTGTCTAATGAAGTATGCCAAATTTTCTGAAAATGGCTTTGCTCTGGGTCTAATACCCCACGTGTTATAATTAAAAAAGTGATATTTTTCGTAATGTTAAAAAAAAAAAAAAAAAAAAAAAAAAAAAAAAGTTATATTTCTGGGGATATATGTGGTAGCCTATTAAAAATTTATACAGATAAGGAAAATTTCCTCTTAATCACATGCTACAGCCAAAATGCATTTCAAGCATTACTTTTTACAGGGTGATTCAAAACATTTTTCTTAGTTTTTTCTTTAATTTTTCTTTAATTTTTTACTGTTCCCCTCCAGGACACTGCTTTTGCTGAAATATATGAGGTATAACGTATTCTTTACGCAACCAAAGTTCCAAGATAATTCCAAAAGAACTTTTATATATTTTTTACAAAATGTACAAATACTTAGTGGTAGGTAGTGTATATAGACTTTTTATTTATTACAATATAAAATAAGTAAATATCTATTTAAAATTTTTTCTTTCCTTTTCTTTTCGTTATAAGTGAATAATTTTTAAAGATATAAGCAATAAAAAATATGCATGCAATATCATCATATAGAAACTAATAAGAATTTAATGAGATGGTACTTTAAAGTATTACCGGAACACAAAGAAAAAAAAATCTGGAGTGACTCCACTCGACTTTCCTAACATTGAGTAATTAACAGTTTTGTAGATAAAGTAAAGAAAGAGTAGTTGTTAAACAAACAAAAGAGAGAAAACCATAATAGAGTGTTTGAGTATTTTTCTCCATCTATTACACGTTGTTTTATTTAACGCTACTGAACTTTGAGCCCATAGATCATAATGACAAAGAAATTTTCGTTGTGTCCCTGTAAAAACTTATAAATGCTACATTCACCAAAATGCTTATAGTTAGTGCAACAGTGATTTATAATACTCATATAAATTTTCAGCTCAATTCAATAAGGCGTTTAGATGCTATCGTAATTTTAAAAATTTAGTCCCATAGGCCATAATGATAAAGAATTTTTCTTTGTGTCCCTGTAAAAAAACTGTAAGTGCTAGATTCACCAAAATCTATACAGTTAGTTCAACTGTGATCTATAACATGTGTACAATTTTTTTGCTCGGATTAATAAGGCGTTTAGACACTATCACATTTTTAAAAATTTGGCCCCATAGGCATAATGATAAAGAAGTTTTCTTTGTGTCCCTGTAAAAAAAACTATAAGTGCTAGATTCTCCAAAATCTATACAGATTGAGTATTTGTGATCTATAATATGTGTATAAAATTTTTGCTCAATTGAATAAGGCGTTTAGATGCTATCGCACTTTTAAGATTTTGCTCCCATAGGCCATAATGATAAAGAATTTTTCTTTGTGTCCCTGTAAAAAAATATAAGTGCTAGATTCACCAAAATCTATAGGGTTCGTACTATGGTGACTTACAATATGCGTACCAACTTTCAGGTTAATCGAACCAAGCGTTTAGACGCTAGCGTGTTCACCCACAGACATACACACATACACACATACACACACACATACATACATCATCGTAAAAATAGTGAAAACGGACTCAGGGGACCTCAAAACGTATAGAAACATCAAAATCTCGAATTAGGATTTTTGACATGATTACAATACTTTCCTCACTATAGTGTTCGGAAAGTAAAAAACTTTGGGGGGAAAAATACACATTCAATAATGATAATTTTTTTTTTTTTTTTTTTTTTTTTTTTTTTTTTTTTTTTATCATTTATATATTTTTACTAAAACTTGATAGATTTTTTAGGTGATATATAAAGTAATTATTCAAGTGAAGATAATAAAAATGACAACCGTACACAATAACAGAACGCTATAAAATCCTTTCTTGAACGTAAACAGGTTCATGGAACATCTAGTGCCATATTGTGAGATTTAAGTGAAAGAGATACGTTTGATTCTTATGTGTACCTTTGATGTTCTTTTCATAAATTCTAGTTTATACACTGCTTAATCTAATGTCACTTTAAAACAAGAACGAAAGATTTTGCAGTTACCATATATTATTAACACTTTCCAACTGCATGCATTCGTTGCATGTCTTAATATTCAATGTACTTTGCTTACTAGATAACACAATGGACAGACGGATGTAAAATACAGCCAGATAAACTAACGGAATTCATAATCACTCGTAAATATTGTTGGAATGCATAAAAAATGCTTAACATAAACGAAAATGAAATTCGACAAATTTTTAACTGTAGTCCTTAATGTAACAGAATAATTTTGTGTGTCTCTATAAGTCTTAATGTTAATCATTACTACATTCTATAGAAAGCATTCCCTGTGCATATGAATGAAAAATGTCAATTTCATTATGATTTGTGCAAAATAAAGGTATTAAAGTGTGGTTTATAGAAATAACTCTCATAGAACGCAATGCTTTCAAATTTTTTTCGATATTCCTGTACATAAATTAATGGTTGCATTTATTCGATTTTATTTCGGGAACATTCCGTAGTAAACTTGAATAACGTATATCAGTTTCAAGAAATTCCATGAATATTTACGTAAGTTCGGAAGCGGATAGATAGACAGACAGACGGCAGAAAGACAGGCATGTAACCGGTATGATCACTCAAGCATAGGTAGAAAGTGTTAAAAACAATTAATGTAAACGAAAAAGCAATTTCAGTAATTCCCAATTTTAATCATTAATGTAACTGAGTATTTTTGTATGGGCCTGGAAATCTTAATGCTAATCATACTACATTCTATAGAAAGTATTTTATTATGCATATGTATTTTAATGTCAATTTCATTGTGATTTATCTAAAATAAAAGTGCTGAAATAGTATTTATTGAAATACCTCTCAAAGGGTGCAATACTTTGAAATTCTTTCGGGTGTCCCTGTAGACAAACCAGTGGTGGTATTTAAATCATTTTCAATAGGGAACATCCCATAGTGAACGTGAACAACGTATATCAGTTTCAAGCAATTCCTTGATTAATTATAGGAGTTACAATGCAGGCAGATGGACAGACAGACAAACCGATGTCATAAGCACTTTTAAATTTGTTGGAAAATGCTAACAAGGGTAAAGAAGAATTTTGTGACGTTGTAATTTTGAATTTTGTAACTTCTTCATGTTTATGTCACTATTGTAATATATATATATATATATATATATATAAATTTTCCATACAGGAAATATTTTTAAGTGTTCAAAAGTATGAAATGTTAAAAAAAAAAAAAAAAATATATATAACATAGAAGCATAAAATAATATATTCAAATACGTCTTTTCTACAAAAGTAGTGAAAAATGTAATTATACATATCTTTCAGAATGTTAAGGTACAAACAAAGCTTTCTTATCAATTTGCTGGATCTTGTATACCAGAGTGAACACCAGCCTTGTTAGAAGCATTATCATAGCCTTGACTTCAGCACACTTTTATGTTCAATTCTTCATCATTAATCTTAGCTCACCAAATATCAAAGTTTTCTGTGACCTCGAAAAACCAAATTTTGTCTTACTAAAAACATGGGAAGATCCAATAAGAGATGCAAAATATCATTCCGCTTTTTTCTTTCCATTTCTCAATTAGTTTGTCCAACAGTATCAATAGTTTTATTTAGCTTTAGCCTTGGCGGTAAAGTTTTTTACTTTTTAAGATTTTTTAGGTGATCTTCAAAAATCTCATGCTGCAATACTTTAGTTTTCACTAATTTTAAAATTTCATTATAAATTTTGATACAGCAGCATCTTTTTTGACAGTAAAGAATCTGCAACAAAAAGTGTAATAAACTATATAGTTCCTTAGAACATTTTCATCATTCGAAAGACAAACAAACAGACGAACATTTTCTAAAAACGACCAAGTTGTGTTCTGGACACATTTTAAAACGTACAGTCGACAGCAAAAGTATCCGAGCACTAGCCAATAATTCCGATATCAAAAAAGTACACTTAATATTGTTTTGTTAAATAAATCCTTGTCGAATCATGTTCTAGTTCTCGGATACTTTTGTTGTCGACTGTATAAATCCATCGAAAACTGGAATTTGAATTTTTTACGAATCCAACGTTATCTTCTATTGTGTACAGGAGAAAATAAAAATACCAAAAATCAATAAAAAGTATCAGAAACATTAATTAAAGGAAAAGAAAAAGTATTTCTTCAAGAGCCTTCCCTTACACTTCTTCACTTAAACTTATAGCATGAAAAGCGTTGAAATAAGTTTTAAGCTTGATTCGGAAGCCTAATCAAATAATGACATGACAACTTCACCAGATACCTATATTAAAAACTTCTTTGGTGGACCCTTTTGACCAGAAGTCCGAGACCCCCCCCCTCTTCTCCCTCAGATACTAGTTTTTAATTGTAGCTGAATACATTTATTTACAGTGTGTAACAAAACTATAAGACCATCCAAAATATCATTCATTTTAATAGTCCACTGCATAAAATGAATAATTTTAAAACATTGAAGCAATTGAAATGAGTTATATTTTCTCAAATAAATCATTAAAGGAAAAAAAAATAGAGTTAGTTTCACACAGCAAACGATTATTTGAAATATCGGTGTAACATAAATATAAGACTACTTACTTTTTTATTGAAAATCATTTGAGTTTTCAAATTTATTTAATTTTTTATTTCAAAATTGCAAGTAAACTGTAACTTTATATTACATCACAAAAAAAAGTGCAAACGATAATATTATAAAGAAAAATAGAATTCAATTTGTTTGTCTTTATAAGGAAATTCACAATGCCGCGCGGGAAAAAATTATTTGAGCTAGACGTTCGGAAAGTTTGGTTTTATAAGAGATCTGGAAAATCGGAACGTGAAACAAGTAAGGTACTTAAACGTTCTAAAACTGCTATTCACTGCACAAAAAAATTGCAGAAAATTTTACAGGTTTTTGCCCGTCCGCAAAAGTTCCGGCCAAATACCCATTAATTAATATTTTCCCCCTAATTTCACATTTTGTATAGCATTTTATATACAAATCAATTTTTGTATTATTCTTTCGAAGATATGTACAGCAAATAATTAATGAAAATTACTATAAAAAATAGTCGTAAATGATTGCATAGAACCTTGTGGTATAGCGGAAAATATGAAGTCATATCAGAAAATACGAGTCTGCCCATTTTATAGGTAAGAAACGGTCTTGACCGTAAAAATTAAGTTGGCGAAGACAGGTAAATTTACGTGTTTTTTTTAATAGTGTTCATAATGTTTTAAGTAAAAGAGATTTTTATGAAAAATATAAAAGATCTGAGAGGAAGAGTAAATTATCAGCTCGCGATAATAGATAAATTTTCAAGCTTGCAACGAAACAGAACTTGTCTACTCGTAAAATAACACAGCAGGCAAGTAAAACTATTTCCCATATGACAGTCTGGCGCACTTTAAGATAAGATTCAAATGTTGCTCTTCGGAAATTAAAAAGAAAACCAAGGCTCTTAAAGCATTATAAAGAAAAAAGGCTGAAGTGGGCAAAGGAGGTCATGACCTGGGATGCTACTTGGGAAAATATTATTTTTTCGGACAAAAAAAATTCAATTTGGATGGCCCGGATGGTAATATTTACTACTGGTATGATTTACGAACGGAACCTCGGAATTTCTTCAGTAGGCAGATGGGTGGTGGCTCTGTAATGGTGTGGGGAGCTTTTGCATATGATGGGAAATGTGACCTGCAACGAGTTCCTGAAAAAATGGACTCCAGTTGTTATCAAGAACTGCTTTACCAACACCTTATACCTTTTGGTCCATTTTTAGGAGGGTCAAACTAAAAATTTCCGCAAGACAACCCGCCATGCCATGTGTCTAAATCAACTAAAAACTGGTTTCAAAAAGTAAGAATCGAGGTCTTAAGTTGGCCAAGACGTAGTCTAGACATGTATCCCTTAGAAAACTTGTGGGGTCATTTGGCTCGTCAAGTGTATGCAAATAACCGTCAGTATGATTCTGTATACGAATTGGAAGTAGCTGTCATAGATGAATGGGACAAAATTCCCAAATCTTTGCTCGAAAACCTCTTTAATTCAATGAAAAATCGAGTATTTGAAGTTATTCCGGAAAATGTGGATCAACATCCTTTTAGTTTTATGAAAATAAATTGTTTTAACCAAATGGTCTTATAATTTTGTTACAGATATTTGAATGGAAAAATTTAAAATTGTTGGTAAAAAAAATAGTATATTTAAATATCTCTTGAAAATAATATGCATATGTTTTATATTTCATTTATTCACATCAACTTAATTAAATAAAATATATACACTGCTGTTTGTAAAAATTGCAACACCATGAAAGAATGCGAATATCAGAATGATATTTATTGGGCACATACATTAAAGTAGGAAGAACAATTGATTAAAATATCCGGAAATTTGGAGTATAAATATACTGAGAAAACAGTACATATAGCAGCGACCTCTGTGAGCAATAGAAGCACTTATCTGCCTAGGCATTGAATTAAACAGTGATTGGATGACATGTACGGGTAGAGCACTTCATGAAGCTTCAACACGATGCCACAATTCATCGATCGTAGTTACTGGTGATGGTGAGTCGGGGGGGGGGGGTGACAGTCGCTTTTTAACGATTAAAAAGTCATTTTCTTTGCGAGATCAAGAAAACGCGCTGGCCAGAGCAACAGTCGAACATATTCTGCATCAAGGAATGTCCAGACAATACGGACAACATGCGGTTGTCCATTGTCCTGTATAAATATTGAGCTTCGGAGACCTTGAATATAGGGCCGAGCGACGGGCCTTAACTCGTCAGAAATGTAACGGCTAGTATTCAGAGTGGAGGAATAAAAACAAGAGGTGATCGAGACGTGTATCCGATGGTATCGCATACCATCACTCCAGGTGGTGACACAGTATGCGACTACCAAAATTTTGATTTTCCTCAAAACTGCATCACTGATATGGGCGCCTTTAATGTGTGATAAACGACGAACATGGACGAAGGAATGACGTGAAATTACCTTTCAGACAAATCACAATCCTGTTTACAGCACAAAAATTGCCTTATCCGTATTTAACGGCATCGTGAATAATGCACATTGCCAGCTGGGATTCGGCATCGTCACGCTGTCCATTAGCTACAGTGATGGTATGGGGTCCCATTGGATACACGTTTCGATTACTTCTTGTTCGAGTTCCCGGCACTCTGAACAGCAACCATTAAATTTCTGGTGAGTTAAAGCCAGCCCCTCTGCCCTATATTCAAGGTCTGCGTAGTTCAACATTTACGCAGGATAACTCACGACCGCAAATTGTCTGTATTATCCGGACCTTCCTTTATACAGAATGTGTTTAACCGTTGCTCTTACCAGCGCGTTCTCCTGATCTCGCACCAATGAAAATGACTGTTTAATATTTGGAAAGCGAGTGGCCCTCAACCACTCACCAGTAACTACGATCGATGAATTGTGGCATCGGGTTGAAGCTTCATGAAGTGCTCTACCCGTACATGTCATCCAATCGCTGTTTAATTCAATGCCTAGGTAGATAAGTACTGTTATTACTCCCAGAGGTTGCTGCTATATGTACTGTTTTCTCAGTACATATTACTCCAAATTTTCTGAAAATTTAATCAGTTGTTCGTCCTATTATAATTGTATGTGCCCAATAAATACTATTCTGATATTCACATTCTTTCATGGTGTTGCAATTTTTACAAACAGCAGTTTTTATATACACTAAGCGACAAAAAAAAAGCCGCACTTGGATATTTTCCTTTTCGCCTTCTACAACCACCAATTTTATCATTTAAAAAGCACATTTTCGAACAAATTTTATTATGTTATCATCCACATACACTTTAGCTTTGAGTACAGTGTTAAAAACAAAATGCAATTGTCAGAAAAATTGTATTTTTTGAAATTATTTCAAAAATGGTAAGAATAAGGCAGTTAACGATACCACAAAAAGTATTAATTTTTGAATGAAAATCAAAAAATATATTAATACGTGAGATGGCAAAATAATTATATGTTAACGAAATATTGATAAAAAGGTTTTTAGCAAGATATAAAATTTTTTGGCAGTTTAAACTGGAAATTTGGTTTTAGGCGGCTATGTTGCTCATCCAAGCGAGATGACCGTAAGTTAAAAATCCATTGCTTATAAAATCGGTTTGTATTACATTTAGAACATAAAAAAGATTTAGAAAAAGTGTTTAGCACTATAATTTCTTTAACTACGGTACAGCAACTATTAAACAAAGCAGGTTTAAATGAGAGAAAATTTGAAAAAATTCCATTCTTAGTGAATAGAATTAGGAAAGCAAGACCTCAAATGGCTAAAAAAATAAAAAATATATTAGTTAATTATTGGGCTGAACTGGTTCTCTTTGATGAGTCAAGTTTAATTTATTTCGAGCTAAAGAAAACAAGCAGATCTGACAACGAAATTATGACTGACTTAATGAAAATCGCACTTTTAAGACAGTGACGCATTCTCCGTACATTATGGTACGGAGGTGCATAACTTTTCAAACAGTTGGGTAGATTTTTATGCTCAAAAGATCAACTAACTCGAAATAAAACACAGTCTTCATAAAAGTGGTACCGAACCGACTATTTTGGAGGTATCTTGGACATTTCCATAAACAGCACTTCACGATGAAAATGTACCTTACTACACGGCGTCTGTGGTAAATTTGTTCACTTCAAATTCTCAAAATTTCCTATCCATTCCCACGAGAACCCATTATTCTGTAAGTATTCATATCTTTTTTCACTTTAAGTTAAACCCCATAAAAGATATAGTAGAATTTCTTCTTTACCAGACATGGAAATAGTCCTAATCGCGATCCGCTCGAAAATGTTTCGTCTAAAAAAAGGCGGGGGAGAAGGGAGAGGATTTAAAATGTGCAGCCTATAACTCTGCTAGAACTAGAAAAAAATATTTGTGATATTTAGCACATTGAAATTTCTGATATTTATATTAAAACACTGTATAAAACTATGCCATTGCGCATTAAAGCAGTAATTCCATGTAAAGGTGGAATTAACCCAATGCAGAATACATATTTTTAACAAAAAATTGCTTAGAACTAACAAATAAATAGTTTTATTTCATATATTAAAATATAACTTGTTTATTTCATATAACAAATCATAATGGAATACAAAGTGTATGGTTATTGCATTATGTTCTAAAAGAAAGTTTTATGCAGATTTTTAAAATGTACTTCCTAAAGTGCAATAAAGCGAATTATTAAATCGAAAATGTACATAGTTATCATTTCATCACATTGGTATTATGCAAACAAGACAGTTTTATTTGTTTCAAACATTAATTTTAAAGTTATTACAAATAAAATATGTATAAGTCATTTTTTCTGCAGTGCGGTTTTTTTTTGTCGCTTAGTGTATATACATTTATTATAAAAATCGCAAAATCTACAGTGGTCTTATAATTTTGTTACACACTGTAATTTTAATATGGTTTAGTCAGAGCTTAAAGGTATATTTATTTAAAATTTTATGTGCATTTGCTTTATTTTTTAATAAATTTTATAAAATGTTAGTTTCAATATATAAAACTTTTTTCTCGTAAATACGAAATATGGACATATATTACTCTAAGCCTTATAACTCTATTTTATGAACTTGTGCATTCTTGCTTAGTTTTATTCAAGAAGCTTGCCAATAGAAACGGGGGCTTGTATGAAAACTTAAATTTCTTAAGTTTTGTTGGAATGCAACAACTGGTTTAAACTGTTTCTAAGATAATAAATTTTAAATTATTAAACATTTTTACAAGTGTAAATATCTTCTCTGTGACAAATGGTTGAGAAAATAGCCGTTAGTCACCTACTGTACTGAACACCTTTATATATTTACAATAAAATATAACAATAATAATAATAATAGACTGCTAATTGAAAATGTTTCATTATTAATAATAAAAATGTTTTGCATTAAGAATTGTTACCCTTACTGTTATTGATATCTTGGTTAATTTCGCATAAAATATTACACGAGTGCGACTCAAAATAAGATTATAAATCATTAGACAACCTACATCTTAGAAGTCTCCAGAAAACAGAGAAATCTTCTCTCCTCAAAAATTCTGTACAGCTGTCTCCCTGTCCCACACTGAATTTCCACAAGTTGCACGCACATCGCAAATTCAATAGCCAAGGAGACATTTTCGGAAACTTTTCAGTGTAAAGTTATGAATAAAATCCTCCCTCCCCTTCCTCACCACACAAACATAAGGTTTTCTGGAAGAGTCAGAACACGGGGAAATGTCGTGCTAGATTCATCTGTAGAAACTCCGACATTTTTGGCGAACAACTTTAGTAATCTGGTCGACATGTAGTACTAAATAAACAGAAGCGTGCCTGATATTCTTATTCTCGCGTGATGGCCGTAAGATCGGTGGCAGTCATAAATGAATTACAGATGACAGTCGCATATCAGTTGGTATTGTTTAAGGTCTTCATAAGTGTAGTGTTCCCATGAAAGGATTCGTCTGCTTAGGCGAAATCTTTTGATCGTATGGCTTCGAATCTTAGTTTGTGTTTTGAACGATTTAAACTGCGCGGAAAACAGAAAGTGATATGCAGCGTAATTGTTTAGCTTTTTATGCTAAATGAATAAAACAAACAGATAACAAGTTCAAAACCAGAAAGAAAAATGCATTACCATTTCTGAATTGCCCAAACATATGAAAGTAGATAAAAAATGCGAAAGGGTTAGAAAACACCAAAATACAGAAATGGAATTTCGCGTTTTTTTTTTTTTACCTGCCACAATTTTTAGTAGTGATCACTACCCTGTTTAATTACATTATATTTCTGTAAAATTACAATACAAAATTGTGACTAGAAATATTGGTAGCACAAATAAATAAATAAAATGAAATGAAAATAAGCAAAGAAAATAAATAAATAAATAAAAATAAAATAAAGAAAGAAAATACATAACAAAATAAATGAGTAAATAAGTAAATAAAAAAAGCTGAAATATTATTTTTGAAAGTAAAATATTCTTCACTAAAGAATGAACTTCTTTGCATGGAAGTTTACATGAGTGTACAAAACTGTTTATTTCAGTTACGGAAGCCGATATACATTTACAATACTGAATTAATGAACTGGTGTACAACCAATATTTAAACTTAAAGACTTCTTTACATACCGTAAAATTAACGAAAGCACTATCGGTTTCGAAAGGAAGTGGCCTTTCTTCTTCAGGTGCAAAGCACTTGCTATTACCTTGATAAGTGTCAGTCATAAATAAATTACAGATGATACTAGCACGTGTTTTTCACCTGAAAAAGAAAAGCCACATCCTTTCGAAGCCGGTAGTGGTTTTATTAATTTTATGGTATGTGAAGAAGTTTTTAAGTGTAAACAAATTTAATGGCCATGACCATGGGAACGGGATGATAAAACAAAATAACCTAGAAAATATTTTCAAAATACAGTAACTACTTCAATAAAAAGTAAACTATTGACTTATGTAGAAAAGAAATATATGTAAATTGGTATAAATTTTGCAGTCAATGATTTTTATTTCAAATTATGTTGTTCAGTCGATAGCCATCGATATCAAACAATTCTTCTATACATATATATTTTTCTGTTAATGTCTTATTGAATTTAAAAATAATAAATTTGTGACGTTTTAAACTGATTTAGCTATTGTATCACAAAAAAAAAAAAAAAAAAAATAGGCGTTTTGGTCGACATGAAGGTTTAAAAGCAGAAGCATAGCATTATTGTTTTTTTTTTTTTTTTTTTTTTTTTTTTTTTTGGTTTCTGTATAAGAATTACGAAATATTAATAGTAGAAGTAAGTTAAATAGAGGTGATATTCTTACATTGATAGTTAAGAATTCTTAAGTGGACTATTGTGATAAAGAGGCAAAGAATATATTGAACATATCTATTGAACATTTTATACTTCAAGACAGAAAATAATAATTACAAATATTTACACTTGTTTGTTCCACATGAATACGATAAAATGTATAGGACAAAGGCGAATAAATGAAATCTGTTTCGAAATTGTCACAGAAAAACACATAATGAATTAACAAAATAGGATAGGCTAAAAGGGACATTTGTCTCTCGTTGTCATGAAGCATTCATAATCTCAAACTGAGAACTATTCTACAAAAGAAAAATATATCTCTTCATGGTAAAAGGCATTTATGTTGAAAGAAATCTTTTATCTGAAACAATCAAATATAAAATGCAAATGATGGTTACTTATTAATCAAAATTGTTAATTAAAATGTTTAAATGCGTAGTGTTCGAAGGAAAACATTTAAATAGTGCAGAAAATTTTCTTTGAATAGTATAGCTTTGAATTTCGGTTATTGTTTTAAATGCCGTACATTGTAGTGAAGAAGGTGGAAAAAATATATTTTTACTTTGTGTGGCATTGTTTATGATATTATAATTTTAAATTTTGGAAAAATTAAAGAATATATAGAAATAACAGCACAATAGATAAAAAAAAAAGAAAAAAAAAAAAAAAAAAAAAAAAACTCCAAAATGGACACAAAATATGACATATTTTATTTTTATTATTTAAATGTTTTCGAAAATGAAAAAAACAGTTGTAAAAATCTATCCTTTAAACAAAGGTTTGATGAATTTGAGATTGTGTGTTGAACTTTTTGTACTGTAAGGAAGGCGAGTTCGCATGTACATTTTGGCAATTAGAAAATACACTGAAAAAAAAAAAAAAAAAATCAAAGAAAACTTACTTCAAAGCTGATTCAATAACTGAATCAAGACTTCCAGAACTAGTTTACGAAGAAAGGAAATTTACAAAGCTGTTAACACTTTATTTTAAACTGTTGAAATTTCCTCGACGTTTATGTAATCTTTTTCTCTGGAGAGACTGTAACATATGAAATGTGTAAAACTATAAAGAATAAGGAATATAACTGTGCTGTCGCACGAAATGATACAGAATTATTCTAAGCTGCATTTATACGCAGTATTACTAGATTTGGGGACTTTTTTTACCCAATATCTACCACTAAATTTTAATTGCAACTGTTATTTAATCACTTTGAAGGTTAATCGTCTGTTACATATATGAAATATCACTTCCCAAAATTATTCGTGACTATTGAAAAGCCCCCAAGTCTGGCAACAGTGTTCATAAGCATGAAATAATTCTGTATATTACCTAGTAGCGTAAGTGCACCAGTGATTCACACTTTTAGAGCAATCTCTGGTGTTTTTAATGTTCTAGTCATCAGAAAATATTTTTAGAAATCTTAAGTTAGTACATATGGTATGAAATACATTCAGAACCACATATATGTTAAAATACAATACATTTGATAACAATTATTGTTTTTTATTTGACATCTACTCGATGTTCCAATAATTGACATTGCCAGTTTTTTATTTTATCAGTAATTGGCCCCCTATGTTTCAGTGTTTGACACTGCTAGTTGTTCATTTTACTAGTTATTAGCACCCTATGCTCCAGTGTTTGACATGAAATGTTAAAGTTCTTATATATAAAATATATGATTTCATTATTTTTCTCATTTATTAATTATTTCGGGATAGATGTCAATTACTGGAGCATGCCAATCACTGGAGCGCCTACCCTACCATGAATTACTTTTTTCCTATGAAAAAAAAAAAAATCATTATTTATATAAAATATATATGTAATTTTTAAAGAACTTTAACTATCTAGGAAATATGATATGGAAGAGGTGACAGTCACAAAGGTATTATTGATGGTTTTAGCATATCAGTTGACAAAATTTTTATATTTGTTATGCTCTGGAAAAAAGTTGTAACTATGTCTTGTTGACAATAAAGCTTAAATATCATTTTAATTTCTCAAAGTATTTATCATAAGTGAACGAATGTTTATAGTTTTAAAGTCGTAAGTATTATTCTGCAAAAATAATTGGAAATATTAAATTAATATTAGTCGCAAACATTTGCTTTTAAGTCACCAGGGGCTTTTTGCTCTGAAAATTGAAACATTTAAGCAGTTTTTGCCCTTAGCGTTATTTTCTGTAAAATACAAAAGATAAAAAACACAAGACATATTTTGGCATTAATTTTTAATACGAAAGACTTTCAATTCGACAGCAAGAGTTTAAGAAACAAATTTTGTCATTTTTGTTCACAGTGTACTTCGTTGTTTAAAATCTAAGGAATTTTTGAAGCAAGTATAGAGACAGAAAATTAAAAATAACCGATATTTTATACTATTAGAGAAAATAGAAATTAATTCGAAAAAATGGAATAGTGTTATCAACCTCCTTCTCCTTTCATCAAAACAGTTCGACAAACGTCTTTAAATTTCCACGTCAGATATAAAAATATTTAAGATACAAGTGACTCTCACTCAAACACAAAATGATTGATATCAAAATTAATTGGCAATAGTTTATTTTTAATTTTTTGTTAGAATTTCCCTATCTAACTTGGTACCGTTTTTAAGAAATTATTATACTCATTATTGAAGTCAATTTTTTTTATTTATTTGATTTGATTGATTTAAGTTTTTTTCTAACGCATTTTTCTTAGTATAAAAGTTAAGATTGTTATTCTATGATGTTTAAGATATTTATTTTGAGTGTTAGTGCATTTCGGTTAAACTAATGAACTAGTTATTGTTACATCAGGTAATATATGTGTAGCTTTCCGAATTGTTCTTTGAATAACCCCATAAAAACTGTTCATCCGAGTGTGGTGTTTTAATAGATGTAAATCTAGATATTTGTATCCTTTTTCTGCTTCCCAACACTCGTAGGAAACGAAACCCTTATTTTATGCTACTGACTTTGATAGGGTCAATTTTCCAAAGATAATAATCTGGTGCACCATTCCCACTATTTTCCCTTACACTACTAGATTTAGAAATAATTTTATTTGGTATGTACATGAGAGGTACTTATGTTCTTAAAAGAAAAGGCACTTATTATGCAAGAAAATATATTTAAAGTTATTTAGAGAACTTTTACTTATACAAACTCTTTAAAACTTTCTGATTTGCAAGACATAACCTTTTAAATATCCTTTATATCTATTTTATGAAAGAATATTCGAACTGTAAAAATAATTATCTAAAACGCAATTATTTCGTTCAGCTAAAATTCCTTTAAAGAAACATTCATAGTAGAGTTTACCTATGTCGAGAAAAATAAACATTAAAATCCAATGTGGTAAGCAAACTATAAATAATTGAATCTAAAACATGGCAATCTGCTCCAGTGGTAAATTCACCTTGCATTTTCTAACTCATTTTCATCAAAATGGTTCAAATGAAGGTAATAAGCGAACATAGCACGTTTTGCTTATAGAATGTTTTCAGAAGCCATTTCGTGCGGCAATCAAGCAAAAGCTTCTACTTTTCCAATTTGGTCGACAAATGCAGCGTCTTTTCAAAATTTGAAAGGTCCATTTCTCTCCTTGGGCATTTTACTATATAAATTAGCACATAGCCTTTACTTTTTCTTCGCTTCTTATAATCAATGCTTTTTTTTTTTCTTGCAGCGCGTATTTGTAAAAGCATATTAATAAGTTTGTGCGAACAATTAAGTCACTAAGTTTCCCAAAATCGGCAAATTATGTTGTGAACGTCATGGTAAGGTGTTAGAAATCACATTCAACCACTAATTGCTCTCCGCAGTGCCTCCATTTATGTCGGCGATATAAAGAAATGTTTAATGAAACAGAAAGCCCGACCATTTCCCTTCTTGATCGCTTTTAATTATTTTTCCTAATTACCGACTAATGGTTTTAAATGGCATTTCAAAACATAAAAGACGGCAGGAAAAATCACAATTTTCGGTAATGATATCGACTAACTTTAAAGCCCACTCTGAAAAATGAGGCTTCAGAATGCACTAAAGGTGATTTCTATTTGCAAGTATTCATTAAAACATACTTAGACAGAAAACTGCAGCTTATGCGCAAGTTCGTATTGATGGTAAAAAGTTAAATGGTTTATGAGCACTTATTTTAACAATAGTAATATTGTGTAAAATTTATAGTTAGCTCTAATAAAAACAAAATTGCAAAACCACTAAATACAACCCAAATTATGCTATTTTTGTTGACAGAACAATAATGACAGAACTTTTATGCCATTTCCGTTCAAGTATACAGAATAATGTTTTCAATTTAATCCTTTTTAGTTCTAAATTTTTTTTCATAAATTTTTTCCTTATATATAAAAAATAATACAAAAAATCTATCCAATTTTACATATAACAAATTATTTGATTACATTAAAAATACGTTCTTAATTAAAGTACTTTAAACAGCCCTGCAAACATGTTATATTAATTTCACATTTTCTATCTCATGAAATGAAGAAGTGTTTGGTCTGCAAAACTATTATTGTATTATTAACACTCCGCATTATATGTATAGCCTTGTACCCATTTCGCACCTGATACGTGTTTGGAAAAAGGTTTTGCTAATACAATACAATAGTTTCGATTCGTCTCACATTAGTTTTAAAGTAAAATTTTGATTATAAGTCAATAGCAGTAGTAATTTAAATAAATAAATAAATTTTTTTTTATAAAACGAGCTGAATAATAACTTTAAAAAAAAAATGATCATTCAGAAAAAAATATTTAAGTAAAAGTTTTCATATGTAACAGTTTTACAAAATTTGCACAATCCCCCAGTCAGAATATTTTAATACAAATTAAATGTGACAAAAAAGTTAATAATCGCCAAAAAGTTCAATTTTGAAACCTTCAATAATTTGTTAAATGTTATCTTTAAAAATGTGAACCTTTTTGAAAATGTCTTCTAAAAGATAAAATTCAATTTTACTAATTAAAATATTTTGAAAATGTCTGTTTTTAAGACCCTCTCAATTCACGTGATCCTACTTGACATATAAATTGTTGTTAACTGCTATATTTGTAATTGTAGACTCTATATATATTAATAATTTTTATATAATATAATTAATGGAATTATATGTATTTAAAAAATACTTTACACATATATGACATCATATAAATTGTGTATAATAAACAAAATCTGTTAGACTTAACTATGAATGTATTTGGGATATTTTGTGTCATAACAACACTATGAAATAAAATCTAGCGAAATAAATTTCTCATCAGAATTCTAAAGAAAAGGAATCAATGAAAAGAAAGAGCAGTAAAATAGAAAAATTCTGAATGAAACGTGAAAGAGAAAACGCAGTCTAATAAAATTTTTATTTTCCCTTTCATTTGAGAAGTTCAAATAGACAGGATTATTTGCTATCCCAGCTCGCGTGAGTTCATTCGAATTGAGTTGATATCAGGGCGGGATTCAGTGGGTAAACGTGTCAGAAGAGGAATTACAAGTGGTGGAAAGAGTCATTAATTTGTGACTCATTAGAAAGAGCAGCGAGTGACGTATTCCTTCCCTTTTATTCCCTTCAAAAATGACAAAATACTTGATGAAGCAACAAGTTTGCATTTAATTGTTCAAATTCGTTTATGACGTAAACAAAATATTTCATTTGTTATTTTCGATGTTTTACAAAAATCGCATTACGTTTATTAAATGCTTTTGTTAAAAAGAACCTTTAAGGAAAAAGTAGTTTCTATTATATTCATTCGTTGAAAAAGTAAGTCTTCTATCGTTAAATAAGGTATGAACTATTACCGACAGAGTTTGTAGAAAGTAGTTTATTCTGTTGAGAAAGTATTAAATGCAAGAACGTATGTTTGTAAGGTGTAAAAATTGCACATATAATTTTCATGCTAGATAAATGCGAAAATGAGATCAATCGATAAAAGATGAACAAGGTATATATTACATACGTACAGTATGCAAAATAATTATTTGTAGACTTCATTTTTTAAAATTATAATAAAATAAAATAAAAGATGCAAGCAAACAACAATGTAGTTCATTAATTTAATGCATTATAATAACATTAAAAAAAAAATAATAATAATAATCAATTTGTTACATTTTAACAGAGAAATATGAAAATATATAATGCAAAAAAAAAAAAAAAAAAAAAAATTGTACTCTTCATTAGTGTGCTATAATTAAGAAAAAAATAGTTAAATAACACAAATTAATACTTTGCGTGAAGTTTTTTGGCTTTAACCCCTTCGGTCCCCATGCACATTGTAATGTACATAACACTTTTCGTGCTGTATTTTATGCTGTATAGGTTTAAACTTCGTTTCAACACCTAATGTACCTACAAGTGATCATCTAACATGAAAGAATAACGTCTATAACGCCATCTGATTTTTGTGTGTTGAGTTATAGTGCTTCTTATGTGAGTAGTTTGAAATTTGAATGGCCGTGACAGCAGTAAGTAGCAAATATTGTTAGTTTTTCGTTCTTATTTTTTCAAATGAGTGTCAAAACATATACACATCACTAAAGTATGTATGGGTCTACGTAATAATGAAATTGTACAAAAGATATTTACTTTGGCTTCGTATTATAACCTCTATAAAAAATATGTACATCTTAATGTACATCCTGTCCCAATCAGTGGAAACACTGTACAAAGTTTTCGATTTGAATTTTTTGTGAGTAATAGTTAGACATACAATTCTTGAAAATATTTTTGCAGATTATTTTATCCTTCAAGATGATTAAGAAACTAAATAAATCTAATTTAGAAAATGAAAAATATGTAGATAAACTATTAGAATTGTTGGAAAATGGGGATGATTCGGATATTGATGACATAGAAGAAACTGAACATGAAGTTGGTGAAGATGAAAGAGTAAGAGGAGAATGGGAAGTTGAGGAAATCGGAGACAGTAGAGAAGATGAAATTTTAAATCCAGAGCCCACTACAGAAGGTTTTCGAAATAAGAAAAGAGTACGATGGAGGAAACAAACACCCGATGTACCAAAATTCGAATGGATAGAGAATGACAAAATTGGCGATTCTATTGTATTGGATCCTATGCAGTATTTTTCTAAATATATAACAGATGAAATTTTTGAACAGATGGCCGAATGTACAAACATATACGCACTTCAACAAGGACAAACTCGATTCAAACCAACAAATGTTATTGAAATTGAAACTTTATTTGGATTACATATTATGATTGGATGTCTAAATAAGTTCCCACGCATACGAATGTACTGGAATTTCGTATGCACGTTTCCAAAAGTTTAATTTATAAGAACAAGCTTGTAAATGTAAAGAAACGTGGTCGTCCTTCAAAAAATGAAGGAGAAATTACACCGGACAGAAAAAGAAAATTTCGTTGCTGTGAGAAAAGACCAATAAAAGAAATTCAACACGATAATGTGGACCATATGCCCCAAATCGATGATAAAAAAGAAGCAACATGATGCAAGATGCCATTATGCAAAGGAAGGACACATTTTTATTGTGACAAATGTCGTGTCCAATGGTGTTTAGTAAAAGAGAGGAATTGTTTTGAAAGATTTCACAGAAAATAATAATTATATATATATAACTGCTTATTCAAAAGCAATTATTTATAATATAGTAAGAGAATTTTTTTTCATACAAATATCACTCAAGATCTCCTATGCTACAAATTTTGAATAAGGACCATATGTCCATTAAAATGTACATTTAAAAATTATATATAAATGAGTAAATATTTTTGTAAAAAGTATATTGTTGCTTTCATTCACATGAATTAAGTTGATTTTAGTATAAAAATAATTTTTTCCTAAACGACAAAAAATTCGGGTCTGAAGGGGTTAATGACTGCTTCAAGGCGGTGAGGCACAGATTCATTTAACTTTTGTAACGATTGGCTCTGTGTTATTCCATGCTTCAATCAGAGCTTCTTTTAAACTGTTTTTACTTGTGATATACGTTTTCCGAATTTGTGCATCCATAAATTTTCCGTTGGATTCAGATTTGGAAATTGTGGAGGGTCGACCAGACGCTGTCGAACATTGTAGAGTAACCATGTCCTAGTGACCACAGTAGTATGCTTCAGGTCGTTATCCTGCTGAAAGTGGATAATTCGCTCCAAGCCTAATTTCCTAGCACTGCTTAATAAGTTATTCCGCAACACATCAATAAATATTAAAGCTGTTATTTTAGTGTCAATACAATCCAAATTTCCTACTCCATTTGAAGCCATACACCCCCAAACCATAACATGTCCCCCACCATGCTTCAGAGTTAGGCGTATATGTTTCGGGTCTAAAGCGGTTTTATTTTTGCGCCAAATTTTTCGAATGCTTGGTGGAGAGAAAATTTCAAACTTTCTCTCATCAGAAAAAATCACTGTTTTCGAGAAATCCATTGGTTTATTTCTGTAGGCCAAAACAAATTCCAGGCGTTTTCTCCTGTTTGTTTCACTGATGAATGGCTTTCTCCTTAAGGTTCTACCTTTTAAACCTGCATTGTGTAGAACATTTCTTATTGTTTGAGGTGCTACTATAATATTAGAAGATGTTGCAAGGTCTTCAACAATTTTTTGAGCTGAGACCATAGGATTTTTTCAAAGCTGTTTTCAAAACACTTCTTTTTAACCTTATTGTTAATTTATTGGGACATCCTGGTCTGAGTTTATTTTCGATGCTCCCAATTTCTTCATACTTTTTCACTATGTATCCAACAGTGGTGAATGGTAATTTAATAGCTTTTCTAATTTCTCGGTATGATTTACCACTTTTATGAAGTTCAATAATGCGATTTCTCATGACTACAGATACATCTCTAGTTTTAAGAGTGATTCTCAATTACTTCAAGAACAATGCATATAAAATGTCAGAGATCAAATACTGATACACGGAGTTAACAATTATTTACAGCTAATGTACAATATTCCTTTAAACCATCAACATCATAAATGCAGTACGTACCTTGCTGAGGAAGTGTACATATACTTCTTTTCCAAGAAACTTTACAATTTTTTCGGTTAGAAACTTATTATTTAACTTCATCAAAATATTTTGTTGTTTAATCTAAAACGTACGGTAAATATATTGTATTGCGTCAATTTTTGCCAAAATGTCTGTTTTTATTCAGTTATAAATTAAAAATATTACAGTGTACAAATAATTATTTTGCCAACTGTATATGAATTACATATGTATATATGTTGCATACGTATTTTGATTTCTCACAAATAGTTAGTATACTAAGATATGCGTTGCAAGTTGTATTAGTGTTATATAACATGTATGTATGCGACGTATGTAAAGATTATGTATGCATGAAAAAATGCTTTAAGTAAGAAGTAATCAGTATCGAGGTGAAAAATATACAGCCGGAAAGTATCTTTAAAATTTAGTGGCATTTTTAATTCAAGCGCATTTTCAACTAGAAACAAAGTGCATACGATATAAAAAAAGTGTTATACCTGAAATTTGCAAAATTAGGATTATAAATATTCATATGTATTTTTATATTTAAAAAAATATGTAGTTAGATGTAGGACTGATACTACAAAAGACAAGAGACGTGGTAACATTCCAATTAAATATTTTAAAATTTATTAATACATAGCGGAATGTAAAATGATACTGACAATATATTTTTACTTTCTCTTATCCATATATGGTACAGAAAGTGTTGTTTTAGGTCAAATTTTTGAAACTGAGTTTTTGTTATATTTACACGTTTCGAGGTCCTCTGAATCCAAAAATTATGTTTTTAGCTGTTGGTCTGTGTGTCTCTGTGTGTGTGTCTCTGTCTGTGTGCCTGTCTGTTATCAGTATATCTCAAGAACAAATAATGAAATCTAAACTTGGTATTCCAAATGTGTATCATATACGGATGCTCACTTAACTTTTTGTTGAGATAGGGGACACCCAAAACAATTCAAATACATTATGTCTATGGTGGAAATTGCAGCTAAGCAGAGTTTAACATCTACAGACTGTACTAAACCAAATGAAACGAATATATATTTTTTATATGCGTAAAAACATGTTTCATGTAGAATATGGTATGGAAATCTATCACTGTTCGTTAAACAAGGCTACACAAAAGAACTAGATTATAGAGCGACAATGCTTGAAGATAGATGAAAGTGTATTTCAGGTTGTGCTGTGTGTTATTACTATAGTATTATATTTATGTGCACCATGTAGTGTGTACATAACCTTTAGAAGATATACAGGGCTGCCAGTATTTAAGCCATAACATTCTTTTTTTATTGTTAGTGAAAGTGCTTTACTGTAATATTTCACCATACCCAGGAAAGCTGCTCAGGAATTGAATTAATTCCTAATACTCATACGGTAAATAACGTATTTTTTAAGCTAAATATTCATCGCTTGGTTTTATGTATATTTACATGTTTTGACGCTTTCTGAATACCGAAGTCAATTTTTTAATACTTAATCTTTATCTGTGCCGTATGCAGTAAATTAAAAACAAATAATTTCAGGCGATCCAAATGTTGTATTTTGCCGTTAATACGTTTGTAGCTGGGAAAGTTTGATCAAGATTGATAAGTTTCAAAGGAAGTTGTGAAAGTTGTCTTGGTAATTTAAAATGATTTTTTAATTTAATAACAGAGTTGAATTCCATATATAAATGTAGGTACGCAATAATGAAACGGGGGGTGGGGAGAGGGGGTTGAGGAAGGCGGTAGTCCCCCCTCACACAAAATTATTTGTCAAATAAAGCTTTTCCGAAGCCTAATTTGAATTGTTTCAACATGTGTTTACATAACAGTACTTGTTACCTTGCCCTTTAATCTCCAATCTGTATTTATAGTATTAAATTTCAAGGCAAGAGAAAGTCGTGTGAGTGACACACCAGATTACTTATTTTTTTCTGAAGAAAGCATAAAGTATTATTAATTCGTATTTAAACGAAATAGAAAGATTATGTGGAACTAAATAGGCAACATAAACATGGAAAACAAATTATATTTTTTCAATATAATGAATTTCATATTCTCTAATTATACCATGGGAGCAAAATAGCAAGAACGGTCAATATTTTTCTAAATTTTGTAGAATTTATGAAATTATTAGGCTTTTTTGTGGTTAATAATTTCAATAGAAGTTTGTGGTGTAGAATACAGAAGGATTAAAACTTCCTGTGATGATAAAACACTACATACGACACGGATAATAAATTTCAAAGCTATTTTGAACTTTTTGACCAATTTTGTCGGTAGATATTTCTTTTTATGATACCCAAAACGTTCTGCATCAAATTAAGGTGCGGAATATTAGCTGGCCAAAGAGTGTAGCAATATTATATTATCTTCAAACCACTATTTTATATCTTTTGCAGAATTAATCGATGCATTATTTTTCAGAAATTATAACTAAAACCCTAATTATTTTCACCCTTGTTCAGAACTTGCTTTGTGGGAAATTAATAAATATATGTCTATATTGTAAGCCTTCTACAAAAGCAATATTCATCTAAACTCCTGGTGAAAAGAGACTCAAATTATAAGAAAGCCGTCTCAGTGTTGACGTTTGGAAAAAATACGTTCTTTTCTTTTGGAAACTCATGCCAAAATGTATGCATGACGTCGGGATCATTCAAATTAAACTTCTTTTCATTAATGAATATAATTTTAGATCAATTTATTTATTTTACAGATGTTTCTCTACAAGCTAAATGCGAGCTTTTTTGGTGGAGACTGACGTCGTTTTACATATATAAGAATTTTTTCAGCTTTTAATTGATATTTCTATGGTTTATACTGATGCTGGCGTCTTTATCTGCCTTTGATTTTTTTTTTCTGTTAGTATTTTATTTGCTTCTGGGCGAAAAGTCTAACGTCCAGATCGTTCAGAAATAATTCTCGGCCATTCTGCTGGTTTTGTATATTACCTTATGTACTCGGAAGCTGTCGGAAATTAAAAGCAATAGTCTTCCAAAATTTTATTTTATCAGCAATTCTTTGAATGGAGCATCCATTGTCACTGTAAGTTAAAATTTGGCTTCTTTCAATGTCGGAAAATATTCATCTTTTGCTCTTCATCCACATGTTTTCTGAACCGAAACAAAATTTTGGTGTGTTAGAATAAAAGCTTTACATTAGCGGTAAATATTTGTATAAAGCGCATTGCTGCTGTAGTGTTTTTCGTCATTATTTATAAGCCTAAATAATTCATGTTATGTTCCGTTTTTTATTTTATTTGTAACAAGTTCATATGGTCTCCAGGTCATAAGAATAGTTCTAACTTAACTACAGCGTAAAAAGTTTTAATGCTTTTTAAATATAACATTGTATTGAAATTATTTCATTTTCAAGAATTACCCCTTTTTTTTCTAGTACCATCATTTCTCTTCAAAATAAATTGAAAGTGTTATAAAAAATATTTAAAAAAATATTCTAATCCATATAACTGTAAAACATATTAACAGGAATACTTATTCGATGTTCTATTTCTACAAAATTATATTTTGATTAGTAATATTTTGAGTATCATCACTCTTTTAAATATTTAACAATTTGAAATTCTACGAAAGGGAATACTACGCTGAAAGTGTTTTTGGCCTTTTAAAGAAAATCAGTCCTGCTGGGCTTTGCAGAGGTGCTGATATTTTCTTTCTTTCTTTCTTTTTTAAATTATGTTTTCTTTTGTTTTAATTAATTAATTAAATCTTATTTTGTCTTTACCAATTTCCATTTTTTTCATTCTCTTTTAGATAGCTATTAACTCATATTTTAAAATATGTCTAATTTATGTTTTAAAATAGCGTCAGAAAAATTTATTTTATTTTAATGTTTATTCCGTTATCTGGAATGATTGATTTTTCCAATACTATCATTTTTCTAAATTTTCCTCAAAATAAATTGGTTATTTAAAATAGTTTTTAAAATATTCTAAGTGGTGGATAGTATGATCATTATTCGTATTACAAAAATAATCACCCAATGTTCACTGACTACAAGATTCTATTGTAATTGGTGTCATTTTCAATTTCATCATTTCCTGTAAAGACTCAACATTTTGGCATTCCACGGAAAATGTGTGCTAAGCTGAAGATCCTTTCGCCCCTTTTCAAGGCAATCAATTGCTGCTGGGCTTCGCAGAGGCGCAACTATTTTTTTGTCTTTGCCCATTTCCATCCGCTGATATCCTCTGCGGTCATAACTAATTAGTGAGGAATCCTCCCTCCTGAATTGCGTGATTTGTTCCGCTTCCCGAAAACCCCCCCGAGAGAGAATTCGGCTCAATTAATAACGATCCGTTTCGAAGTGACAGTGACAAATGCAGAGTCGAGGTCCCCAAGCGGGATCTGATCTTCCTTTGCAGCAACTGAATTCGGACTCGGTCTTTCAAAGATTTGCAGTTTACTTAGATTTAAAAAAAAAATTAAAACAAATATTTGAAAAAAATATTTTTAAAGTTATTTTAATTTATCTTTTTTTTTTTTTTTTTTTTTTAAAAAAGTTGTTTGAAAGTTATTTAATGATGAAATTAAAAATCTTGAAAAGAAAAAAAAATAGAATTAGCAAACAAAATTAATAGAATATTAGATATAGTAAAAATTTACTTGAATCTGAAATTTGAAAAAATATTTTTTTTTTTTAATCACATAATGATCGTTGACAGGTTTTAAAATGACAGATTTAGAATCAACTTACAATTTCCAAATGAGATATTATATGCATTCTCTGAATAAATGTTTATTCAATTTTTTTAAGATTTGGCGTTTTGTTAAATATATATATATATATTCTGTACACACATAGATATACACACATGCGATCGTAGGATAATAAATCGGATGTTATTATACAGTGTGTCCTAAAAGTTCCAGTACTGAAGCTGATGTATTTTTTATTTACAAAACAACAAACCTTAAAACGGCTATTTTTATGCTAATGATGAAAGACACATTTAAAATAACGGAGGAAAAAATACAGAACTTACATTTATTAAAAATGTTCAAAATGTTCAAATGTTAAAAATGTTCAAATGCCTTTTCTAAAAGGCAAAGCTGAACTTGTTTGCGCATGTGTTTAGAAACGAGTTTTAACATGCTGGGAATGACTTCTTGTAGAGAAACCTGTACACACTTGCACAGAACTTGTATTACGAAATTGACGAATAAGCTGATATAGCATATTTTTACTCGGTATTGCATCATCTGGATATTTGTATCGCCAAATATCTTTACATTTTTCACACGATTTACATTCAAAATAAACTTCAAACAGCGCAATTCTCTGAATGCGTGATAAACTCATTTCCCTATGAAGAACAAAATAACATAAAACTTTATTCTCACAAAACTTGAGCGAGAAAAGAAACAAACGATAAAAATTAAAGAATTGATGCAATATAAGCAGACGATAAAATTTAATATTTAAAAAAAAATCATGGACACAATGAGTTCTTTAAATTGGGGTACTGGAACTTTTAGGACACACTGTATAACGCATACAAATTTTTAGGTAAGGAACTTTGATACTGAATACAATGGAAACTGAATGCGACTTTAATAAAAATAATAAAACATTTATAATTAATAAGAAAATATTTATAACTAAAAAAAATAAATAAATAAATAAATAAATAAATAAATAAATAAAAAAAAATAAATAAAAAAGGGGAATCAATTAAATATGTTAAAATGTGATAAAAATAATAGGAAGAAAAAGTATAAGAACTTTATTGCAGTGATTTGGTTACTTTTTCGAGTGATTTGGTTACTAGTAAATGACAAAAAAAGTATTTTTGAAACTAAAGCAATATTTTTTTTATGGCGTGTTTTACCTTGGAGCACTTAAGACACTTGCAAACATGCATATCTGTTTTTAGTAGTTGCGATGCGATAAAGTTATTGGTAAGGCTTTGGGGAATTCACTGTTAAAAGAAAAAGTAGAATCTCCAAACCGCGAGCAATTAACTAAGGCATTGGTCATGCTGTTATGTCCCATATATGCTTGACGAAGGGATATATTTGTATTAGATATTACGTGCTTTGTTAATTCCAAAAATTTATTAGAATTCCACTTATTATGGAGGAAATAATTGTTTTATGAAAACCAAGCTACAAACATAATCAGTTTATAGCAATTTTTTTTCTTACTTTTAAAATACGATTACACTTAATAACAAAAAACTTAAACAGGCGAAAAAACATTTATAATTTACTTTTTCTTTGATAATTGCTAAAATATAGATTCTAATTCTTTATTCTCTTGGGTCCCTTGGTACCCCATGTTGGGTACTTTCGTAACATGCGTGTAAAATGAAAAGATTATGTTTACCAGCATTTAAATCCACGATACTTAATAGGGGAAAAACTGTTTAAATAGTTTTTCAAGAGATTGTAGTACTATATCGTGAAGTGATCAACTTTACCACAGCGTAAAAACAAAAAACGTTGATTCATCGACAAGAGGAAAATAAAGAAAAACATATCTTTATACCTTTTAATAAAAGAAATGGAGTTAAATGGAATGTTTTAGATGTTATTTTATATTAAGAAATGTATAATTATTATATTAGAGATAATCTTAAGAATTTTAAATTGCCTTTTGTTGAAAATATTTTGTTTGCATTAACGGTAATTGCAAATAAAATTACTTTAATTTAAGATAATTAAAATTTTTGAAAAGCATTTTTCTCTTTTTAGAACTGAGGACTATTAGTCTGAATCTACGGATTTTTACGATACCAGTTTTACGATTGTTGGACATTTATCGAAATCGAAAATTTATCGAAAATATTACTGAATAATTTAAAAGCGATGTTTTAATAATAATAATAATTAAAAAAAAATAAAAAACTAGCAGTCCTCAGTACTAAACAAAATTCTGCTTTTGCCAGAATTTCATCAATGCCTTTTTTTTTTTTTTTTTTTTTTTTTTTTTTAAAGAAAAAGAAAAGAAAAGAAAATTAATAATAATCAGTTTTGATACGGACAGTAACGAAAAAGTTTTTTTTTTAATAAATTTGAATTAGGAAATAAAAAGCGCGCTTGGAAAATGAAATAAAAAATAAAAGAAGATAATTAAGTTTGAGTTTGAGTTGGTAATTTTTCTTTACCTTTCTTTTCCATTTTTCAATATTTTGTTATTTATCGAAAAATAGAAAAGTAAGAAAAGAAAAACAAGAAAAAGAAAAAATAATCGCATAAATTATGTATTTTTGTCTAAAATGGCGATAAAAATTCAAAAGTCGCCAAGGGGAGCTATATTAAAACTGTACCATGATCAGGTTTACACATTTAATTATTTTTATTTTTTATTTTTTGTTTTTAATATTGATATTTAATAATAATAATAATAAAAACTACAATTTTTAAAAACTGTTTTTTGATTTTTCTCGGGTCTGAAGAGGTTAAACATGAGAAGTAATGGGCTCTTCCAACCTGACATCAGAGGTCACACGATAGATGAAACACAAACAGCAGACGAAGTCTTCTATATCTATAGCGGTTGCTTAAATAACATATTTTCTATTCTTATTTTTGATCAATCGTATTTAATCTGTGTTATTTTATTATACATCATCATTTTAATCCATTTTATATTATTATTCATCCTTTTTTGTTTGCTGTATACATTTACAATCGTCATTTAGTTTTTATTTGTTATTGATGTTCATAGAGAACATGTTAAATGCTCTGATTTTTGGTACTTAAATCATTGACAGTGCAACATCGTACGGTGTAAAGCCATTTAGACCAATAACTAAGCTAATTAACATGTTGAAACACCTTTATGCAATTAAATTTAATTGGAAACATTTTAAATTTTCACATTATAATCCATAAACATTCCACAAGAAGAAGCTATTATTTATTTTTAGATCAGTTAATGTAACAGTTACATTACAACATACAAAAATAGATTCTTACAGGTGAAAATAAATAAACACATAAAGTGTTTTTTTTTTTTTTTTAATTATTAAATTTACAAATACAATTATTCTACTGTTTACAAATGCACAATATTGCTTTTATTTTATTTTATATTAAATATTAACACTTTTGTTCCTAAGAACAATATTTAATTGAATTCGATTTTTTCCCCTTTATCACGTGATTGAGCAGACGACGCTGGGAAGAGACCATTGTTTTTAAACTATTATTTTCAAACTTGATTTAACTTATTAGCTTCTAATAAACTGAAAAAAAAAAATGTTTTGGTGACTCAAAATACATTTTGATATTTTGAAGTAAACATAACTAATCTCACCATTACACTGCTACATTGCAGAAAATCCCAGAAACCATCAAAGCAGCAAATTATATTCCTGTCACTAAGCTTTGTTTAAATGGAGACTTTTCCAGTTTCTCCCATTCGTGATGAAATTCTCATTCATCACTGTCATTCTTCATTTAATCGATACTTTTCGATACTCCATGACGTGTGCTGTTAAGAGAAAAGAACGAGTTGTCACTTTGAGCAGTTTTTCCGTTTAGAATGTTAAGGTTGATTTTAGTAACTCAGATACATCAATTTGACTGATTTTATTATCAATGTTGCTAAAAATTCAATGAAAATTTTTGCAAGTTATCGTTGACACTGAGCTGACATATCGCTGTGCAAATGCGCAACACCAGCACCAATTTATAAAGGACAACATAATTTTCAATAGATCATAAATCAGACCTTCAATAAATCGAAAGCAAAATTTGACTGATTATCAATGTTGTTAAAGACTCAATGAAAAATTTTGCAAGTTATTGTTGACATAAAATTAAGTAAATGCACAACACCAGCGCCAATTTGCAAAGGACAACATAATTTTCAATAGATCATAAATTAGACCTACAATAAATCTAAAATAAAATAAAATAAACAATTGAAAACTAGCAAATTAAGTAAACAATCTGTCCAATAAAAACTTCTTTTATTCAAGTCAATCTCTCAATAAGATTACATTGACAAGATTGCCAATATCTCTATATAAATTTTAGAATACCAAACGATATCTAAAACATATGAGACAAAACAAGCAAACATACAAAATAATGAAATAAAATAACAAACAGTAATAATAAAAAAATATATAAAAAAATGAAAATGAATAACATTTTAAATGTGAGCAGCACACTTTTATAAAATTTTAAATGTTCTATTTGTCATAAGTTCGTTTAATGAAATATTCTTTAAGCACAGCTGGTATAAAATTTCATTTTCGCAAAGACATGTCTAAATAATATAAAGAATTTTCAAATTCGTGAAACTTTCTAATTTTAATTTTCAATTTTATACAAGATAAATTATTATTATTCTCGCTTCTTATACAGCTGTTGCTATTTTAACGAAAAATTGCTACGTAAATTCAATTATCATATAAATACTTTACAAATAACTTTTATGTTGTTAAAGTTAAATTCTTTGATTTTCAAAATAGGGAATTTCACTGTTCCAGTTCTGATGGTTTTAAAATCTACTGGTTTTGCATTGTCCTTAAGAATAAGATGGATGGTTTTGAATATGAATAGTTTTGAATACTGAAAGTAAACAAGAGTAAAAGTAGAAGCTATTTTTTCTTTTACTTTATGCCTGAAAAGTAACTTATTGAGACACTGATCTGATATATTGTTTGCACATTCGCGCGTTTGTGCTCACACATACATAAATAAGTGCTAACAGTGTACTGTTTTTGCTCTTGATAACATTATAAAGTACTTTTTACTACTGGACTTAAACAAGGATAAAAGCAAAAGCTTTTTTTTTTATTTTCCTTTAAGCCTGAAAATTAATTTGTTATATTAGCATGTTATTTATACATGCGAATATGCACACTCACACATACATAGACACATACATACACATATAATATGTAATTTCATAGGTAAAACAGAGCTGCTTCTTTCCCTTGAATTTTCTACTGTTATTGTCAGACAGTACATTTCTTTTCAAAATAACAGGCTTATTTTATGACAAAAAATGCTATTCAAAATTAATGGTGGGAGATTCAGTGAAAAAAAAAGGATCGTAAGAATTATGACAAATCCATATTTATTTCACTATATCATTTGGTAAGGTGCTAATTCAAGAAATCGTTTTAAGAAATACCTTTGTTCATATTTTGTTCAGCTGAATATTAGCATTATATATTTAATAAAAGTGAATTAAAAAAAAAAAAAGAAAAAATTACTTTTATTCACTTTTAAAGATGTGAATTTCAAAGAAATCTATGGAGTTTTTACTTTCTTCTATGTTCAATAGAAAAAAAAAAAAAAATGTTAGATTCGTAAGAACTTTTGTCTTCTAGCTTTGTATGGATTTACACGTTCTGAAAGATCCAAAACACGAGTTGATCATTTTTTGAATATGTCTGTCCATGACAAAATTTTGTGGCAGCTCTAGCTCATGAACCAATGCATATAATTTCATATAAATTTATATGTAATTGCAACTTGATATGAATTATTGCCTATAAAATTTTGGTGCGAATCGCCCAACAGGTCGTGTAGTCATGCCTCTTTATTTATTTATTTATTTATTTTTTTTAATACGACAGTATAGAATAAAATTTTGTGTAATGTATACAATGAGAATTATTTTTCACCATATGAAATATATATATATATATATATATATATATATATAATTTGAATAATTTATTACCATTGTAACTTAGCAGACAAAAGATAGATGAAGATACCAACATAAAATTATATTTTAATTGAGATTTATTTCGAATAAAAATTGTCACGGTAATAATTTAATTTGAGTACCAATGATTAGTAAAAACATGTTAAAGTACTTACGCAGAAAAGAAATGACACTAACATAACACATAAGCCTAACGATGAGGTAATTTGCAAAAACTATTAATTAATAGTAACAGTCAACCTTTTAGATGTATACATATGACAGGCAATCAAGTTTTTTTTTTTTTTTTGCGTGTGTTTGAACTTTGTTTCTCTTTCTGAGGAGGAATAGCCGCTCGGACGGATGAGCGTGTTTAAATTTTCAATATCAGTACTGTTTCAAAATAGCTTATCAATACAGTTAACATGAATGGTTAAACCATAGTCATAGATCTGTGATAATTTTGATATATTTTTTATTATTTAAAAGGGGAAAAAAATGCATTTTCTAAGATCACTGAAGGATACAAAGTTTGACATTATATTCACATTTAGTATTATAATTTTCTGAGAGGATAATCGTATAGAAAAAAGTTTTATGATGTTCACAACATACTAGTTTTTATTTTGTACGTCCTTATTTCTTAAAGTGCAAAACATTATTCTTTTATTTATTTATTTATTTTCTGCAAAAGGTTAGTACTGTATTTAAATACAATTATCAGATCTTCAATTACTTAATTTATGAAATTAAACGATTTACATTCTGAAACCAGTTTTAAGCCAATTGAAATGTGTCTGCTATTTTTATTTTGTCGTAAAAGTTGCAGTTTACGCAGTTATAGTTAATTATAGTTTATCGTTTGCATCTAAGAATTTTAACTTTCACAAAAATAAAAGAAATCGAATTCAAAAGGATTTCGTGACTGATTATGAGTAGTTTTCACATCATTTTTTAAACTAAATTTCCTTTTAAGAAAGAGAGGGTGTGAAATGCATTTTTAAATAAAATTATTAATAGAAAAAACTTTCTAAAATGTTTAGTTTGTTTGAGATCTGGTTTCAATAATACATGTTCTTTTAACACTCTTTTATAAATTTAAGAAAGATAGCTATTATGACACGTTTTCAACCTTGAATTTTTAGGCATTTCAATTATAATGACGCGTTTATGGTTTATTTGAAATATTCTGATCACGTTTTTTGAAATTGACGTTATCAAAATAGTATTCTATTAGTTAAGTAAAATTGTGTTTCTTTTTATTTTCTGAATATGTACTGTATAAGGAAAGTAATGCAATCATTTAACTATGAGTCAATTATGCAGTTATACTTGCAGTCTCTTGAATTCATTTTTACATTTTATGGTGATGTATGTGTGTTTATATGTGTGAGTGAACTCGATAACGTCAAAATGTTTTGTTCAATTGAGCTAAAAGTTAGTTGGAATGTTCTAGGTCACCGACGCAGAAGCTGTATAATTTTTTATGAATGTAGTCTCATACTCTTATACACTCTCATACTCCACAGAGACACAAAGAAGAATTCTTTATCATTACGGTCTACAGACTGAGTTATTTAAAAGTGCGTTAGCATCTAAACTGTACATTAGATAAAAATATAAATTGGTATGCATTTTATAGATCACCATCGCAACAATGATACACATTTATATGAGTGTAGAACTTATAGTTTTTTCACAGTGACGCCGAGTAGAACTCCTGTACATTCAGCTCTGTGAATTCAAAATTCTTGAAATAAACTTTCACTATTTTTTTTTTTTTTTTTTTTTAACGGATAAATGTTTACTATTAGATGTTTATCATTAATAGTTTTTTTTTTTTTTTTTTTTTTTTTTTTTTTTTTACAGGGACTTATAAAAGGATTCGGATACATCACGGTCAATTGTACGCATACAGTTTGGAGACAAATACTTAAACATGCTATTATGATTTTAACTTTCGTATAGTTACTGACATCTCAGATATACATGTTGGAAAAATCAAGTAGAGTCACTCTAGATTTCTTTTTTTTTTCTTTGTCTTGAATAACAACGGTAAATAAACACCATAAAATGCAATAAACTCGCAACAATTGTTTCGGGTCGAAAAAAACACATGACCCTTCATCAGGCGAATAAAGTAAGCACGAGTGCTGCAGTCAAAGCGGCAACGCAGTTTATTGCATTTTATGGTGTTTATTCAAAGTTTGTAAGTAATATTTTTTACAACGCCAGTTTTGTGGTGCTTTTTTATTAAATAACAACGGTATTTATATCATTTGTAGACAAAAATCTTACTTCATGTTAGATTTCTTTCTTTCCTTCTTTCTTTCTTTTTTTTTAAACCTTCTTCTATAAACATAAGAATAAGGGGTTGGTTCTTAAAAAATTTTTCGATCTACAGATTTTAAGATATACTAAACACGAATTGATTTTTTTTTTTTTTTTTTTTCTAAGAAAATACCTGCCTGTCTGTGTAGGCGTATTACAAAAAAATTTCGGTGCTGTCTATCACTATATAAGGAAATGATTCTACAAAATTGTATATTTGGTTCGATCCTGACATAAATTAGGGCTGAAATAGAATTTGGCACATATCGCCCAACAGGTGTCTCTGCTATGCTGCAATTTCTCAAATTTATGGGAATGCTATGTTTCAGCTTCTACATAATATAAGTGTAGTTAACTTAGTATGTGTGTAGATTATTATTAAGAACTATGCTGATTCGTCTAGGTGCATATTGACTTACAGGTAGTGCTTTTATGCTGCAAATTTTCCTGGCTAGTAGAAGGCTAAAGTCTTAGCTTCTAAAGCGTATAAGTGAGCCAAAATTGATATGTAAGATAGCCATTGCGAAAAACTTTGCTGATTTAATTTGGGTACAAATCGGCCGACATGTGGTGTCGCTATATTGCAATATTCTTATTTTACGGGAAGGCTATATCTCATATTATGTGACATATAAATGCACCAAACTTCAAATGTAAGACGTATGTTATATAAAAGAAAAAAATTCTGATTCAATTTGGATTTATATAGACCGGCAGGCGACGCTGTTACAACATTTTTTTTTTTGAGATTTTTTTTCAGATGGTTACACTTAAGCATCTACTTAAATTCGCACCAAATTGCACATTTATTTTGAGAAATTTCCCTGATCACTAATTGTTGCATATTGTTCGGTAGATGGCGTTGTTATAAAACATAATATAGATGAAATTTTTGTAATAGCTACAACATAATTTTTTTCTAAAAGTATGCGTGTTTGAATTTTTTGAATAGCATATTTTTTATGAAAAGAACTTCACATGGATTTTGTGGTTAATGCAACAGGAGAATTAACCATTATTGTTGCGGTGGCTAGAAAATCTATCCACCTACTTTAGAAACTTTTGGGGTATGCACTGGTTATATACTGTATCAACATGCATCAAAACATTACCAATACTTTTAAAATCGGTGTCAGTATTCCCTGATAAGTGGATTTAGTATGTAAAGAAATTTTTAAAATGTTGGTGGATAGACCTTCTAGTCACTGTCCTTAAAAGTGTTAATGTATAGAACTCCAGAAAACTTACGATTTCTTGAATTTGGCTCAAATGGGTGCCAATTAAATTTTAGTGCACAATAACTAGCGTAACTATTTCCCCCCCCCCCCCTCACCCCCGATTATAAGTAATAGCTATATCCCAGTCGCTGCAGTACTAAATTGTATCAAATAAAGGCTTTATGTGTGAAACAATTCCAGTTAGAATTTTCTTAATATCGCTCAGTGGTGACTCTGCTACGTGGAAGTTTCTTGGCATGCTTGCTAGTTATATCTCAGTCTCTATCGCACGAAATTACACCAAACCTTTTGTATATCATTCCAATCTCAATTTTAAAAAACGTGTTTATTTATTCTCTTACTTCAATGCATTTTGTTCTAAGTACTAATCTCGATCTATAAAATATCTAAATATCAAAATTTCTTCTTTTCTTTTTTCTTTTCTTTTTTTTTTTCTTTTTTCTTTTTATTAAACAGGTGCATTTATTTTTTGTGAAATGCATACGAAATGTCTTCTTTTGTTGATTGTATACCTATTCTGCATCGTGTACTTAATACTGAAGACTCATTTGAAAAACGTTGTCTGTAATTAGGCGCACAATAATTTTTCATTTACTAAGGTATGGAATATATAGAAGTGTAAGAAATTAACGAGAAGAAAGGCAAGATTAAACTAGTTTTATTTATTTTTTTCTAAAATTATCTTTAAGTAAAAAAACCCTTTTATCTTTAAGAAATAGTATTTTATTTTTGAATATACATGCTTACCTACATTTGAGCATGTCATGCACACGTAATGATAAAATTGTTCTTAAATATGTAACCAGTTTCAGTTTTTGAGCCCATTGCTTTTTAACCCTTTCATTCCCAGCGATGCCAATTGGAATCATAATGTTTACGATTTTTTTTCTCCTCACCTAAAACTCCCACAGATTCCAAGTAAATATTATTATAAACTAGATACCTTTCCCTATTTATATATATTTTTTAATTTTACCGGTAGATTTTACTACCATGCCTGTTGGTGAATGAAATGATGCTTGTATACGCTTTTCTCAAATCCGTGAAGTATACTGAAATAAATTTCATTTCTGGCACAATTTAAGTGAAATAACAATTCTTACAACTACTTTGTTATTTGTTAAAAGGGTTATAAATAGTATTTTATCCATTTTTAAACAAATATTACTTTGAAATTTTAATATTTTTATTTACTTAAATGTTGCGATTCCAAATGGCATCTATGGGAGTTGAATACAATTCAACACCTCTTGATAACAGAGTTGTTTTCATTCATTCACATGGCTATCTTGTTTTGATTCGTATACTATTACTAGTGTTTCCTCATATTATTTTGAAACTTTTGATATATCTATTTAATTAAATATAGGATTTATGCTTTTATGTTCTAATTTTTCAAAATGTCAGAGCCAAAACGAGAAATTCTGTCAGTTGACAAAGCAGTTTATTTACTGATATGTATAAAAGAGGAATGTGGGGTGTGGACTTAATGGATATGCTGGTAGAACTTTATCGTGTTGATATACGCGGAAAAAGATATTACTTAAGAATCATTTTCCATTTGTTAGATGTATGCATTGTGAATGCATGGCTCCTTTATCGAAGACAATTGCAACAGTTGTCAGGTTTGAAGGAAAATTATATGCCACTATATGAATTTAAGTCATCTATCGCAAAAGAACTTTTGATGATCAAAAAAGGCCAGCGCCCTAAGGGACGACCACCAAAAAATTCCGATTATTGACCAACAGAAATCAGAAGGCCACAATCCATGAAAACAATTCCGGATGTCAGACATGACAACTTAGCTCATTGGCCTCAGTACACAGACAGAAAACAAATATGCAGATTATGTATTAAGACATATTCTAGACTAATGTGTGAAAAATGTAATGTTCATTTGTGTCTCAAACAACACAAAAAACTGTTTCAAATATTTTCATATCAAATAATTAACATTGCAGTTTTCTCAGATACTGAAGTAACTTTTGAACAAATATATTGTTTTGTACTAACTACAGTGTCAATAAATACAAAAATATTGCTATTTTTTTTTTTTTTTTTTAAATACGTAATTTCTTAAAATTGCATTAATATTAAAAAAAAAAAAAAAAAAAAAAAAAAAAAATCAAATTATTTTCACGAACTCCCAATGAGTCCAAACGGTATCAGTCACATCTTGACTTGATCACTACTTTAATTCCCAATGATGCCATATGGAATCATTTTAAATTTTAATTAAAAAATTAAAAAGAAAAATTTTCCTTTCTACCTTTTCATTCTGGATTCTAAGTGAGTCTATTTTACAAATTTCAGATTTTTAGATTGAAAAATAAAAAGTTGGGAATGAAAGGGTTAAAGAGTGTCTGGTAAACAAGGGTAAAATAAAATATATTGATAAAGATACACATTTTATTCTAATTACCATATAGATTAAAAAGCTATATTGTATCAATATACGAGATTATTAAATCAAGTCAATAATTGGATTTACTAACCTAGAAAGTTAGCCGAAAGGATTCATCAAGTTTCAAAGTACTGTTTATTGGCAAGTATATGACGTACAAAGGCGAGTGATACAAGAGAAGATATACTCACCAAGTTTTAAAAGGCATGCCTCGTGGCTTGTATGCATGCTAGACAGTAGGTCTTTCTCTGCAGAGAACTGCCACATCGTCGGATAGGGTGCTCTGGTCTGGGTGATGCTCTGGTGCTCTGCTGTAGCCATGGCTCCCCAGATCGCCAGAATTCACGCCGTATGATTTCTTCCTGTATAATTTTTCCTGTGCTAAGAACAATGTTTATGTACCCCTATTGTTAAAAGCACTGCAAGAACTGGAGGAACACACTACTGCTGTGACGGACATTGAGTTGACAGAACTAGATTACCGTTTGCATGGGTGCCGGGGGATCAAAGACGCACAGATTGAAAATTTGTGGAATATACTAGAAACTTAGTGAATGTATCTATGGTTTCATGTATCAACTGTCTTTGTACATCGCATGCTTGCAAACCTGATTAAACATTTAGGCTAATCTTGTACATTTAACGTATCTATTGATGAGCTATACTGAAACATAATTGAAATTAATTATAATGTAAAAATGTAATATAAATCTCGCTTTAAATCTTATTCAAAACAATATTAATTTAGCTACGCATGTGTTCTTTAATTTTCTTTGGCATATAATGACAATATTTTGAAATCGTTTGAGTTCTAGGTCAGAGATTAATATGATTATTATATATTCTATTTTAATAGAGTATTAGTTATAAAAATATTGGAATTTTAGTTTGATTTAAAAACTGTAAATGTCACATTTTACTCTGAGATTTATTGTTTTTACTTTTATTGTACTCTAAAAAGTATAATAAAAGTTATTTGTTTTCCATTACGTTTGTCTGTTAATATTTAAATGTCGTTTGTAATTGGTCTTTGTGAAAATAATACTTCAAAATTTTACCTTGAAAATAATAATAATAATAATAATAATAATAATACTTTAAAAAATCCCATTTCGGCAAACTTAAAGGCAAAGGTAGATTCCTTTACGTTAATGTTATAAAAGTAAAGAAATATTTCATATGCATTAATACATACTTAATGGCTTTGTTCCCACACATTGCATTATTTATGTCGCTATTCTATTTTTAAGAAATTTAATTATCAACTACTACTATTCATTCTACTTAAAATTTTAGGCTTGATTTATTGGTCTGTAAATGATTCATTTTTTTAAAATCCAAGTTCATAATTATTTAACAAATAGAAGCCATAGGGTAAGGCGGTAATTTGTCTGATTTGAAGTATTTTCCTATTTTCAATATTAAAGAAATTATGGGCAAATGAAAATTTCCACCCCCTTTGAGCTGGATGCCCCTTCTACGAACTCGACCGAGATTTTTACTTTCCTGATAACATATCCCGAGCTGGTTAAGTTTAAATAAAAATTACTCCAGTTATCGTGTTCACAACTTAACATGGGAAAAAGCGTTACACACACACACACACATATATATATATATATATAAACTTTTGAACCGAGGGTGGTTTTGGGCTCTAGGGGTCGTGATCGGTGAAGATATGAAGAAATTTTCCAGAAGTCGTATCATGAGAACCATTGCAATTGGTAGATCTCCTATAAGGAATCTACCTAAAACAGAATAGTTAGAAGAAATAAAAGAAAAAATATATAATACATGGTAATTAATTTTAGTTTAAGAAATTATTTTCTGACATTTATGCCGGAAAATTAAATAAAATTTTATTAATGTTGTTATCATTTATTTCTTTTATTTTAACGAAAAACTATTTGTATAATACGTATATTATACATTTTTTTTTTAATCCAACAGATTATGCTTCTGCAGGGGAGCAATACTCTTATTTAAATAGATGGCTAATTATCTTCCTTGATTCCGTTCAAGGTAAGATCTCATACATAGACTTTTTTCCCATCTCCTATTAACTCACATGTATTCGTATAACTTTTGAAAATTGCTATTATTAACTGCTCAAAAGTGAAGTCGTACTCATTACGTACAATTCTCCAAACAAGGAATAAAAAATAGTGACGTGAATATTTTCAATCTTGCTTTAAAATGTAATCAAACTATATCTTCCTAAGACTCCCTCATCATGCATCAGAGCAGAACGGATACTATTATCAGTCTAACAAGAAATTTATCCTTTCTTTCATACTTTGCAACTTCCGAAGTCTTCAACTTACCCCTCACCTTCCACCCTGAAAATTCAGTGACAGTAACGAAGTACTTCCCTCAAATTAACAGTGGATTTTAGGAATCGAGTCGAGTTGTTTCAAGAATGGATCGGTCCCAACAGAGTACAGTAGCAGTAGGGATGAATCCAGATCCGGAAAGGATTATATTTTTGTGCTCGCCTTATTTCGATGATGGATAGACAGAGAGCGACGATTCTCTTAAATATTTAACAACAACAAAAAAAGATGGAGGGCAGAAACGGGACCTGAGGCATTCTTCCACGCCAAAACAGAGCCTCATTCTGTCGCTGAATTTTACTTTCGCTCCCCACTTTTCCTTTTTTGCTATCCAAAATGCGCGCGACAAGATTAGATATGCGTGCACTTTCTGACGTACCGTTTCATTTATATTTATTAGAGTCGCATTCTGTGAGAGGAAAAGGCTTATTTTGCTTTGGAGCCTATCAGAGATACAAAAAAAGAAAAAAAAAATCTCATTTTTGTGATGCATATATATACTTTTTTTTTTTTTTTTTTTATAACTTTCTTGTTTATTTATTTTTTTTTAGGTTTGTGTATTTCAACAGCGATTGGAGATAGTCAGAATGAGAGACATTTTTCTTCGAGAAATTCATTCACGTCAGCAGAGAAAAGATGCATCTTCCTGATCATTATTTAAAGCAAAGGTGAAGATGAGATGCCATCCGTTTTTGCAACTTATAAATGAATTATTCTAAAGATGATAATTATTTAACTTTATCGGTGCACAACTCAATTTTCTTTTATTAAAGTGCTATATCAATGAATAAAGAAAACAAAATTTTTATTTGTAATTTTACTTGTTTTGTATGTCGTTAATTTTTGTTTTCTTAGAACAATATTTTTTCCATACAGATTTTTACCATAGATTTGTACTCAATTTATATTATATAAATTGCGATCATTTGAATATGTTTTATAAATGGCTAAAATGTTGAAAGTGAATTAAATTTAAATATAGTACCTAAATAAATAAATAAATAAATAAATAAATAATTGCTATCTTGGTGTCTAAATATAGCGGAATTTAATACAAGGAAATAGGAATTTAGTATAAGGACAAAAACAAAGAAAAGAAACGTTGTTGATTTTCTTTAAATATAAACATTACATAATTTATGATGTTTCATAGTATAGGAGCTAAATATACAGAATGTGCCTTATTAAGACTGCCCAAACTCTGCACATTCAGATTTCTTGCTTATTATAAGCAAATATGCCCAATCGTACCTTTATGAGTCATAGTTTTCGATATAAATGATTTAATGTGGAGTACTCAGGTTGGGCTTGACATGGTGGCCTGGTTTTATGTCACCCACGATTGCCAGATCTGAAATCTTTAAATTTCTATCTATGGAACCATCTGAAGGAATTAATCTATTGAGTCCTAACTAATAGAAATCTAATATTCATGTTTCCAAGAAAGATTTTTCCCCAGCAGCGGGTATGACGTTATACTTTTCTTTTATATTTTTCTCGAAAGCTATGGGTCACAGAGGTATACAAACAATTCTTTGGGCATTTTTTATGTACTGAAAGCGAGGAATCTGGCTGTGCAGAGATTGGGCGGTCTTGATTGACGCCCTGTATATATGTGTGTATTAAATTAGTCTTAATGCATGCTTCTCGTATGACATTTAATTACCTGAGATTTTAAATTTTCAACGACTGTACTATAAAATGCATTTATCTTTTCATCACCAGATCACTAAACCCATTTTACATTTTCCCTTAAAATTTCTCTTTCAAATGCTGTCAGCATTAAGTTTCAATTTTAAGTAGATCATTTATTTTTCATAAAAGTTTGTTATGCACTAAATATATAGATATATGTTGAAAAAGAGCATTATTAATTGTTTTGTAAACGATTAATGTAACAAATGTTAAAAAATAGGTTACTTTATCCGAATTTTCATATAATATTCTTCCGTTATGTTATAGAAGGGGTAGTGGTAAACAACAATAAACTATTTTAAATAAAAGTGTTTTGTAGCTGGATGTAACTGCATGAAATGAAAAAAAATTTTAAAAATGTAGAACGAAAGTTTTTTGCGTATCTGCATGCTCAAAAATCAGTTTTATGCTTTAGAATATAACCATTAGGTAATTATTTTCATGAATTGCTTTTAGTTCCCCATCATACTATACATAGGTATGGGGAACTTAGGTAATCGTGAAAATTTTCGACCTCAGTTTTTTGACTTTTTTACACGTTTTCAGGTGTGAGGAATCCGAAAATGACAAGTTTTTTATGGTGTCTGTCTGTAGGGTGTCTGTTAGTCTGTTAGTGGGTTAGTGTGTTAGTCCGTTAGTTTGTTAGTCTGTGTACACGATATCTCAAGAACAAATTGTCGCAGAGAGGTCAGATCTTTAAAATATTACTTTCGACACTGGCAAGAACCCTATTCCTTTGCAACATTCGAATTAAAAAACTTCGTAAGTTATTTGAAATTTACGATTTTCTTAACATGGGAGAATAGGACAAAAATTCACTTAAACGTGCATTAAATGGAAACTTTTTCCTGTAAAAATGTCAGACCAGTTTTAAAATATCAGTTTTGATGCCGGAATGAACATCAGTAACTATAAATATGCTACTTGGAAAATTTCGCAAGTTATTGGAAATTTACGAATTTCTTAACATTGCAGTATAGGGCAAAATGTCACATAAACGCCAATTTTGAGAGATATTTTCATCGTAAAGATGTCAGACTACTTTTGAAATATTATTTAGGACACTGGCATGAATATTAATGACTATGAATTTTCCAATATAAAAATTTCATAAGTTATTGGAAATTTACGAATTTCTTAACATGGCAGAATAGAGCAAAATTTCATATAAACGTCAATCTTGAGGGACATTTTCATTGTAAAGATGTCAGACCACTTTCGAAATATTATTTGGAATACTGGCATGAATAGCATGGACTATGATTTTTCCATTTTAAAAAATTCGTAAGTTATTTGGAATTTACGATTTACTTAACATGTCAGAATAAGGCAAAATTGAGCATAAACTTTCATTTTGAGGATCATAAATACATTAGACAACCTCAAAATTACATTTATGGTATTTGTTTGAACATGATTGAATACAAATATTATAACAGGAAAATTTCGTAAATTATTCCTAATTTACGATTTTATGAACATAGCGTAATTGTAAATTTTTCATATAAATATGAATTTTGAGGATTATTGCATTGGAAATAGTAGTATGAAAACAACGGAATTGACCCTGATACAATAAATTAATAGATTAGAATAAGATAAATATATCGAAGTGAACGGTGGATAGCCTATTAGGCGGGGATTTTGTTCTGTCACTGTATCAAGCTTTGGTCAAATTCATTTTTTTAACATGATTATAATATGTCTCGCACTAGAAATTTATGAGAACATAAATATGGTGGGGAACTGAGCAGAGTCCACCTATGCCAACTAGTTTTGTGTTTATAATCATGATAATAGCAAAATGGTAAACATAATTTAAAAGGGGACAAAGTGTTGCTGTTTCGTCATCAGGACTGAACAGCCGGGCTATAACTAAATAAATTAGAAAATTTAATACTGTTTTAAATAATTTCTTATATTCGACTGATATTTATGGCAAAAGGTATACTAGAAAGAGGCCAATGACTTTTCATAAAGTTTCGTAATTTGCTTTCACAGGAAAGCACTCAAGTAACGGATAATATTAAGAAAACAGGATTAAATGTTTATCAGGAAACGGTTTGCAAAACTATTAAAAGGGCTTGCAATTTTCAGTATGCAGCGAAACGTGTTAAATCTTTATTATTACTCATGCTTAAAAAGAAAAAATTCTCATTCGCTTGAAACATAATGTCTTGGGGACGATCAATGACACTAGGTAGATTTCTCTGATGAAATAAATGAAATTAGATGGTCCTGTTAGTTGGATATACTACTGGCACGATTAGAAAAAAATAACAGAATTTCTTTAGACGCGAATTCGGTGAGCCTTCTGTTATGACATGGGGTGCTTTTCATTTATTGAAGTTGAATCTCTGGCTTAGGGGCATATGAAAAAGTTCTTCAAACCATTCACTGCCAAATGGAACTGATTTGGTTGGGGGTAAAAATGACTTTTCAGAAAGGTAATGCCGTGATTTATAAAAGTCGGATGTGGTGAAATCTTTGTTTCACAGCAAGTTTTAGATTAGTTATCTAAAAGACCTGATCTGAAACTTTGCGATGATCTTGCTCGACGTATATATCGACGTTGAAGGTAGTACAAGATGAATACTTTAAAACTGATCTTGATTTATTTCAAAGACTTATTATATTCGTAAAAATAAGGATATTTTATCTAATTAAGATTAAAGAAGGCTCTGAAATGTATTTATAACTACTTTCTGTGTCGTTAGACTATATTTTTGTCTTATGAAGTTAAACTGAAATGAATTGTTTTTGAATTTTATTAAAATTTTAAGATAAAATATCTGTAAATTAAAGTTTTGCCTGCTTCTTTTTTTCTTATATTTCACAGTAAAATCAAAATTCAATTTTTATGGAAGTGCCCTCATTTTTTTTTTTTTTTTTTATATATATATATATATATTTTCACGATAATTTATACTAACCTTAAAATTTTTACACGCACTGTATATGCCACTTTATAAACATAATTAATAAAATACATTTATAAAGTAAGTACAGTACACACACTAATAAGGTAAATACACTTATAATAATAAAAAAAAGTATTCGATAAAAAGTAAGATTATTTTGACTAATTAATTGTTGAAATGTGAACTTCTTTAAACTCACTACATAATTTTTTTCCCCTTCAGAGTGAATTCAGCTAACTCTTTGCTACAATAATTTTATTTTTAGTATGACTTTTATTTATGCAACGAAATCTGTCCTGCTTTTTATGTAACCAGTAGTTTAACAATTTATGGTATGTCCAGAAAATCTTTTCTTATGTATGTGGTTTTATAAAGATTTTAATTAAATGTTAAAGGCAAGTAGTTATCTAGTGATAACTATTTTAGTTTCAGTAATTAAACAATTTCTCTAAAACCCTAATGTTTTTGTAACAATTGCTGAAGTGAAAACATCTTTATTCGGAATGCACACTTTTATTTCTTTAAAGAAATTCATCTGATCCTTTACTAAAATAATTTTACGCGTTTTAGTATTGAGGTTTTTATACAACAAAATACGTGTATTGACCTTTTTTCATGCAAGAAATCTCTAACTGAGGCTCAAAAGAAGATCTCCTAAATCTAGAAAATTATTTATTTAAAATAGATTTTTAGAGGACGTTGATTATTCCTCTTTATAAGTTATATTGGAAATGGAGTACATAGGAGCATAGGACTAACGATTCCTCTATATAGGCACACAAAAGTATTTTCCAATACATTGTAGCCTGTTGGTAGACTTTTTAAAAGAGCATATTGGTATCCTTGTATTGCTGCAAACATAATGAAAGGTGCACAAAAGCATGTCTTCTATAGTAAATGTATGAACAACGTTACTATTTTATATACAGTGCCACACAAAAATTTAAATTATTACTGACTATCAGAAAACGAAAAAGAAAAATGGCAGAAAATATATTTCGTTTTATGCTGTAAGTTGGGTTATGCCATTTTTTAAAATTTGCTAAGTTTTAATGCAGTGTATGGTACATATGCAATATAGACAGTGTACAAGGCTACTTAATATCTGTCAAATCTATTGCTTTATATTTTAAGTAATTGGTAGGAAAGTTTTGTAAATTAAACTCTAAGAAATTTTAAAGCTAGATTACGGTCAATGACTGGCAAAGAGCGTAGCAGGCACTGATCGTAAAAATAAAGTTTTGACCCTAAAGTTGTCAGGACCTTTTTATCGAGCAAGGAAAATAACCGAAAACGGTCGACAATCTGAATTTTACAGCGATTTGTTACAAATACGTATATTGAACATTTTTATCGTAAAAGGCAGTTGGCTGCGTAATTTAATTGCCAACTGTCTGAATTTTACGGAAATTTTTAGAGTGTGCATTATACTTATTACTATAGAATTTACACTTCGGCCACACATTACTATAAATACACACATTATTATTGTTATTAAACTTACTTTTATCTAAACATTTATTTGCGAACGTGAAGTTAAATAAGATAACTGCTTGTGATCTGTTCTTCATATGGATGATTAACTTCTTATTGAAATGAGAGAATTTAGAATAAAAAAAAAAAAATCGAAATGAAGTCTATTAACATATCATCCATAATGTTTCTTTAATATATATATCATATGAGAAATTTAAGCCTAACTGTATGTCATTATTGGATTCACTTTAGCTTATGCTCTTAGGAGAAACTTTTCTGTAAACCATGCAACCAATCCCTTCTTTTGTTGGATCTTGTGTATTAGTTTTCTCCGATGAATACACTGCGGGTGATATGTTAATAACGAGCTCCAGAACGGAATTTTGTTATGTTTCCAAAGATTTTATTGACACCCGTTCATTGTTAGGAACCAAGCGATAATCAGAAGTTGGATCATTCCAGATCGGAGTGAGCCTACCTCGTGCAGCGAATTAATAAAGAAATGCCTCCAGGCTTATGGGGGCTTAATAAACGCCCTAGGCATGAGGCAACTAATGAGACAAGACTGCAATAAATAGTCACCGCTTTTAAAGAGTTATCAATATTATGAACGGATATTTCTTATTATGTTCCCTCGTGATATTTCAGGCAAGGATTCAATGAGTATTATATCTAAGAGAACAAAGGATTTAATTATAGACAGGGAGATATGTGCAGTGATGTCTGTGGAGTTAATGTCAAAATACGTCATTGCATCAGCTTTGCTGTTTTTAAAAAAGTATTAAATATTCGAATTATTGATTTGGATCGTTATTTTAAGGAGTAATATTTAAACTGAACTATATTCATGTATTTTTTACAACTTGACTCAAACTTTGATTGGTAAATTTCATGAGGTGTTAGAGAGTTTTTAAACAGGTATTAAGAGTTTCAAAATACTTAATATTAATTTAGTAAGTTTTTTAGCATAAGACAGCACTTTCGGGTGAAAAGGAAAGATGTTCAATAAATAATGCATCAAATATAAGACATCTAGTTATTTTAAAAATTATTTTATAAGTTTAAAAAAAAAAAAAAAAAAAAAAAAAAAAAGGGCACAGCAAGGGAAAAAAATGGAGCATTATGAATATTTTAGACATGCATTTACATGCATTACGCATATATTATAGTCCTATAATATATGCGTAACAATTTCGAACGTTATTAGAATATATTATAGTCCTATAATATTGCTAACAATTTCGAACTTTATTAGAATTCAAAATTTGAATTGTTACGAGTGTTTAAGTATTAAAGTATGCACATGTATTTATTGAGAAATTTAGATGTACACGTACTAAATAAGTTCACGTGAAAATTTTTCTTCCTCGGTTTGCTTGTATGCATCCCTAACTTGTTTCCGCCCTTACATGGCCATTATACAGGGTGATCAATTTTAAAAGGTACCGTTGGTTTTTCTTATTACCCTTAAATATGACGGATGTGGCAACTATTCTAATACTGAATTATAATTGTTTGAAACTTGTTTAAGTGTGGGAGACAATTTCCAACACTGCAGGACTGTTACAACTTTATTTGGGAGGTAAAACAGAAATGGAGACGCTCAATTTTGTTTTAATCCTGTAATAATTTATTTTACGAAAAACAAAATTCAATTAAATTTTTTTACATTATCATTCCTACATTACATTTACATTATCATTATCATTTTTACATTGTCATTTCATAGGCTTTTCCAGAGAAGGCCTACAAACATCGATGAATTAAAACAGATCATAACTGAAGAAATCGCGTCAATAACACCAACAATGCTGCGAAGTGTGCCAAATACCTGGTTCGACGCGTTCATGTTTGCATTCAAAATGGTGTCGAACATTTTCAACATTTTCTGTGAGGAATGATAATGTAAAAAAATTTAATTAAATTATGTTTTTCAAAAATAAAATTATTAATGGATTAAAAAAATTGTGCGTCTCCATTTCTGTTTTACTTCCCAAATAAACTTGCAACAGTCCAATTGTGTTAGAAATTGTCTCACAAACTTAAACAAGGTTCAAACAATAATACTTAAATGTTAGAATAGGTGCTACATCCGTCAGATTTAAGGATTATAAGAAAAACCCACGGGTACTCTTTTAAACTGATCACCCTGCATATCTGTTTAAAATAGGTAAATCATACACACACACACACACACACATATATCTATTTAAGTTGTGCATAATAGAAAATATATATCCATCTTACGCTGAAGCAGTGTTGGGCATAATTGGTTAAAAATTAATTGAATTACAATTGAATTACAATCAAATTACAATTATAATTATAATTTTTTTCTCAATCGATTAACAAGTAATTGATTAAAAATAAATTGAATTATTGCAAATAAATTGAATAAGTAATTCAATTTATTTGTAATCAATTACTTGTTAATTGATTGACAGTAAAATAATTATAATTGTAATTTAAATGTAATTCAATTGTAATTCAATTACTTTTTAATCAATTATGCCCAACACTGCACTGAACAGAAACGCGATTAATCACAATGGCTTTAAGATATAAATGTTCATAAATACATACGATACATCATTTTTTTTTCTTTTTTTCTTTTTTTCATTAAAAGTGCATGACTTTGTTAAAACACTTTGATTTTACAGCTTAAAAGCGGAAATTGCAGGGGATTTTTTCAACTTTTATAGCGACAGGTAATTTATTTCTTTTTTTGAAAGTCACAAAATATATTAGTAGGCTAAAACGGATTAATATATGGTAAACATGCATGATACGTAGAAGAGTCACATAATACAGATTATATACAATATACATAAAATCAAACAAAAATATTCAAAAATTCTGTAAACGTAGAATATAATTGCATGTGAATATGTAACAAAACAAAAAATAATTCTCTATTATAACTCTTGAATATTTCTTAGCTGGAAAAATCAACACACACACACACATATATATATATATATGAACTTTATTTTATGTGATATTGTGAACAGAAATTTGATCTATCTGAGACACATAATACCTTTGATCAGCCCACGACTCCTTAATTAATTTTAAGACTGTATTAAAGTTTTAGACGATGCAAAACATCCGCGATCGCTTGTGATAGAAAAAAATTAATTTTTCAATGTATTGGCAGCATTAAATTTAACCCGGTTGTTTTGATCTTGTCTGTGGCAACACTTTTTATTTATTTATTTATTTTTTTTTTATAAATTATAATAGTTTAGGTTTGTGCTCGAATATATTTAGGTCCGTGTAAATAAAGAGTTATATCTTTGAATTCATTGTAAATTCAGTTATAAAACATTCAACTATTATTTCAGTGTTCTGATGGAAAATACATTGGTATTCAAAATTAAAGTAGCAACCTGATTTCCTGTTTTCTTCTTTTTCGCACGCTTTTTTAAACAAATGAACAAATGAACACATGAATATAAAGTTTAAAACTTTATTATTAAACCCATCATCCAATTTAATATAATTTTAACATAAGCAAAAGTAAATAAATAAAATAAAATAAAATAAAATAAACTGATATTAATTCCATTTTTCTCGATAATAAGCTTTCATAGAAATTAAAACAATATAAAAAAGGAAACTAACGGCGTTACTGATGCATTACAAATACGTGAAGATGTAAACACCTTGAAATGTTAATTTAAATGAAATTTTTCTAGCATTTATTTTTAATTTTCTTCCATAACGGACTTTTTGATAAGCATATAATTTTTTTTATTCGATGAACATCTTCAAAATAATAAAAATGTTAGTCTTTCACGGCCGAGTTGATATGTCACCATTTCGTTAATGGCTCCTGGTATAGGAAAATGGGTTCGATCCCCGCCCTGACCCACAGTGTTTCTCTAATCCATTGTATTGTTTTCCTATGAAATTCAAATACGAGATAGGACCCTTTAAAAGACCCCATGGAGGACACTTCCCCTAAGCCTAGGATCCTAGCATAATCAATGGATCCTACCTTTTTTTTTTTTTTTTGAGTTTGAGGCTAAATCATTCATTATTTTCCACCGCAACGCATCTCTCATTCTTAATTTCCCAAAACACAAAACATTTCTCATAGAGTACAAATATTTCCTCATAGAGTACAAACATATGCTAGAGAAAGTTGAATTTTCCCATGCAGTGGTCACATGTGAGTCCATTGGCTCTAACATTAACACCAACACCGCTAACCTATCAAAATGTTATCTGTCCTCATCTCGACTAAAACTTACAAGTAGACCTCAAATCAAGCAAACAGGTCTGAGTATCTGTTAACAAAAACAATGATAAAAATGTCTATATATAATTTTATAACGAACATCTCATTCAATTTTTATATGCGAATGTATATTAATCGAAAAAGTTATTCACACATAAAGAAAAAAGACCAAAAGAAATAATTACAAGATAAAAAGAACTTTTTATATGCCATGTTTTTAAATTTTCTATTGCAACATATAAACGCAACCGAAGTCAGCGGATACCCGGAACAATTGGCTAAAGTATTAAAAAAATTCATTGCTATCGTGTTTTGAGCTATTATAAAAGTTTCAAATGGCTAGCTAGCCGGGAAGTTAGTGAAAAATCGATTGCAAGCTTTGCACTGGTAACGCTGCCGAAGGCAGCAAGAAACCGAAACAGTTGGCTAAAAGTAATAAAAAAATGCATTGTCACCGTGTTCTGAACTATTCTGAAAGTTTCAAATGTCTAGCTAGTCGGGAAGTTAGTTAAAAATCGATTGCAAGCTTTGTACTGGTAACGCTGCCGAAGGCAGCAGGAACCCGAAACGGTTGGTTAAAAATATTTAAAAAATACATTTTCACCGTGTTCTGAACTATTCTGAGAGTTTCAAATGTCTAGTCAGTCAGGAAGTTAGCTAAATAAATTTTCTGTTGAATCATATAAACGCTGCCGAAGGCAGTAGGGACCTGAAACAACTGACTAAATGTATTTAAAAAAATTATTGTCACCGTGTTCGGAGCTATCCTGAAAGTTTCAAATGTCTAGCTTCAATGTAAAGTTTCAAATGTCGGGAAGTTAGTGAAAAATCGATTGCAAGCTTTGTACCGGTAACGCTGCCGAAGGCCGCAGGAACCCGAAACAGTTGGCTAAACGTATTTAAAAAATGCATTTTCACCGTGTTCTCGAACTATTCTGAACGTTTCAAATGTCTAGCTAGTCGGGAAGTTACTTAAATAGATTTTCTGTCGAATCATATAAACGCTGGCGAAGGCAGTAGGGACCTGAAACAGTTGAATAAAAATATTGAAAAATGTATTGTCACCGTGTTCTGAGCTGTCCTGAAAGTTTCAAATGTCTAACTAGTCGGGAAGTTAGTTAAGAATCGATTGCAAGATTTGTACTGGACAAAGAAATAAACATACAAACAGAAAACAAACAAACAAAAACAAACAAACAAACAAACAAACAACAAACAAACAAGAATCAAAGTTAATAAAAACATGGTAAATAAAAAACGAATTAAGGAAGAAAAATTCTATTTTAATTTAATATTTGGAGGTACGTGTATCCGTTACCTATCTGCAATTCATCTTTAACACTATTTCTCATTTAGTTCTCTTTACTATTTTTTTTCCTCCATTTCTCCGAAAGCTTAGTTTTCAGAAAAGTCAATTAATATCCCTTTAAAAATTATTATTTTTATTACAGATATAAAAAATTCGCTAATAATTTTATAAGGAACATGCCTCCAAATTTTATGTTCATCTGTTCATTAATTAAAAATAATACGCGAAAAAAGAAAACGAAAAAATAGGTTGTGGCATTATTTATGTACACCATCGTAAATGAAGAACTAATAAAAGCTAGAGTTATTCTGTAGAAAAAGTTGGCTGAATTACAGAATGAAATGAATTTAAAAAAATTTCTAACGAAATGACTGACAGTTAAGAATAAAGATATATCTAAGAACCTCGACTGAGAAGCCAAAATAAAGGTCCTATAAGCTGGAAAAAATAAAAGGATGATGGAGAAATTTATTGAAAGAAAAAGAAGAAAATATTTACACAGGAAATGTACATTATTATTTAAATTTTAAATTCACATAATACTTAAATAAATTATATTAGCTTAGTATTGCATTTCATATTATTTAAAATGCACTATTTCATAATGTTACTATTAAATAGTCATATTAATGATGAATTTTTATGTGTTTTAAGTATACCGTAATGAGATATATTTAGATTATCATAAATAGAATTAAGCATTTCAGCAAAGGTTATTTACGCATAAATAAAACTTTGTAAATATGTCTACCGGTACTCTTTACAAATTGTGTCATATGATTTGCTTTTGTAGATTATATTAATTTTAGTAAAGGACTTTAGTAAAGGTAATTTTAGTTTAGGCTAAGTATTTTAGCCAATAAAATATTGTGGGATGTATGCACTATAATTATCAAAATTTCATTAAAATTTTTTGCTATTAATTTGCCTTTTAATTAGAGATTTTGTGAGATCTCTTTTACCTTGTCCATCACAGTGTTTAGAATTTTTTTTTTTTTTGAAGTGAAAACTTCTTTAGGCGCGTTGAGCACTTTTGGATGAACAAAAATCACTGAACTCCCGTCATCGTCAGCTAACGCTTTCCATTTGAAGTGAAAACTTTTGGGTGAACAAAAATCATTGAAATCGCATCATCGTTAGCAAACGCATCCTTGTATGATACAAATAATGTATCATATAATTAACTTGCTAATGTGAAGTGTTAATAATTATATACTGTATATTGTTTTAAAATCTGGTGTGGGTCTACACGACTTCTCTCATCTCCGGGCACTGTCTCCATTGCAGTTAGACCTCACAAAACCGTGAGAAAGGCCAAAGCCGCAATTTCTCTCACGTTTTTACAATCTGGTGCGGCTCTACACGACTTCTCTCATCTCCGGACACTTTCTCTATTGCAGTTAGACATCACAAAACCGTGAGAAAGGCCAAAGCCGCTATTTTTCTCACGTTTTTACAATCTGGTGCGGCTTTACACGACTTCTCTCATCTCTGGCCACTGTCTCTTAAAGATTGCAGCCGGAAACGTTGCAGTTAGACCTCACAAAACTGTGAGAAAGGCCAAAGCCGCCATTCTTCTCACGTTTTTACAATCTGGTGCGGCTCTACACGACTTCTCTCATCTCCGGACACTGTCTCTATTGCAGTTAGCGCATTAAATAAAATTGTAATATAATTTTTGTAGTAGTAGTTTATATTAATGAATAAAATAACACTTCTTTTAAAAGTATTTCCCACACAATAAAATATTTCCTGACGATTCAAGAAATACACACGTAATTGCTCACGTTTTCATTTCTGTCGGCACTCCCGAAGTGCAACTGTTTTTTTTTTTTTTTTTTTTTTTTTTTTTAATTAATAACTCTAAAATTTGCATTATTTTTGATTACACAGGTCTGTAAAATCTTACTTTTCAATTTTTTTTTTTTTTTTTTTTTTTTTTTTTTTTACACGCCGTTAGGTGTCTCTAATGTGTTTTTATGCTCTGAATACAGAAATGCTTGTCTTCAATTCGTATCACGTAAGGGTTTTACACAAAGTGAGGGTGAAGATCGGAAAAATTCACACAGAGCCTATAACAAATTCAAAACTATTTATGCATAAAATCTATTAAAATAGGCTATTATTTACACATCATGCTTTAAATATGTGTCTTTACATCGAAACTCTTTTAGAGCTTTTTCTCTTGTTCACTGCTTGGGGGGCCTTGGGGAGGGGGGGATTCCTTATACAGCATTCAATAATGATCTTTTAATATTGTAACACTTCATCTTCCTTGACACCTCTCATGCATTTCTTTGATGTCTTGATGAAATAGCTCTCTTTATTCGTTACTCACATCGTCCAGATTTTTTCGGGAAATAATTTAGATGAGTGTTGAAAAAGTAAAGTTTTAAGCTCAGAAAGTTTCTTTTTTCTTTGCCAAACTTGTACGTGATAGAAATTCTTGAATAATTGTTTCGCAATCAGCATTCAAAACTGCACCAAAAAAACACATCACCTTGAATAAGAAAATTTCATCACAGACCTCTGTTATTTTAAAAATAAGAGTTTTAATGATTGAGTCTTATCTCACAAAAATATTGTATTGGGAATATTTTTTATTTCAATTGAAAAATTTAGTAGACAGAAAAAAAAAAATAATAATTAATTAATTAATTAAAAATGTGCATGTTTCTTGGACTACTGAGAGGGAAGTACATAGACTTTTGGTAAACCAAATATAAACCACTTTTTATATGTTGTATTCTATGTGGGAGTTTCTTCTGAATATAATATGGATCGGATAATAATAAAAGAGTATAACTATTAAATGGATAGTTAAATGTCTGTAATTTAAAGCTGACGTAAACCACCTTCTGTTGCCTCAAGATAAGTTTTTTGGAGGCAAAAATAATTACAGTAGACCGTATTTTATAGATTATATAGAAGTTGTGAGAGAAATCAATGTTAATACAAGTAAATAAACGAATTTTCACTTTAACCCCACTAAAAATAATCCGAAGTTATTCTTGAGAAAACAGTGTTTTATTAAGATTTTCTTCAAATATTTAAAAATATTTTGAAGATTTCTCTTTTTCTATAAAATATCTGAAGAAATTTTAAAGACATTTTTAAGAAATTTTGTAAACTTTCTTAAGAATGGGCCAAATAACTTAAGATATTCTGTAGATTATCTTGAAAAATACCTGCAGAATATCTTGAGATTATTTTTAGTGGGGAACTTACGCCTAATCCACTAATATGTCAACAATTTGCTTTAAACATATTTTTAAATCATTTATAGTAAAATACTGAAATTTACACATCACCTAATTAGCGTATGGTGTACATTTTTATTAATTTAAATTTATTTCTATAGAAGACGCACATAAAAATTTAAGTTTTGTAACTCTTGAAATTGAATCCCAAGAACCTTTTAATCGTTTTTATACAATTCTCTACATTTTTTTACACAATTTTGTAATTCATAATACACTGTTAAATATAACTAGAGGAGCAGTTACTTTTAATGATATTACGCAAATATGTAGGCAAATAACTATGGTAAAGTAAAACACCTATAATTTAAAGTGTTGCAGAAAACATCAAAAGAAAAATTCATATCTAAATTGGTGCTCATGGCGTCAAAAAGCAGATAAAGAAGATGAATGAAGAAGTTCTGATTTCGCAGACTTTTTCATTTTGTCTCAGCAGTGAAATTTAATTATTATTCTAATAATAATAATAACAATAATAATTTTTTCAGATTTATTATATTTAAAAAAAAAGGATGTAACTTAAAGAAATTACAACAACGTGATTTACCAGAATCATGGCCTGGTGAATATCGGGGTTCATGAATCCGGGAAAACACTAAGAAATGTGGAAAACGCTGTTAGAGTCTCAAAAGGTACTATTTCAAGACCTTTGAATCAATTTTAAGAAATAGGAAATATTAGACGTCGACGGGAAAAATCGTTCACTTACTACAGCGACTGGTGGTCGATATATCATAGCGATAATTAATGGCTTATATCTATTTTCAATTCATCGAGACAAAACAGACAATACTTATAAGCAGCTTCCATGACAGTTGTTCTTGGAAAATTGCTAGACAGTTGTTCTTGCAACAAGACGAAGGCAGCCAAGCCAAAAATTTCGAAATAAGCCTTATCACTGTGGTCTATTTGCAAGTGGAACAATGGTGTGTATTTCATTGGCTTGGAGACATCGTGCGGCTGAAGTAGGTAGGCTGCTGAACATCGAAATTAGTGGCAAAGTGATTTGAGTCAACCGCTATTTACTGACAAATTTTTATTCAATCTGTAATGTTACCCTCGACATGTTTTAGTCTGGAGGAAAAGGGACACTTCATTTTTGAAAGATCGCATTATAAACGATGTAGATTCTTTGTATATGGGCTGGAATCAGCGCAGTTGAATGTACGGACCAGAATATCATTCATAATGGAAATTTGATCACCCTAAGGTGTGCAGAGGAGATATTGAGAACTTACATGATATCTTATGCTGCAGTCATTGAAAATTCTTTTTATTTAATGCATGATAATGCCAGACTTTATACATACAGGTCGTTTTACAAAGAACGTGCTTAAAGCTGAAAGAAGACAACGCTTGAAATAGCCAACTTACTCTTTTGATTTAAATCCGATCGAGCTTGTTTGAGACACAATCAGACAATGACATATTTCTGTGAGACCAAGGCCTCCTTTTACAAAAAAAAAAAAAAAAAAAAAAAAAAAAAAAATCCGAATGTTTTTGATGTTTTTAATTTAAAATATGCATATTACATAAATTTTATTTACATTGAATCAACGTCATGTACAAAAATTTTTATTAACATTTTTTTAAAATTAACATATTTTTAATCTGTAGGGATTTATTTAACTGAAAATTATATACATTTATATGCAAGATAGCTTTACAATAAAATATTTTATACGATATACAGAAAAAATCTTTGCCTAAGATAGAGAAAAAATAAAATAAAATAAAATAAAATAAAACATCTGAAAAGAAGGCTAGCATCCTTTACACATAATTCTTAAAATAAAACTAATAATATTGACACTGGCAGCTTATTATTTTTTATATAGATATTTGGATTTATTTTATTTATTTATTTATTTTTTAATTTGTTTCAGTGACGTTATATCACAAAAGAATTAAAAAAAAAAAAAAAAAAAAAAACTCTGTGTTTCTGGTGCATACTCATACCCATAAACAATTCCAAATCTTTTACTAATTAAAGACATAGCATGTTTTTAATTGTATCTTTCTTTACATCTTCAGCATGTTGAGTTCTCCGCCTTTAATCTAGACTTGCTTATTATATATAAAAAATGAAACAAAAACCAGAAATGATTAAAAAACTAGTGAAAGTTGCTGTGCCCTCCCTCAACTTTTTTAATCATATTTTTTAATGTTTTTCACGAAATGAATATTCTATCTAGTTTTTATAAAACCACTGCAGCGCAATAGATAAAAAAAATTCAATTGTTTAATTTAATTTGAAACTTAACAGAAATAAAAAAGAAAAATAGCTACTTGCCCTCGTTCTTATTGAAGAAGAAGAAAAAAAAAAAAAAAAAAAACACGACATTCAGATATTTTTGTAATATTAAAGCATGAAGACAAAAAATAATTTAAGATATAAATGGTAAAAGGTTTTTTTTTTTTTTTTTTTTTTTTTTTTAATCCTTGACATTAAAAGATTCATTTTTTATTCTCCCTAATAAAGCAAACCAGCAACAACAAATAAAAAGAACGAAACATTTTTCTTAATTAGCTTTTGAAAAATCGTTGAAAGTTTATCACTTGTTGAAATAACATATTAGAAAAAAGAAAGAAAAAATTCCTTTTTTTTTGGAAAAAACTATAATTGTACGTATTATCATTGAATTATAATTAAAAAAAAAAAAAAAAGCTCAGAAGGTTGTAAACTTTACTATGCTGAACTAATATTGAAATACAATTAGAAAATTATCAATAAATTTGAAATATTGCAAAATTTTCTTCATAGTTAAAAAGAAAGGAGAAGAAGAAGTTCCTTGCTATATATATATATATAAATAATGAAAACAACATTTATTTGGTTTAGCAACAATGAAAATACAAGCGAAATTTTACTAAAAAATGTAAGGGGAAAAAAATGTCACTATTCTTTTTACACACTATACTACATTGTATAAAAAAGTAGAAGGGCAATAGATATTTTTAGAAAAAAAAAGGGGAATCTTTTATTTTAAATAAAATTATTTTTATGTGTAACATTTTGCAGATCATTTAACAAGAAAATATCAGTATCATTACCATGATTTTCAAAAATAAATTATTAATGGCAACAAGAATAGTTTCTACTTTTTTAAACTCTGTAAAAAATGTAGAAGGACAGTAATACAAAATATAAAATACAAACGATATTAGTAAGGAATACTCTTCCCATCAGCTTTTATGACTTTGAATACTCTATATTGTAATGAATCATATAAAATTTGGGTTCCCGTTTGTCAAAAATTATCCTATGAGCTATTCAAATTTCTCGAAGTTAAAAAGTAAAGAATTGAAACATTTTCCATCATTTCATACCCGCCGAACATTCACTGGCCAGATGTTTTACACTATGTTAAGATCGGCGATACTTTCACTGCTCTTTTTAAGGTTATGAACAAGTTTTTTCTTCATCGTAAGGCGATAACTGTTTAGGCCTACCAGTCTTCTTTCTTTTCCTATTTCTATCTGGCATTCTGATAAAGTTAGAAACTGCATTGAGGCTGGCGTGCAGTATACAAACAATCTGTCTAACACCTTTACCATTATTTTTATATGCAACAATTTGCCCCTTTTGAAAATAATTTAGAGTTGTTCTAGGCAGTCTGAAAAGAAAATAACAATGCAATTAAGAAAAAAAAAAAAAAAAAAAATACGTTTTCCTCAACAAAAGCAATTAAAGAAAATTCTATATTTACTCTTTTACCCGCGTACAGTCCACTAAATAACAAATTTTGGCAAGTGTCATTCTACGTTTTTACACTCTCGAAATCTTGATTACTAGTTTTTCTACAATCCACTAATTAGCCCTAATGGTAGAGATTTCATTTTTACGTGAAATGAAAGAAAACTTTGTTAAACAAAATCTGTATAAGAATCTAATAGCTAGGATAAAAATACAAGGTCTGTCCCGAAAGTAATGCGCCCCATTTTCTTCTGTCGCGACTATCCGTTGTTGCACAGGGTTGCCGTTAGCATGGAAGGGTGGGTGGAGCCTTGGGAACACAGCGTCACCAGCGCCAGTCGGCTCTGAGCTTCTGCAGAGTCACAGTGCCTGTTTCAGTGAACCTTTGTGTGAGTGCTCGGTCGAAATCAAGATGGAAAAAACTCTCGAGCAAAATTGTTGCAGTTTGTGCGGACGATCAGACTTTTTTGGACAATATGGTAAGTGGTGACTAATCTTGGATCTTCTTGTACGACCCAGAAACCAAAAGACAGAGCGCAGAGTGGAATTCGACGTCGTTCCCACGCCCAAAAAAGTCAAGAATGAGCAAATCGCAGGCAAAGCGATGCTCATAGTTTTTTTCGATTTCAAGGGAGTGGTCCCTTTTGAATTTGTTCCACCTGGCCAACCAGTCAAAGCCAAATCTTACGTCGAAGTACTGAAAAGGCTAAAGCAACGCGCGTCAGGCGCGAGGTCAAGAATTCCTGGAAGCTGCACCATGACAATGCTCCCAGCCACACCACCTTTATGACGACCAACTACCTGACCAAGGCCGTCATCTCATTGCTCTCCCAGCCGCCCTTACAGTCCTGATTTGTCCCCGCCCGACTTCTTTTGGTCCCCAAGGTGGTTACGACGAGGTTACTAAAGGAAATCCCTGTGACGGACTTCCAGGACGCATATAAAGAATGGAAATTGCGTTGGAACAAGTGTGTTGAGGCAGGAGGGATGTATTTCGAAGAATATTGAGTAATTGTACGAATCGGTTCAATAAATTTCTGAAAATAAAAATGGGCGCATTACTTTCGGGACAGACCTTGTACAGAAAATAATTTACGAAAATCGACTGTCCTTCTACTTTTTTTTTTTTTTTTTTTTTTTTTTTTTGCACAGTGTACTACTACTACTACTACTAATAATAATAATAATTTTTAAATTAAGAACACCATAAGTTTTCTTCAGTTACTTTAGGATGAATGATTCGAAATTAATCGCTTGTTAAATGTAATGTGTTTAAAAATTTAAAATAAATAAATAAATAAATAAAATGCGATTTTTTTTTATTAATTTTACTGAAGAGATATTTTAGCAAATCAGAATCACAAAAAGTATGCAACGACTAGCAGGTACCTAGCGCTGCTCAGATTCAAGTAGTGCTTTTAAAATATTAGAAAAAAAAAAAAAAAAGCTTTATAGAACTTCTGTATAAACAAAAATTTTAGTTTTTCTTACAGAAGAATAAATATAAAAATTGTTAGAAGTTCCTACATGAAAACATTCAACATATATTTGACTGTGAGCGAAATATATCAGCATGGCGTCTCGCATCAGCTTGGATTAGAAAATAACGTTTTTCTTCCGTTCCTTCTTGTATCCTAGCCTCTATCCGTTGACCATCTGCACGATACTTATTCCATTCGCCAGATTTTTCTATGACCGCTGATATAATCTGAACTATACCTGAAATGTCGCTATTTTTAATTTTTTTTTTTCTTATTTTTTAGCAGCTTTCTTTTCAGAATGTTTCTGACACAAACCTTGTTCATGTTCTTTAGGCTCTTTTGATATTCTATCCACTGTCCGTTGAGCATCTTCATAATATTTTTTATGTCGCTGGTGGTCAATTTCTTTTTGTCTTCTAGCAACTCTCCTCCAGCACTTAGAAAGGCGTTTTAGTGTTAGTTATTTCTAACTCTCTCCTTGAATAAATCTAAACTGTGGTTGTTGGACAGATTCTTGCTGTTCTCTTTTTAATTTTCTTTGTGCTGCAGTTCTTTTTCCTGCAGAAATCTTTACATCAGAAAGGCGCTTTTTTGGTATTATAGTTTTTATTTATATATAGGTACTAAACGTAGGTTTTAGCTATTTATATGACAGTTGAGTTTTAATATCAAAATTATTTAAATGTTGTAATTGAGAAAAATAAATGTTTGCAGTAAAGAGAAAGCAGTAAAATGATTCACTAAATGTACTATTTCAATAAAATCAAAATTATATTAATTCGAACTCAACGTAGGAACTTAAACGAATAAATTGCAAATAAACACTTAATTTAAATAAGAGAAAACTATTACACTTCATGTTTTTCGATAGATAAATATATTGATTATTCGCGTGTAAATAAATTTATTTACTTATATATATATATATATATATATATTTAAAAAAAGTAATTCAACGCTTAGTATTTTCCCATCAAATTGTTTTTCCATTTTAATAATTCTAAAGTTAAAAGGGGCTTTTATTTAAATATTTTGAACCATTTATATGATTGAACTGAAGAAACAAAAAAAGATGTTAGTTAGATTTTTTTTCTGATTAATAAGTTTACCAAATTTCGTAGATATCGGTTGAATAGTGTTTCTTTGTATAGCGAACTAAAAATCCGGACAGACTCTCTCACAGCATCTTCACTGGGCAGAGTCACTGACACAATTTTATATATATAGTAATTTAAAATGTTCGGATTTTTTTTTTTTTTTTTTTTTTTTTTTTAACAATGTATAATTTTTTATACAATAATTTTCTGGTAAAACAACAATAAAAATCAGCGTTGAAAAATTAAGAATTTAGTAAAAAAAAAAAAAAAAAAAAAAAAAAAACTAATAAAGAGAAAAATATGCAACAAACATTTCGAGTCAAAATAGTTACGCGGCAATGCATTTATTGCAGCACTTATGCACAATTTTCACCCTCGCTTCACGAAAGGTAATGCTTAACTATTTCAATACAAATTAACCGTTGCGTGTTAGAATGTTTATGATTTCTTTTTGAATTCAAATTCTCATGATTTACAGTACATAACAATTTAAGTATATCTTCAACGACTGAGCATGCGTGCGATCCTCAGGTTACGAATTATTAATAATAAGCTGATAAATACACATACTTAACATGCACTTTAAAAAATTCTATTCATCAGTTAAATATTAAATACGACATATGCATTATATCTAACTAAATTACTCTTGATTGTTATGTAGTTAAAACAATAACCTAAGACACGAAAAAGTTTGTTGTAATTTAGTCCTAAGTGCAGTTAATAAACAAAATTTTTAAAGTTTTTCAGATTCGATCGTTCAATTGTTAATTATTAAAATCCATAACAAAATTTAAAGTATAAATTTGTAGGACATAATATCTTATCCTCGCTTCTTGTGACTGCCATAATTTGCTGCTACTCATTTACTTTAAACTATATTCTCATTAGAATACAGAACAAATTGTTTCCTTTAAACCCATTTCCTTTTCACCTTTAAATTTTTCTAATAGGATTATTTAAAGCTAAGACATTATATTTTCCCTTTGGTCAATATTCCAGCTGCTGCCAACTTTTTTGTCACATTTGCTAATTAAAAAGCGGATAAGAAAGCGGAAAAAAAAGAAAAGAAATATTAGAATGTGGGGTGCAAGTCTCATGTACTTACTCGAAAAAGGAAGGAAAAAAACGAACCATGAGTGAAAAAAAAAAAAAAAAAAAAAAAAAAAAAACTTTTCTCCTTTTATTTGCGTCGAAGAGTTGCATTAAGAGATTTACCACTTCGAGTCCATTTTAAATGTACCTGAAATTCCTGACAAGAATTAAGAACTACAGAGAATGAAAATGAAATAACTGTTATGAAATGCTCGCTTTGTCCTTTGAACAGGAAAGAATCGGGAAAAAGAAGCTCCGTGAGGAAGTTCCTGTTTTTATTCTTGTTTTCTTGAGAGTAGCATCATTTCTTTTTTTTCTTCTTTTTTTTTTTTTTTCGCTTTATTCATTTATTAGTATTTTTTTAATTCTTTGTGCGGATTTATTTTTTATGCAATATTTCATTTTTTTAAATGTTATTTAGTTTTTAGTTTTTAGTTTTTAGTCTTTTTGTAATTACCTTAATGTAAAAATTTGATACAAAAACAACTTTATATTTACATTTATATGATAATAATTCACAGTACAGTGAAAATTAAATAAAATAAATTACGATAACTTAGTCCCATCAGTGTGACACTGAAGTGAAATTTTTGCAATAGAATATGTAGTTTAATAAAAGTTGACAATGTACTATGAGGTTTAATTTTTGCAACTAATAGTTCTTATAGCATGTATATAATTTTACTCATGTCTCAAAATTTCTTAAATCAATGACACTCTTCTAAAATTAACCAAAATTTTTGACAAAAATCCAAATTTGTCAAAGACTTCTAAGCCCTTTTTGACAGATAATTCTTCAGAATACTTTTATAGTGCATAATGTTTTTCTAATTAATATTTTTTTAACTTTTAATTATCTTTTCTGGAGCTGTTGAGTAGAACGATGTAAAACAATTGACACTGAAAATCATTATTGAAGTTTCTTTTACTTATTAATTTTAAATTTGGTTTCGCCCATGTGCATTCACTCGCTGTCCTTTAGTTATTAGGTGCGAGATTCAAATTCCGGTGCATACGTGGGTGTTCGTATACTTTTAAATAAAGATTTTTTTTTCACTTCTTTTCATTAAGAATTTGTTATTACAATATAGGACGAAAACATTTTAAAAAGAGGAAATATTTTCAGTTATGAAATAATTTATAACAGTAGAAGAAATTGCATAATGGTCCAGGATCAGCTTTAGGCCATAGGTCCTGGTCCAATGAGCCTTAATGAGTTAAAAAAAAAAAAAAAAAAAAAAAAAAAAAAAGACCATAGACTAATTACTCAACCTCCCCCCCCCCTCTTTTTTACTTAATTTTTTTTTATAAAAATGAAGAGAATGAAATAAAAACATTTTATGTAAATGCATAATAATAGTGTTATTTTTATTGTATTAGTCACATTATATTGACAGGAACATTTATTTTACGAAATAATATTATTTTCCTTTTCCTTTTTTTTTTTTTTTTTTTTTAAAGCAAAAATTAGTTTTTAGGGAATTTGACCTCACTGATGATTTTACATAAAAGTTTATATTTCTATTTAATATTTATAAATTGAACTATTTTATGTTTGTTTGATAAAATATATATTCAAGTAACAGTGGTCATAGTTTTTGATACATTTTTTAGAGATCTGAAATCTGAAAATTACGTTTTCTCGCTAAAAATTCTACAGATATTTCAGAAAAGACTTAATATACGTATATTTATATTTAATAGAATCTACTTAAAACAATTAAGCATAGATTTTTCAATATTTTTCAAAGAAAAAATATTAAAAGTAAAAGTATAACAAAAATCACGTTTTTTTTTATTATTATTATTATTTATTTATTTTTAAACATAGACACACATTTTTTATTTATTTTTCTCAAAAAACTAAATAATTAAAATTTTAAAATCCATACATAATTCTTTTAAGTAAGCTTTATTAAACATATAAAAAATATTAAGTCTTTTCTTAAATATCTGTAAAAGTTTTAGCATTTTGAAAATCATGAAACCATGAAAAATTGCAAACTGAGAAAACTCAATTTAAAGATTTCAAATCTGTAAAAAATATATCAAAAACCATAATAATTGCTGGCTGAATATCTATTTTACTGAACAAACCTAATATAGTTCAAATTATAGATATTAAATGGAAATATTAATTTTATATGGAAACTTCAATTAGGCCAAGTCCCTTTAATGATTTTTTTTTTTTTTTTTTTTTTTGTGAGCAACATATGAAATGTTGAAACATTATTATCTGTTTCTTCAGATATGGTCCCAGTTATAAAGTCAATAATAATAATAATAATAATAAAATAGAATAAAATAAATAAATAAAAACTTTACATTGATGAATTCTTTTAATGCTTTCCAGTAGTGGTTATCTTTACTATATTTTCTTTCAAATCTAAAAGATCCATGTTTTCTTTCTTAAATGCTACTCTTTGGTCGTTTTAACCTCAAAGACTTTCAAAGAAACAAAATAGTTTTCTAGAAATCTTAAGTGATGCAAACGAGATTTAATTGTTTGCTCTTCACTTGAATTTTCTGTGAAATGGAGCAGAAATTTACTAAAGTTATTTTTCTAGCGAGTAAGATTTACGCACATCAAGAAATTTTGTTTAAATGTTGTCATTTTCAAACGACTGTTTTGCTTTTGTTAACGCCGCACAATTCGTTTGTCAAACTTCACTCTGGAATTTATGAAGTGGGTGAAGACATCATAAAGTGCAATTACAGATCAAATGGCTGCCAAGAGGGTGGTTGGGATATAGTGGTGTGGTATTTTTCACAGGTATGTTATTTTGTTTTCCAGTTCAATCAGCATGTAAGAACATTCTTAGCATATTTTCTTGGTAAGTATGCCGTCTGAATTAACGAATTAAAAACGATTTAAAATCGTGTAAGTTTCTTAAAACATTTCTGCTTAATGGATAGTTAAATTTGTTCGTTCATTATGTGACAACTGGTGAAATATTTTCTTCATTTCTTTATGATATCACTTTGTGCAATTAATAAGGTGGTTGAAATAAAGTGGTTCATGTAAATTTCCTGAAGCATTTTTATCATCTTACTTTAATTGCATTTTAAAATTTTATTTGGATATTTTTTTCTTCTTATAAGAATATCTTGAAAAAAGTTAATGGAGGATTCTGTATGCTTATTAATTAAGATATGAAAATATATTACTTTAAAGAACTTCGAAAGATACTCAAATACTTAACAAAAAAAAAAAAAAAAAAAAAGATTATCTTTTACCCTTCGTTCTATTAAGAATTTATTATTGTAAGACAAAAATATCTGAAAAATAGAAAATGTTTTAGCATTCAGCTATAAAATAATTTATAAAAGTTGAGGAAATTACGCAAAAATTAATACTGTTGCATCCAATAAACAAGCAAGCAAATAAAAAACAAATGATAGATTTTATAAATGAGTAAGAAAATATTTATTAAAATAAAAATTGTGGTTATACTATTAAACTTTTTTTTTTTTTTTTAATGAAGAAACTGTTTTACATTTGTACAAATATATCTTTAAGAATCTGTTAGTGCATTTTTTAAAATTATTATGATTAATATTTATTTAAAAGGGAAAAATGCATCAAGAGTATACAATACCTAATCTTTATATTAGTATTTATTAATATTTATTTAAAAGGAAAAAATGCATCAAGAGTGTACAATACCTAATCTTTATATTAGTATTTACTAATATTTATTTAAAAGGAAAAAATGCATGAAGAGTGTACAATACCTAATCTTTATATTAGTATTTATTAGTATTTATTTAAAAGGAAAAAATGCATCAAGAGTGTACAATACATAATCATTATATTAATATTTATTAATATTTCTTTGAAAGAAAAAAAAATGCATCAAGAGTGTACAATACCTAATCTTTATATTAGTATTTATTTAAAAGAAAAAAAAAATGCATTAAGAGTGTACAATACCTAATCTTTATATTAGTATTTATTAATATTTATTTAAAAGGAAAAAAATGCATCAAGAGTGTACAATGCCTTATCTTTATATTAGTATTTATTAATATTTATTTAAAAGGAAAAAATGCATCAAGAGTGCACAATACCTAATCCTGCCGACAGCCGATGTACATGTTATGCTGTTGAAAAATTTATTTCTGTAATTACTCATTGTCTAATGTACTTTTTTAATTCCCGTTTTCACATTCAGAAAATTCACAATCGTTAAATTAGTACTCTTTTTTCAAAAAATTATTTTTTAAAATTTTAGCATTTCATGTTACGTCTAAGAAAATAAAAAAAAATGCATTTTGTAGATTTAACTCAAAATTAATTTTTTAAAAATTAAAACAATTAGTTTTTCGAAAATGAGTACTAATTTAAGGGTTATGAATTTTCTGAATGTGAAACGTAATTACAAAAAAAAAAAAAAAAAAAAAAAATCAAGCAATGAGTGACTGCGTGGATACATTTCACCGTAGGCCCATAACATGCGTCTTGGCTATAGGTGCAATTAGGTATTGTCCCCTTTCAAGCAAGCAACACAGGAAAATCGACGTAAATTTATATATATATATATTAATCGTTTTGTTCAAGTTATTAAAAAGGAAAAGATTTGACCTAATTTTTAGTCTAAAAGAAAATATTTTAGATTAAAAGAAAAAAATTCCTGTTATTTGGTACATATCAATGATTGGCAAACAATTTTATTCCATTTTTCAGATTAAAAAAAATAATAAAAATGTATGAATTAAAAAAAAAAAAAAAAAAAAAATCACGGTTTCATTTAATAGTTATGACAAATTTTCGTTAACTGTTTAGAATTTGACTTTTTAATGGCCCCTACTACTAAATATGTCTTTGAATTTGTACTGCTATTTTTATTTTTTTTCTATTTTGTATGAAGAATGGGTAACTGAACAAAAATAAAAGTTTTAATCAAGAAATTAAAAATTAGAATAAATGTAAATATGTAGGCAGTGTCTAAAAACTATTATAGCGGTGAAAAATATAGAATATCTTGAAGAATAACATTCGGTTCTTTAAATTAATTCTTTGAAACAGTATTTTCCATTATTTAGAGAATTAAAATTTTCAATAATTCTGGCTAAAAACACCTAACAATAAGCATTGAGTTAATTATTAGTTCTGCCAGGTTAAAACGTGCAATCATAGACAGATTAATAGCTGTTTTAAGATTAATTTTGGGAGACTGGCTGAAAATAATATTGAAGCAAAAACAAATTAAGATATGTATGAAAATGTATAATAACATCTATGGAAAAAATTTTAAATCAGATTTATCACCACTATTTTTGAATAGAAATTTGTCCTATATATATATTATACGATTAAATAATGTGCAATTTCTTGTAGAAAATTTCTGGTATGAATTCTCCCGCCGAAATCAGAAGACTTATGGGAACTATGAAATAATAATTATTAACAAGAAAATTCTAGTAAATAAATATTATTGGAGCGCGAAAGTGTAGTCAATTAGTTCAATAATTAAATTGTAGTGTATCCTTGCGGATTCAGTCTTCTTCTGGTTAAAATATTTGTTATATTTATAATACACGTAGAATAAAATTTTTCTTAAATATAACGTAAATACTATTACATGTAAGATTTAGAACTTTTGGAAGCTAAAAGTATTGCAGTATATTTTATTAAAGTCTCCTTCTACTCTCTCTCTCTCTCTCTCTCTCTCTCTCTCTCTCTCTCTCTCTCTCTCTCTCTCTCTCTCTCTCTTTTTTTTTTTTTTTAATATAAATATTATTATACATGCATGCATATTTTCAATTATGGCAGTTCTAATTTTGAAAATAGGCTGTAGAAATCTTGTTTTGAAAATTTATAAAGGCAATGTAATACATATATTTACATAATAAAAATATCTAATTATATATTTCATTGTTAAGAAAAGAAATGTCATACTTACATAATTATGGAATATTATTAAAATAACTATAGTAATTTCACTTTCCTACTCTCAATTCCCCCACCCACCGTCTCATTCTGTTTTATTATTATTGTTATAATTGTTATTATTTCCCTTGTTTTTCATTAATTTAGTCTGTGCCCCTCTTCATATCCCAAGAAAAAAAAAGAGAGGACACTTTGAATGTATATTTTCTTTTCTGATTCAAAAACAAAATAGAAAAACAAGAAAACAAAAAAAAAAAAAAAAAAAAAGCAGAAAAAAATGCAAGTGTTTTTTACCTTACAAATATTTTTATAATTTTTTTCCCTACATATCCCTTAAATTAGCTTATAAAAATTTCACTTTTTGCTTCTTTGTAATTTTTTTTTCAGCCACTTTAATTAACAAGTGCAAGATAAAAATGACGCAGGCAACATCAGGGTAGGCATGCAGAGGACCGCGCCGCCTGCTGCTGCGCTGACCGCGTGAAATCTGATTAACCGTGTGCTCTGATGAAAATGCTTTTGCTTTGATTATAATCTTCAGAAGAGCTTAAATCTATAGCATTTTGTCAACGGTTTATGAAAATTTAATATTCATGTTGCCATTTTTTTTTGTTAAATTCATGCATTTTTTAATTCTTTAAACAAGAAATTTCTCCGAGAGAGCATTATTTCTTTCCCAGCACATTATAATTAAGGTGAAAAAAATGTAATATCCTCCTTGGTTAAAAAAAATAATAATACACAAGGAGTAACAGAAAAAAAACTCTGTTTTTTTTAACATCCCCATAACTTTCACAAGATCAAATATTATCCTTTTGCGCGTGTCTCAGATGCAAATGCTCTTATCTCTCTGAACTCTATCCACTGTTTTAAAGCAAAGCTCTCATTTATAAAATAATGGGATAAACGGAGAAAAACGTTAAAAACAATTTTGTTTGAAAAATAAATTAAGTATTTTAAAAAAGCTTGCTTAAAGATCCTTGCTTATTGAGAAAAAAGTGAAGAGAGAGGGGGTTATTTTTTAAAGAACACTTATCAATGTGAGCACTTTTTAAAACACTTTTTCTTTATGATTATAACTGCAATATATAAGATAATAATTTAGTTACAGCTTTCAGATTTTGCAAAAAAACTAATAAACTACTTTTATTGATTTAAAAATATTATTAACACGAAATAACATATCATAATTTCCCAACACATGAAAAGCAATTATAGAAAAGGGTTTATCACATCAGTTTGTCTGTTAATCTGCCCACATTTTTCATATCCTTAAATATTTTTTATGTTACATAAATCACTTACTAAACAACATTTACTCATATCATCATAAATACTAACTAATAAACGATTCTTAATATATTTGGAAAATATCAAAAACGTATGATATAACCAAAAATACATCTCTCTCAACATCCTGTGATTAATTCGGGTACTTTTGTGTCAGCCTGTAAATAAATTAAAATTTAAACTACATTACTTTCTGTAGTAAACATCTTTTATTGCCGTGATATTACAATATAAGATAAGTGAAAATGTAAAAAATGTCAGTTATTTTGCTGGCAGCTAGCTTAGCTTGTTAAAGCACGTAAAATAAATAGAAGGTTTACTATTTTTGCTTTTCCATAAAATCAATTTAATTTGAAACGTCGACTAAGAAGATGAAGACTTAGAAATTCTGCAACGATTTTAACACATGTCAAAATTTAATGAAGACAGAAACACAATAGATACAGAGTACAAGGATTACATATTAAATAAAGGCATGAGCAGCGCTGTCAAAGCGGCGATACATTTTATACTTTAGAACATTTCAAAAGAAATAAACATGCTGACGAAACTTTGCGAACCTTTCTGAACGAAAGACTGCTACAGACTGACAAAGTTTATTACGAAATTTCATTAGGTGCGAGGTCACGTGGGTTTTGATGATGAGCGCTTCTACGTAAGCGTTTCGTCATTTGCCTTTGCTGGGAGAACAGCCTCACATGGTGATATGAGCTAGGAGATGTAGTTATGGGTATTACATCGTTCCCTCTGTTTCTGAGGTACGTCCTGTACTGGAAACAGCAGTACTTTTCTTACGTCTTCCTCTTTTTCTTAGAGGAGCAACTGGAGAGGTCTCGACTTCTGTGAAGGGTTTTAGCGCAGAAACATGATAGGTCCCAATTGGTGTATCAGGGTTGTCCAATGTGGTAACTTTATATGATACTAGAGATCTTTGAATTACAATTACATAAGGTCCATCACGTTTTGGTATGAATTTCGATGTTTTCTTTTTATGGGCTTTGCTGATTGGGTGTAACGTAACCCAAACCTTTTGACCAGGAGTAAAATACAGTTTCCTACGGTTCTTGTCATAACAGGTTTTTCTCTGATCTTGTTTCATTTTCACATGTTCCTTTACAGTTTTGAGGTCGTAACCAAACGTTTTAGATACGGCGTGGTCTCGAAGTTGTCATTGTTCAGCACCGCCCTTAGGTCAAATACGACATCATTAATTATTTATAATTCACATCCAAAAGTCCGGAATGCTGCAGTATGTCCAGTAGTATCTGACTTGGATGAATTTAAGGTTAAACGAATACTTGGTAATTTTTCTGGTCAAGAGTCGTGAGCATCACCTACTAGAATACCAAGACGAGATTTAAGGTCTCTATTTTTCCTTTCGACTGGATTGTGGATGGTAAACTGGAGTCAATATTTGGTATATATAAAGAGCACAACAGACCTCTTAAAATACTGCTCTGATAAACTGTGGACCGTTGTCACTAATCAACTTTCTTGGAATTCCGTTTTTCGAAAATATTTCTTCAATTAACTTTGTTGCACACTCTTGCGCCGTGACTGAAACTAAAGGGAACAATTCCACCCACTTAGTGGCACAATCTTTCACAATAAAGATTCATTTATTTCCTTCTTTACTTTCTGGTAGAGGATCAAATAAATCTATACTCAGAGTTTCGGAGCGTTGAGCATATGTACCGGAGTCCGCAAGAGTCCAGAAGGCTTCTGATTTGTTGTTTTGGAACGGCAACACTCAGGACATTTCTTTACATAGTTTTCAATGTAAGATTTCATGCCTGTGTAAAGCTATTAGATACGTTGTTAAGTTTCTTTTACATCGTAAAGGCCTGCAGTTGGAGAATCATGATGTAGCTTCATGATATTCTCTCTTTCAGTCTATCACTAGTTGGGCTTCTTCAGACTGAGTCTGAAACACATCTGTACAGTATCCCTTGGTTCGTCAGATAACCTCTGTCTGTCCAATTTACAAAATCTTCACCCCTTTGATTACTTTCGAAACAATCAATTATTTTCTTTAAATTTTCATCCTTCTGCTTGCTGAAGAAGCTTGCTTTGTGTCTTCCCAACTCCAGATTATTTTCTTTTTTGTAAGGTTACTGAGTGGCCGAGAAATATCTGTAATGTTTGAGATGAAACGCCGATACCAAGAGCAAGATTGTAAAAATGGCTGCACTTGCTTAAAGTTTTTGGGTGGAGGTATATTGGTTATAGCCTCCACTTTAGCAGGATCAACTTCTAATCTTTTCGTCGCTTTCCAATGTCCTAAGTATTTTACTCTCTCACAGGCAAAATGGCATTTCTCCCGTTTGACATTCAGCTTAAATTCTAGGAGTCTTTCAAATACTGATCTAAGGTCTGCAATGTTATTCTCAAATGCATCTGACAAAATTATTATGTCGCTCAGCTATGACAAAGCTAGGATGTTCTTTAATCCTTTTCTAAAACGGTCAACCAGTCTTTGAAATGTGGCTGGGGCATTCCTGAGGCCGAAGGGCTTCCTCAAATAACGAAACGTTCCATATGGATATACAAAAGCAGCTTTATCTTGGTCTGGCGGAAACATTCCAATTTGATGGTAACCAGATCTAAGGTCTGAAATTGACATATAAGGGATATGCTTAGCTTCATGTAACAATTCATCCATTAATGGCAATGGGTACGTATCTGGTACAGTAATAGCATTGAGCTTCCTATAGTCAATTCATAATCACATGCTACCATCAGGTTTAGGCACCAAGACCACGGAAGAGGCGTATAGTGATTCACATTCTTGTATGACTCCTTGAGCCAGTAGATTGTCCAATTCCTTCTTCAGAACTTCCTTTTTTGCAGGTGTCAACCTGTAAGGTGGTGAGGCACCCGAAGATGATTCCCTGTATTGATGTGATGGTTCGCATATGATGTAATATCTCTCCCCCTGGATTGAAGCACTTCTCATACATTCGAAGTAAATTATTCATTCGATTTCTCTGGTCACCTGTCAAGGCTTTACCCTCATCTTCATGTAAATCATATGAATTTACTTCAACCTTTGCTATTTGGAGGTGATCAGTCACTTCACCATTCTCTACAAGGGAGTACTTCTTCTTAGGTTGATCACCAAAATACCAAGACTTAATAGACAAGGCTAAAACTATATTAGCTTGCTTCAAAAAGTTCATACCCATTAATGTTCTGTTGCCTTTAGCTTCTGGCAGTACTATGAATTCGGTGTCTAAAATTCTATCCTCAATGGTTACAGGCTGAACAGTCAACAAAGTTTCAACAAAGTGAGTTACTACATTAGCCAGTGTAATGTTATGTGTATGGGGTTTCAGGGGTATCATATTTTCTTTGAACAACTGAAACATGCGCTAACCGATGATGCAAATATTTGCACTAGTATCTGCACAGCTGTATACCACTTTATTTCTTTCGAAGTGTTACAACTATAAAGCAGGATTTTTCCAGCTTCTGTATTTTCCTTTTTTACCACAGGAGAACAGTTAGGGCATTTCTTCTTTATAAAATCAGGCCTACCGCAGCTATAGCAAGAAATCTTCGATTCTTTACTCGAAGAATTCTCACATTTTCTCTTCACACAAGGAGGTTTAGTTGGCTTCTTATAATTTTCCTGTGAAAGTGATTCCATTTTACCGTCTCTGACGACAGTATTCTTTTTTACGTATGTAAACTTAATGTTGTCATAAGCGTCAAGCTTTTCAGCTAAAGTGTCTGGCGAATTCAGCTGTTCCCATTCATCTAACAAATGTTCCTTGCAGTCAGGAGGAACACCCCTCTTCATGTGATCAGAATGATCAAATCCTGAAGATCTTCGAATGTGGTAACATCCTATTCTTTTAACCAGTTTTCGAAATATGCCCTCAACTTAAAATAGCAGTCACGCCAGGGGCTTTCCTTCTGCTTGCGATGAGCAAAAAATAACTGTCTAAACCTCTCAGCACTAAGTTTGAAATGTTTTAACAATAAATACTTTACGAATTAAAAATTTGAAGCATTTTCTTCAGTTTCACAGGCTATCAGGTTGGAAATCGATCTCGGTACCCCGCTAAGCAGGTAGGACACCCATAAAAGCTCGGGTACTTTCGATATTTTGAGCTGACCTTCTAGTAGTACAAGGAATAGGGTTATATCATCAGATTCTGCTTTAAATGTGGGCAATAACTTTTGAACACCGACTTTGTTCTCGGAATATGACGTCGTTCGCTCCACTACATTTCTTGATTCATTAGGGTCTGAAGCTGCAAACAGCCAAATGGTTAGTCGCGATTTCACTATCAAAAGCTGACGCAAGAGTACCAACCAGAGAGTAGAATGAGAATAGCTTACAATGAATACCGGCCCCAACGTTGACATTGTCATTTGTTCTAGAGCCGTCCATATAGACCCTGAGCCACTGTGAAACGGGATAGAGAGTATTTAAAGTTTCATATGTCACTGATTTTAAAATTTTATTATTGTCCCCTCCTTTTAACATACTTTGACTCAAACCGAGACGTATGGAAAAGATCTTGGGTACGATTGGGTTTATCAATAATAATAATAATACTATTATTATTATTATCAATAATAATAATAAACCTAAGACATCTACAGTTATAAATTCATTTCCTTTACCATGCTTTGTAAATGATAAATGAAACAATTCGTCCATTTTGATGCATAATATTTTCTGTTATGATATTTTACATAAATGCAAAATGTTAATGATTTTTAGAAAACGCTGATAATAAAATTTAACTATATTTAAAATACTCATACGTGTGATATTGAAAAGGTTTTAACTCTAGTTCTAAATAAGATAGAAACAAAATAATAACACATTTAAAAACGTAAAGACTCGAGCGTCAATATTACATTAAAATCTGAAAATAAATATTTGCAACAAAAACCGACTTTGTTTTCGGATACCTTAGCTTAAAAGAAATTTTTCATTCAATATAATTTTCAAACAATATAATTAAAATATTTCAGCAAGTTGTAGCGGGAGATGGCAAGAATATACATATTATATATGTTCATTAAGTGTATTGAGTGATGAATTACTTTGTAATCCCCCTGCCCCTTGTTTTTAATCCACCTTAAATAAAGGATTAGAGTCCTATACTCGGATGGATTTGTCGCTTACTTTTATCTACATTTCAGGAAAATTTAAACTTTTGTATTTCAATAGACTTTTACGTTTCGATATGTTCTGAACATGATTTGACCGTTTCTAGGAAGCGTTTGTCTGTGTGTGTTAACAAAATTTTGTGGGATCTGTATCTTACGAATGAATTCACGGAGTTCCATAAACCTTTGTATTTAGGTGTTCCATACTATAAATTGATGCTGAATGTATTTTAATGTATGTTGTCTCACAGTTGGCGATAGTGCCATTTCTCTCTCCCTATTTACCGGAAGGCTATATTTCAGCTTGTGTAGTGTATAAGTAAATCAAATAACATACGAGTTATGACTATTTTAAGAAACTATTTTGATTTAATTTGTGTGAATATTGGTCGATAGGTGGCGCTGAAATGATGAAACTTTCCATATTTACGGGAAGGTTATATCTCAGTTTCTATGCTGTATACATGCACCAAACTTGATGTACATTGATGTATAAGATGGCTTTTTATGAAAAGTAAGTGATTTAGTTTGGTGATTATCATATGGACTAGGCTGTTACGCAGCCCTATCGAGATTTTAGTTTTTCATATTTACGGAGAGGCTATATCCTAATCTCTATACTGTAGGCACGCACCAAATTTGATGTATAAGATATTTTTTTATGAAATAGTAAACGATTAAATTTGGTGCATAAAGGTAAACAAACTGGGCTGTATTGAGTTTTTAGTTATATTTCCGTATTTACAGGAAGGCTATATCTTAGCTTCTATACTATGTACATGCATCAAAATTAATAAAGATGCCTTTTTATAAAAAAGTAAGCGATTCAGTTTGGCGCATATAAGCATATAGTCTAGACTGTTATGCAGCCCTATTGAGATTTTAGTTAGTTTTCTGTAACGTTAAATATATTGGAATGATATAGAAGAAGTTTTATAATGGTGATGACAAACGACAATATGCTAATTTATTTACTTGTCAGAAAAAATTTAACCACTGCATTGTACATTAAAAAAAAAAAAAAAAAAAAAAAAAAAAAATTCCGCATCTTTGTTTGTAAAAGGAATTAATTTTAAGTTTAGTTAGTAAAGGTTTTAAGTAATAATAAATAAAATCGTAATTTAACAATAAAATTACCATTGAAATCTTTAATAAAATTAAAAAAAATAATATAGCCAAAATCAAAATTATTATTCTCATTAAAAATTTATGAGCCGAAACAAGAAAAATGACATTTATGCATTTTTCGAGGGATTACTTTAGACAGCATTTAAATGAGAAGATGTATGATTGAATTTTAAATTAACAACTCTGATTCTCATTAAATTAGTTCAATACAAATAAAATTATAAAGTAAAAATAATAATTTTAAACTTTTATGTGATAGCATTACTTTATATTTTTATACTAGTATATATATATATATATTTAAATTTTAAGTATGTTTTAAATTAAAAAAATTTTCATAATAAAGAGAAAAACTACATATTAAATGCATTTCCTAAGTATTAATTAAAATCGTTAAGTTTGAATAATAATATTAAAAAAAAAAAAAAAAAAAAAAATCCCTGCGATATCCATTGCCTGCCACTACACTTATTAAAAACTCATTTTGGAGATAGTGTGGTCAGAAGACATTAGGCTAACGTAATCAATCAGACGCTGAACAATTTCCCTGTAGTAGTAAATTAATATATACTATCCTAATATGCCATATATCATAATACTAAACTAATGTACCAATAATTATTTTGGCAATTTCGAATTTAGATGTTTTGTCACATATATAGAAAAGTTCTTCAGCAATAATCTTCAGTATTTGATAGTGTAAAGAATATGCTATACCTCATATATTTCAGCAAAAGTTTTTCACCGAAAAGAGAAACGGGACCAGTAAAATCTTAAACAAAAATCAAAATGTTTTAGAACATCCTGTAAGAAGTAATGCTTTAAATGTATTTTGGCTGCAGCATGGGATTAAGACCATTTTTTTCATTATTTGTATAAGTTTTTATGAAGCTACCACATGTATTCATGGAACTATAACGTGTTTTTTTTTTTTTTTTTTTTTTTTAATTATAACACGTAGGTTATTAAACCCAATGAAAAACCATTTTTAGAAAACTTGACATACTTCATTAGACACAACATGCTGCAATCAGAATGCAAAAATTTTAAATAAATATCTTACAAAATATGAGTATTTTTACTAAATAATTTTAACTACGCATGTGCTAATTTTTAAAAAAATTCATTCACATAATCTAATAGCCAAAAGTATTGAACAACTTATATGAAAACCCCAAACAAATATCGTGTAAATTCAAAGAGTTTTGAGAGATAGAATGTACAGAATTTCAATTCTCTCAAAATAAAAGCTAAACTATTAAAGGGGTTTACTAACATTTTTATTTTGATTCAGTCAATATCCGATAGTAATGCATTGTTCATTGGCTGTAAATAAATATTGATAAAACCCCATCTTTTATTTATTTATTTTATTTATTTATTTATTTATTTATTTATTTATTTTATTTATTTATTTTTTTTTTTTTGAGAAAGAATTTAAATTCTGTTCATTATTTTCTCATTATTTTTTGAATTTACCCGATATTTGTTTGGTATTTCTGCTTTGTAAAATTCGCTTAATATTTTTGGCTATTAAATTATGAAAATGAAACTTTCTAAAAGGTAGCTCATGCGTAGTTAAAAACTATTTAGTAAAAATACTCATATTTCACAAGATATTTAACATTTTTGCATTCTGTTTGCAGTATGTTGTGTCTAATGTAGCATGCCAATTTTTCTAAATTGGCTTTGCACTGGATTTAATAACCTACACGTTATACCATTTAAATGTGGCTTTTTTTTTTTTTTTTTTTTCATTTTTTTTTAACCTTTATACTCCATAAATACTGGTAGCCTCACAAAAATTTATACAGATAATGAGAAAGAGCCTCATAATCACATGCTACAGCCAAAATGCACTCAAAGCACTACTTTTTACAGGGGGATCCAAAAATAAAATTTTAATTTGTCTTTAATTTTTTACTGGTCCCCTTTTCCTGATACAGCTTTTGATGAAATATATGAAATATAACATGTTCATTACGCTACCAAAGTTTCAAGATGATTACTAAAGAACTTTTCTAGTTATTTAACCAAACGTCTAAATTCGAAAGCGTCTGAATACTTATTGGTAGATAGTGCATATGTTATAAAGACGGATAAAAAAAAGTTTCTGTAGCAAGTTAGGCGTTTTTTGAATATATATATATATATATATATATATATATATATATATATATATATACTAGCAGACCCGGCCATGCGTTGCTGTGGCTAAGTTATACGTTGATAATTTGATAAGGTATATAGTATTTCCCCACAACTGGATTTGGCGATTTTTTTTTTTTTTGTGCCGTTTTGAACGATAACGATGTCGTTTTGGATTTTTTGCAATAAAATATCTCAACCTGAATGCTTTTATTTCAAATTTATGATTTAGCTTATGATTTTATCAGTTATGATTTTTAGATTTATGATTTAGCCATAATCGCCAAATCCAGTTGTGGGGAAATACTATAGTTGTTCCTTTGACAAATATTTTAAAACTTTAAAATGGGATATCTCATGAAATATTGGACATTTAAAGTAAATTGTACATGTATTATTTTAAATGGAAAAAGCTTTTGGAAAAGATTAATATATTTTAACGAAGTGGTGAGAAGATTTTGAGTATGTTAATATTTTAATAGTAAATTCAAGTTAATCAAGAGGTCAGGCATTGAGGATTAAGATAAGAAAATTGCAAGATTTTAAGATCGCTTTTTTAGCAATAAATATGAGTTAAAATTTAATGTAAAATACATGTATAAATCACAAATTTAATCAGGAACGGTAAATTGATAAGTTATTAAAGAAAAATGAGAGAAATATTTATTTAAAGTTTCAAACTTCGATCATATAGATTAGCGTTACAAAACAAATAAACAGACTTAAAATCTTCCAGACAAATAAGTTTTAAATTAAGTTTTAAAATTTAATTTTAAATAAAACAGACTTTTAAATAAGTTTTAAAATATTGAAACGGTTACTTTTTATTTAGAACATTATATGTATAGATCACGAATTTCTTAAAGAAAACGAAATGATACAGATTACATTAATGCAGCAAAAATTGAAAAAGCAAGGTTATGTCGTAAGTAAATTTTTAACACACGTGTCACGTGAAATAAATTGTAGCATATACATAATGTGTCTGATATGAGATGTTAACATGTTACAGCGGAATAAATTTCATATCTGCCATCCTTGGCAGAAAAAAAAAATATCGCCAAATTATCTGGAGGACACATTTAATTCCTTTCAAAAATCGTGGTTATTTTAACAACTTATATTAAGAGAGTAATGAATAATATGAAACAATATTTCGCACAACACATATTACGAAAATATACATCTGGCTTGTATATTTTCGTGTTACGTTTTTAATCGCCAAAAAAAAAAAAAAAAAAAAAAAAAAAAGAAAGATAAAAACTCCAAGGACGACAGAGTTTTGAAATTTAAAATTAAATTTTTGTCAATTTGACAGCAAAATAACTCAATCTAACGTATGCACATGATAATTAATACATATCTATACAAAAATATGAAGATTAAAATCGGGAAATAATTTTCCTCGATTTTTAATAATTTTTTACAAAAATCCAATGGGCGATTAACATAAGAATTTTTTGTCTTAACTTCACAGACGGTCAGTGACGTCACATTTCGCTTGCGTATTTACATTAGCACTTTATCAATGTGTGTAAAATCTTTAACGTGATTATGACGTCAATTTTCGTGAAATGCATAATTTAACTTTTTATAATTTTTTAACGCTCACGTTTGATCCACGATTGCAATGAAATGCTCGCCCTCTGGTGGGCTAAGGGGAAATTACAATAAACATGCTTTAATTCGAATTCCATCAAGCCGCCATTGCTAGCCGATGTTTAGTTTCACATATATTTATTGAATAAAAATGAATAAATCCGGTAAAAAAGATAACACATACTGTTGTGTGCTCCAGTGTAACTCCAAAGGACCAAGAAATCCAGAATTAAGCTTCCGTTTATTTCCAAATGACAAATTTAAAATTTCAGTTGCTTCGGCTAATGGAAGTAAAGAATTAATCAGATGATTTGAAACTAATATTTGTTCAGCTTCAGTTAAATATCTACTTCCGATCGAACTTTGAATAAACTGAAATATTTTTTTTTTTTCAAAAGCAATCAATTATCTATGATGTAATGGCGGAGAAATTATAGTACGAATATTAAGTAGAATAACAAAAAGAACAAAAATAGATACACGTGGCTGTAATATTTACTAACAACAAGAGCTGAAAAAGCGCCATCTATCGATCATTACAAACGCGGATTAAATGCATTTATTTTTATGTCGAAAGAAAATGAACTCGTATTTTTTTTTTTTTTTTTTTTTTTTTTTTTGCAACAATTAAACTTATGGAACTCACAGATATTTTGGAGCAACTGTAACAAAGGTCTATAATTAACAAATAATTGCAATAAAAACTAGTATGTTGTGGCCACCACAAGACTTTCTTCTATATTTTCCTATACATATTCAATCAGTAACAATATTAAAAAAAAAAAAAATACGATTTTTTTTTTCTAAGTTTTTTTTTTGTTAAAAGTAAAAAAAATCGATAACTTTGTTTTAAATTATCACAGATTTATGGTTCAACCATTCGTTTTAAAGGTATTGACGAGATCTTTCGAATGATACCCATCTTCAAAATTTAACCCCCCTGGGGGGGGGGGGGTACTTCCCCTCCAGGGGGGGGAACCGATGCCCCCCATGCACAATTTTTTTTCCTAGTTAACTACTACTATTATCAATAATTCATATTAATTTTACAATCACAAGTTTAAAATAACTCTCATTATGCCCATTTATACGGAATTTTGTCCTATAAAATGCGATCACAGCGCCACCTGTTGAGCTATTGATCCCCAAATCTAATGGGCACCAGTTCATGTCAGGGTGCAACTAAATACCAAGTTTGGTTAAATTTCATTCATTGGTTCGTGAGATACAGCGTCCACAAAAAAATGATACAGACACACAGACAGACAGACAGACAGACAGACACACAGACAGACATTTTTTAAAAACTATCAATTCGTGTTTAGGACATCCCAAAACGTGTAGATCCGTCAAAAAACGGAGGTCGAAAATTTTCGCGAATCCAATACTTTCTCTATATTACATATAGAAGAAAGTAAAAATATTGTGACAATAAATTGAGATAAAAACTATCCTATCTTTCAAGTTGGACCAAACTGCACACAGTGTGCAAAATTTCATTAAAATCGGTACCTTATTTTAGGAGTTTATCGCGGACAAACATCGTGACACGTAATTTTTATATATATACAGATATATATAGTATGAATATGGGAGTATATGAAAATGTTGTACAACATATTAACAATTGTAAGGATAAGAATGCACATTAGGTGTAATTATATATATATATATATTTAATAATTAATCCTATATTTATTTCTCTAGTTATCATAACCATCTAAAGTATTTTCACTCCAAACAAACATTAAGAATTTTTTTACTTTTGATATGCTTATCAAATATGTTGATGTAAGATTATAAATTTTGTGAATTTCCTGGTTTGAGGGCCTCGGGTTGGCTCTCCCTAGCATAGACGAAACAATTTCCTGCTAAAATAAATAAACCTAAAATTGGACAATATTAAATCAGCATGTCTATATATTAATAAACTTACATGAAATTTGCCGTATGTTTTTAGCTTATTTTCAATAGAGGAAAGGGCTTTAATTAACATCGTTCGAAAGAATGGATAGTGCGGATTTCAGAATAATAACATTCTCATACTAGGACAAGAAGACAGAAAAAAAAACACCTGCATTTTTAAACACAGGCGTGATCTTTTGTATTATAAATTATTTATTAAAATGATTTTCCATAATGAATGCAGAGATTTTCCTCTCATAGAATAGTCCATATAAATGCACAAACAATTTGTAGTACGTTTTTAACTTATTTTTAATAAGAGAAGGGGCTTAAAACTAAAACTCAAAGTAAAAATAAAAAATGTTTTTCATATAAGTCTAAGAACGCAAACAAAGATACCTTTATTTATATGCTTTTCATTTTGTATACGGAATCTTTTGCATTGAAAATTCCCGTAGAAGAAAGTTGTCAAATCTAAACTTGCAATTTTTCAAAATGCAACGGAACGGTTCGTGATTCGGCTTATTTTCGTACAATTTTATTTTTTTCGAACTGCTGATATATTGTTTCGATATAGAGAATGTTTTTTGCTATTGAAATGTCCAGACGAAAAACTTTAATCACAGAGCACGATTATTGCTGGGGCTCAAGGGACACATACCCTGGGCCTTGAGCAGTAGGGGGCCCTAAAATCTCTTTCTTTGATGACTTTTTAATTACTATTTGTCCCTTGTTTAAAATTTTGGTCACTTTTACAACTATTTTTCATCATCAAGGTGTGCCGGCGACTCAAGAAAGTATGTGTTTCTCGGGGCCTCCCATTAAGTTAATCAGGCCCTGTTTGATCACTTGGATTGAGAAGCAAATATAGTAAAAGGCACAGAGAAGTTCATAAGGATATAAAAACAAAAACTCTAATTGTGATTTTTTAAGGTTTACCTGGAAGTTTCGAATTTATGTATTTATTATTTAAATGGTTTCTTTAAAAAAAAGAGAGAGAGAGAGAGATTGGTTGAGATTTAACCAATAGATAATACCAGTAAACGTAAAAAAACATATATAACAAACAAATACATATGTGGTCTTTTATTGTAATGACAAAAGAAAAAAAAGTGTCTATTCAAAAAAGATTACACAATGGAAAAATTTATTCAACTACGTTGCCTAATTCCAGATCAGTGTGTGATGAGTTAATAATACACAAATGGTATTGTTATCTAATAAATTATACATTTCTTCAACAACAAATTCATTTCTCAACAACAATTACTTTAAATAATGAGCAAATTTCAGCAAACAAATCCCGCCAGACTACGAAAATATAAACGTTCAAATAAATGAGTCCATTAATTACATCCAATGACTGATTACTTCGTTATTTATTCCCAACCCCCACTTTTAATCCACCTTAAATGAAGGATTGACGTCAGACCGGGAAGAACTTGTTTATTAAGTCGTCAGAGATGATTCCAAATCATTATTGCCCTACCTTGAAAATCAAACCCCAACACATCATCCTCATTCTGAAAACATTCATTTTTCATTACTAAACGTTTATTTCAAATGACGATAAATGAAATCACCCTTCACCAGCAAACGTGCTATTAAAACTTTTATTAACATCCGCAAAACACAATTTTCATCTCGTTCTGAATGCTGAAGATGCGCATTCAATTAAAACTCGTTCCCTTTACTTTTCCCCTTTTCTAATTTGCTTTGCCTCGATACATTTTAATCGTGGAAAATGTATTAATTTATTCTTTGTTTTTTCTATTCCTGGTTTGTTTGTGTATTTTCCAAGATTTTATGCACTCATGTCGAGTAATCCGCTTTTGCAGACGGTGAAAAGCAACAGCTGTTGAAAACTTAAGAAAATCTGTCTAAATGTAATGAGATGTATATCTGAAGAAACGCATTTCTGTATTTGTATAATTTATTAGTTTTACTTGAATTTATTTTGAAATGATTAATTGTTAAAGAGAGGAAGTCTAATTTAAAATAGAATATCTTCTTTGATATGTTAATATTTTAAACAATTCTAAGTAAAAATTGGTACACATTGTTAGTCTTACAATAAACAATTTTGATGTATAGAATCAAGAATTCTTCATTAAAAATCATTTAAAATAAATATAATAATTAAAATAATAATAATGAATAGTGTATGCATACAAATGTTTTTAAAATGTATAAAATGTACTGTAAAATTCCCATTTTTTTTTTTTTTTAATTAAACATTATCAGTTAAATAAAACACTAAGTAATTACTGCTTCAGTTACAGTTGATAATATTGCATATAGTTCTGAGTAAAAAAGATTAATATAGACATCTATAATAATTGTAGCTAACTGACGTAAAGAAGCGAGAATTTTTCATTAAAATTTACTTAAAATATAATTACTTAAAAATGAAATAAAGTAGTCTAAAAAGTGCAAAAATATTTTCAAAATGTAGAAAAATGTAATGTTGGATTCAAAATAATTCTTGGATTATTTTTAGTTCCCCATCATACTATAGGTATGGGGAACTTAGGTAATCGTGAAAATTTTCGACCTCGGTTTTTTGATTTTTCTACACGTTTTCAGGTGTGAGGAATCCGAAAATGACAAAATTTCTATGGTGTCTGTCTGTAGGGTGTCTGTTAGTGTGTTAGTGTGTTAGTCTGTTAGTGGGTTAGTCCGTTAGTTTGTTAGTCTGTGTACACGATATCTCAAGAACAAATTGTCGCAGAGAGGTCAGATCTGTTTTAAAATATTACTTTCGACACTGGCAAGAACTCTATTCATTTGCAACATTCGAATTTAAAAACTTCGTAAGTTGTTAGAAATTTACGATTTTCTTAACATGGGAGAATAGGACAAAAATCACTTAAACGTGCATTTAATGGAAACTTTTTACTCTAAAAATGCCAGACCAGTTTTAAAATATTAGTTTTGATGCCGGAATGAATATCAGTAACTATAAATATGCTACTTTAAAAATTTCGCAAGTTATTGGAAATTTACGAATTTCTTAACATGGCAGTATAGGGCAAAATTTCACATAAACGTAAATTTTTAGAGATATTTTCATCGTAAAGATGTCAGACTACTTTTGAAATATTATTTAGGACACTGGCATGAATATTAATGACTATAAATTTTCCAATATAAAGATTTCGTAAGTTATTGGAAATTTACGAATTTCTTAACATGGCAGAATAGAGCAAAATTTCACATAAACGTCAATATTGAGGGATATTTTCATCGTAAAGATGTCAAACCACTTTCGAAATATTATTTAGGATACTGGCATGAATATCATAGACTATGATTTTTCTAATTTAAAAAATTCGTAAGTTATTTGGAATTTACAATTTACTTAACATGTCCGAATAAGGCAAAATTGAGCATAAACTTCCATTTTGAGGATCCTAAATACATTAGACAACTTCAAAATTACGTTTATGATATTTTTTTTGAATATGATTGAATACAAATATTCTAATAGGAAAATTTCGTAAATTATTCGTAATTTACGATTTTAACAACATAGCGAAATTGTAAATTTTTCATATAAATATGAATTTTGAGGATTATTGCATTGGAAATAGTAGCATGAAAACTAAACAACGGAATTGACCCAGATAAAATAAATTAATAGATTAGTATAAGATAAATGTATCGAAGTGAACGGTGGATAGCCTATTAGGCGGGGATTTCATTCTGTCACTGTATCAAGCTTTGGTCAGTAGGTGAATATTGACAGTTGACCGCCAGGTGCACCGGTGCACGGGCGAGCCGTGCTGCTGCCGCACCGTTATCTTATCAGCATCCGGTCGAGGGTCGTGAAAGATAAGGAAGGTTAGAATTAAGATCTTATCTTTAATGATAATGAATATTATTTACATTAATTATTGATTTATCTTAATTAGGATTTTAAAAGAATTATGGTAATTTGAAATAGTTAGAAATATTTTAAACTTAGAAAAAAAAAAAAAAAAAAATTAAGATTTAAAAAGAGAATTTTAATGAACGGTAGTCGATAAAAATTTAAAACAATGAATTAAGTATATTTTAAAATGAATTAAGTTTTAATGAATGTGATTAGAAAACTTGGTAATTCACAAAAGAGAATTTTAGAAAATGTACTCACCTTTGCTACGGTTCGAACCAGAGGGTTTAAAAAAAAAAAAAAAAATAAAGAGATATACTCACCTTGGACTCGAACCCGGAACTTTCCCTCTTCAAGCCGAACCAGAGTGCTTTAAAAATTAAATAAAAAGATATACTCACCTTGGAATTGAACCCGGAACTTTCCCTCTTCAAGTCGAACCAGAGGGCCTTAAAAATTAAATAAAGAGATATACTCACCTTGGAATCGAACCAGGAACCTTCAGTGTCTGGTGCAGTCATATGAAATATAATTATAGGGGTCCCACCATCCACCCGCCACATTTATAGAAAAATGTGACGCCCCAATTTGTTTTTCAGCGATCTCCTTCCGGTGGATATCTGAAAAGAAAGTAATTAGGTGTGTGCCTATCCCACTTCTTGCATGGGGAGGCTTTAGACTCCCCCATAGGCGGGTTAACACACACCATTCATACACCATTCACACATCATTCACACACATATATATTTTTTTTTTTCTAGCTATAACAACTTTTTCTTTCTTCTAGTTAAATTAATTTTCTTCCAGATAAGTTCTTGAAAAATTTTTCATTCAGAAATTTTTAAAAACATAATTTTCTTCCAGGCAAGTTCTTAGAAAATAAAAAAAAAATTCTTTCACAAATTTTTAAAAGCGCAATTTTCTTCCAGGCAAGTTCTTGAAAAAAAATATTTACAATATATATATATATACATTACAATATTTTATAAAAAACTATTTACATTTTAATTTTATAATGGCCATGTGCCAATGTATGCATACCGTCTTCTAATATGAAGCGCTTATCATCAAATGCACAGAGTGCTTCTTTATTTTGACGAATCGTATGCAAATGGTGTTTCTTACTTGCTATTCTAAATTGTTGTGCAGATGTTTGATTCAAAGTTTCCAAACATGCCTTGTAGTGCTGGTGTTTAATTTTTTCTTGGACAATGTTTCTAACCCCCCCCCCCCTTTGCTGTCTTTTTTTCAAACTCTTTAGACAAAATGGAGTACATTTTCGATCTAAGTCCTACAAACTCAATTATTGGTTTTGAGTTGAGCTCGTCCTTGAAGCATCCAATTTTCTTTTTGTTGTTTGTGCTGTGCAGAGGATGACTAGGAGGATAATCTGACGTGTCTAATATGTGGCTGAATGCTTGCATGTCCCTGTAGATGTCTTCAGTGTATATATTATATGTTAGAGAGTCGGTGTCCGTGAAGAGGAGATGAGCTTTATTTCCATATTTTTGTTTCATTACATTATAATGAAAATCATACATTAGTATTTTGCTTAATTCTAGAATTATAAATCCAGCATAAATTGGTTTGTCTAATGTAATTATGTTTTTAATTCTCTCCACACCTACTAACTCATTATCAAAGGTGGTGAAGCGTTTGAATGTGGGAGAAGAGGTTAATTTTTTTGCTTTGCATTCAGAATTCACAAGTTGTATATTCACACGTTTTCTAATATTTTCCATGGTTTTCCCATACACCGCGTTATTCATTAACTTGAAAAAATCTTTTTCAAAAGATGAGGTCGCCATTTTCCTCTTTTCAGTGTTAAAATCGATGTATGGTTTTAGCCATGGTTTTTGTCGAAACTTGAGTACTTTATGTACAGCACGTAACTCAAGACCTTGCATTAAGTAAAATTTCAGATTGGAAATATGAGTTACATAATGCTTTTTGTTTTTTAAGTTGGGGACTAATTTGGTTGTCGAAATATAATTTTTGTCTCCCAATGCCTTAATTGAAAAAGGAGATAAATCTTCATAATTTATGCTCATTTTTTCCGGTGCCAGTGGATAGTCGTTGTGAAGGTCGTGTAGGTTCGATGGATAATCCAAATCCACTTCTAAAATATAACCTTCAGCTCCGTCGTCTGGGATGGAAAGAATCCACTGTGGTGTGATACCATCTGGTGACACCCATTCAAAGTGTCCGTATGCGAGAGGTCTTGACATGGCCCAAGCATATAAATTATTGGCATCTAAGTATAAAATGTAGTTTGATGGGCGATTTTCATCAAAATTTGATAAATATTTATTATTAGCTTGTGCATATCTTTCGGTGATTACCGATATTCCCCCACGTATGCCTTGCTCTATGAAGAGGTGCATGTCGATGTCCGTGAAAAGTTCCAAAGGTTGATTAGTCATTTTAAGACATGCTTGCCAAGCCAAACCTGGTGCTGTTAACAGATGCAAACAGTCAATATCATAATAATTTTGGCATATTTTTCTAAAATTTTCGAACACATCCGCAAGCAATAATACATCGGTTTTTACATATAAATTGTGATAGTCACCCATATTTTTAAGTTTGAAGGATTTCCACACGTTTTGGGCGTGTTCGTAATCCTCACTCGAAATTGATTGTCCAGTTAAGGTGCTGTCGAAGGCATCGGGTGGTGGTAGCTGGCATTCATTAAATTTTTCCAAAGAGTCCATATATTCATATGGGTAAACACCCTTTCGCAACAGAAATTCGGTATTTACAGGGAAATGGGACTTTAAATGTTTAAATTTGTCTTTATCTAAATTAGAAACTAATTTTTGAAGCGAAGTGCTCATAAAAAGAAAGCTGTCGATGAAGGTGAGGGATACACTAAATTTATCATACTTTTTCACCAATGAAAAGGAGATATATTTTTCCATATTCGTTGGTATAACATTAATTTGATGATCTGTAATTTTCCCGAGTTGTTGCATAATAAGGTGACCATCGTAGTGTTTTAAGTTGTGAAACACAACTGGTATTTTCTTTTGTAATCTAAATTTAAAATTACACATATTATGCAATGCACCACGATATTGACCTGTCAAATGATTATGATCTCTTACACGATCCCCTTTCAATTCATTTTTACATAAGTAGCAATGTGTTGCTGTTTTAAAATTTAATTCATCCTGTGGAGACATGCAGATGGGAGTAATTGACGTTAACTGTTGCGCAATTTCCTCCTTTTCTTTTAAAATCGATTCCAAAAAGTGTTGGACAGCATTAGGTCCCCTGTATACAACAATGGGTTTTTTAGCTTCGCCGTTAGGACCAACAATTAAATAGGCATAACCACATGCCTCGTGATCAGCTATTTTTTTCCGTTTTTAAATTTCCTACAGAATTTCTTTTGATGATAAGCGCTTCAAAATCAGTGTAAATCACGAAAGGGACAGGATGCTGATAATGAATGTTTTCAAATTTTCAATTTTTTTTCTTTTCATCGGGCATTCTTGTATGCTGTATGGAATGTTGTTTACAATAGGGCAAGTGTTTTTGTAAAAGCTCTTCACTAGAAAAACGATGCAAGCATCGATAGCAACAATGTGACGCACCATCGTCTTTGGTAAGATCGCCCAACAATCTCGAAAAGTTTCTTATTAAACAATAATGTTCCCTCTCTTCATTTGATATGTATAATAAGTTAATGACATCACGATCATCACGGGGAGATATATATAAGGGAAATACTTCTTCTTCGTAGCCAAAGATATTGATCCGAAGATCATTTAATTTTTCTATCTGTGAAATTTTATTCACTGGCACCGGACATGTTATATTACCTAATTTTATGCTCTCTTCGTAAGGCAGATAGTGAGATACGCGATGAGGATGTTGATTGAAATGCAAATTCAGTTTATGCGCGATTAAACACCAAACAAGGCATTTTTGATCATTGTTTTGGATATTGAGTACAGCTCTCTTATCCACAATCTTTTTAGGAAGAGGTATGTAGCTGCTGGGAGCAAGGGGGTGATATTTAGCTACATTTAATTCTAAATATAAAATCTTTTCCAATACCCAACCTGATCCTCTCTGTGTGAATTCTTTAAAAGATTTATTTATTTTTGCGAATGCTTCCTCCATATGATTTGATATTGTGTCATCCATTAACTCAGTTGCCATTTTAGATCTAAAGTGGGGTGTGATGTACTCTTTTTCCCCATCACTGATTCTGCGGCTAAGAACAGCTCTCACATCCGCATACCATTTAATAGATTTTTTGTCTTGCATTTGATGCAAAAGTTCATCATACATAGGGGATCTTATCTGATTGAAGAATTTAAAAAAATCTTTTTCATTTTCCTCTTCACAATGAAAACGGATAGAGGAAAAAGTGTTTAGAGCATCAACTCTATTTTCATTTCTAGGTCTTTTTGGAGGGGGAGCTGCCTGAGTAATGTTCTTTCTTTTCAAAGAGTGGCTTTCTTTTTTATGAGCCAATAGCAAAGCTTTAGTAGAAAATGTGTTTTCACACGATTCGCATTTAAAATGATTGTTGTGTATTAAATTGTGACGATTCAGATGATGTTTTAATTTAAAGGATCTTCCACATGTTTGGCATACGTGGGGGTATTCATCGTTGTGTGTTTTTAAGTGCCTGTTGAAACTTCCTGTGTGTTTGAATGTTTTAGCACAAGTCGGGCAGGTCTGAAAATTAAAAAAAAATATATATATGTTTTAAAAACCTAACATTATTTTATTTTATTTATTTTTTAATTATTTTAAAGTATAAACCTAACTTTAAATTAAAAATTTTATTTATATGTGTAAACCTAACTTAAATATTTTAAAATAAAGTGTTTTCAACCTTAATATTTAAAAATTAAATAAATATTAAAAAATAAAGTGTTTTTAACCTTAATATTTAAAAATTAAATAAATATTTAAAAATTAAATGAATATTTAAAAATAAAGTGCTTTTAACCTTAATATTTAAAAATTAAATAAATATTAAAATTGCGTTTTTTTTTTATATATATATAAAACCTAACGGAATAAAAATTTACCTAACAAAAATTTAATTCTACCAAAGTTAAAATTTTTCATTCCCCACTGAAAATTTTACTTAACCCCCAAAATGAAATCATTTTACATAGCCCCAATATAACAATAAAAATATCACATACCTTGTTTTTGGATGATGTAGGCACGAGAGCAGCAGCAGGTTCAATGGGGGCAACATCAGTAGGCACGAGAGCAGCAGCAGGTTCAATGGGAGTAACATCAGTAGGCACGGGGGCAGAAGCAGCAGGCATGGGGACAGCACAGGGTATCTAAAAAAGAAATAAAACAATTTTTTAATTAAACATGATTTTTAAATATTTATATGATTTTCACAAATATATTTACAAAAAATAAGTTTAAATTAGTATGTACGAAATGACACTTACATGCATCTTTAAGTGTTGGACACCAGTTCAGCACTTTTATTAAATTCTGCACCACAAATACCACATGACAATACAGCCATCTTAATAGGTGCAGCATTGAAATTGGGTGGGCCTGTTGATGGACCTTCACCAGGATCCTGAAAAATATATATATATATATATATATATATATATAAGAAACAAAAAATAGTTAATAAATAATTTTTTAATTGTAGAAAAAAAGTTTATATAAAATAATTATTACCATGTTCAAAGCTTGATTATAATTTTGCATAGGCTCTACTGCTGCGGTTTCATTATTAAAACCGCCAACCGATGGCGATGCATCGATCTAAAAATATAAATTTTATTTTTTAATTAAAACAATATTTAATTGAAATAAATTTAAGATGCAAAAATATTATTGAAAGACCCCTACCAAATCATCAAAGGGAATATTCCAGTCGATCTCATTGGATTCTAAAATTTCATACAATTCGCTATCACCAATCAATGAGAACTATATTAAAAAAAATAAATAAATAAATAAAGTAGGAAATATTGTTTAAGTTTTTTAAATTCACTCATCTAATCACGTGATAGTATATATTTTAAAATTTATTAAATGGATAAAATAGACTGAGGTATAGACTAATATAGACTAAGTTGAATATTTAAAAATATAAGTGTAGGAATCTATTTTCTAAATTCTCAAAAATTTTACAATACACGTAAATCGAAAAAAAACATATACAGATTACTATGTAAGAAGTCGCTTATTAAATTGCAATAGTATATTTTAAATGGATAAGTTAAAAAATTAAAATAATATTTGCATTCGCACATAATAAAGCACCGTTTATTAAATATTAGAGTTAACTAGAGTATTTAATTTATATAAAATAACAAAGTACCGTTTTATTTAATTGCAATAGTCTAAGTTTAAAAGTATAAGTGTAGGAATCTAAATTCTCAAAAATTTTACACATAAATATACGTAAATCGAAAAAAATCATATACAGATTACTATGTAAGAAGTCACTTATTTATCGTTTATTAAATTGCAATAGTTTAAGTTAAAAAATATTAATGACTGCTTAAAAAAAAAAAAAAATTAAATCTAATATAATCTTAAAATAGTATTTACATCCATTCACACATATTAAATATAAGAATATTTAATTTACTATTCATACATTCAAAAATTATAAAAGATAAACCAAAACACTTATTTCATTATCGCTTGGAGGAAAATCCATGATAGTTAAAATCTCTAACGGCAAGGTGATGGCAGTGCAGTTAGAATAGGACTGATAAGAAATGACTTTAGGTAACGGTATTTAAACCCTTTTTCGTATCTACGAATGTCGTAATATTTTAGATATCTCTGCACGAGTCAAATCTTCATTATCATGATGTAATATTCTAGAACTTTGTATCCCGTATGGGAAAATTCAGATAAGTTAGTGTGCGAACGGAATCGATAAATAAATTTAGTTAGTATACCATGTTATCAAATGGGACTTAATTTTCACAAATACATTGTTTAATTACAAATCAGTTTTAAGATATCTTAACAAATGATGTTCTTTATATTTAGTTATCGTTTAACAAAGTCGCGTATTTGTTTTAAAGAGAATGTATCCTCTTATCGAATGACACTTAATTTTTAAGAATCTTAGTAATATCTAAACAAAGGCAATGTTTCATTATTTATCCAAGACCAGCAGATAGTAAACAATACTTTCTAACTTTCACACGGAAATGACTATTTTAGTGCACTGTTGGTATCGTAAAACAATCTCTTGTAAATAGATAAATTGAGTTTGCAATTCTTTACAGAAACAATTGCTAATTTTCTAGAAAAGATAATAGTTTGTTCTTTTCTCAACATTAATGATTCAAGCTGATTTTGTATAGATTATTTATACTGAGTCTTCTCAAAATATGTTATTCATAGATTAACTAAAATGATTTTATATCCAATTGGTTTTATACTAAATAAGATAAAACACGTGAAAATATTATTAGTAGTTTTCGTTACAGCATAAGACTTTCTAAAATTAAGAAAAATGATTCCAGAGATTAGAAAAAAAAAATATTTAAAATTTTCGTCACTCTAAAAACATCTACCAAATACTTTAACTTTTAAAATTCTAAAAAAGGCATATTATTACTTCATTTTTTTTCTTACATGTTCACAATATACTAAGATTTTACACTTTCTGAATATTATTCATTCTGTTTTCTGAAAAATGTAATAAAGTCTCACATAAAATACTAGTTTGCATTACATTATAAGAGTTTCTAAAATTAAGAAATTCTCTTTTTTAAAGTATAAGAAAAAATGTTTAGACAGATTCTAAAATAAATATTTAAAATATTCGTGATTCTAAAAACATCTACCAATGCTTAATTTTATAATGTTAATTTACACTTTGAAGCAATTTTTAAGACTTTCATTTTTAAAAAAAGACAGACAATTTTTTTAACACAAAAATTATTTATTAAAAATTCTCCATATGTACACATTATTATGTTTCACAAAACACTCTTTAAACAATTTAGCAAAATATTCTATAGTGTATTATTACAAACACATTTTTGTAAGGTTATTTTCGATAATTCGGTGTCTTACAAAAAACAGTCTTCAAACAATTTATCAAAATATTCTATTGTATATTCTTCAAAAAATGATAAACTATAATTGCAGAAACACTTCGAAAAAATATTTTTGGCTATTTTGTAACAATTTAAATTTAATAACACAGTTTCTTTGATCACGTTGAATTTTTGTTGTGCATTTAACATGAGACAATTATGTCTGAATTGAGATGGATGCGATATTAAGCAAGCTTCACATACATATAACTTCTCAATATTAATTTTTGCCTCTTCACAAATGCAATTAATATAAAGTTCTTTTGTTTCATGAATATCAATGTGTGAATCACATGTCACAGATTTATTCAACACTATGGCAGGAATCTGTTTTGTTAAAATTCCTTCAATAAGACAATCAGTAATTTGGGATTTTATTTCGTTAATCCTTATTAAATGACTTCCACCAAGTTTAATGCCATTCGGCTTAAAATAAAAACCATTATCTTTAGTTTTAAAAATTTGCTGTAAATAGCAACTTTCCTCATCCCAAAATGCAGTTAGTAACTGGTTATTGCTAATAAAACTGTCTTTTACTGAAGAAAAATTAAAAGAGTTTATCTTACTTTGAAAATGATCCCAAGTCGCCGGTGTTAGAATCACACCGTTATTTCTAGGGTACCGTTTCCCATCATGGGTTTCTTTGAAACTTCGTATATGCAATCGGAGAAAAACGTCATTTTCTAACATGACTTGGATAAAGGTAAGCCAACCAATATCCCATTCGGCGAGGAGAGGATTAGGCTTGTCTTTCTCTTGGTAATATTTTTCAAGCCAATCGTTGTTGTTTTGGGGAAAATCGTTGTTGTTGTTTTTAGGAAGCACAGTTTTTTCAATTTGTACATCAGGAAATAGAGTTTTTTCAAACTGTGGCTCGAGGTTCAATCGTGGTTTTTTCAGAGGTGGAGATACGCAAATTAAATGCCGAAACGTCAAACTAATTCTTGAATTTTTAATGGACGAGTCAGGAGCAATTCCGTGGGTAAAAAGTTCATTGGTGGGTTTCCCCATAGTATATAGAGAACCATGTTCCAAGTTAATGACTGTAGACGGCGCATTCGGTTTTTTAAACTCGATTTTTCTTGACGCACCAAAACTTAGCACAGCGATAGGAAAAGTGTCATCCAAGCTGTTTTCATTGTCTTTGTGCTGTGAAATATAACTTTGTCCGTCACAATATACATTTAGTAGTACATAATTGTATGTACAGCCGATATGCTTCTCCACAAGATTTCGCAGTTCCGTCATTAAGGGAGTCCATGGCTGAGCAGCTACTTGGGTACCGCTGAAAGCATAGGAAAGTCCAGCATCGCCATAGGCTAACACTTGGCGCTTAGGCACAACATCCTTACCCCAAATTTTAAAAGTAGGGGTATAAAACGGCAGAATTTTTAACTGTTCAAAATAGGCATCAGCTTTCGTCTTCTCAATAAAATTTGCATAAAAACTTACGTTTAATCCGTTTTCGAAGAAAGTAGTAGCCATGTTTAAAAAACACGTCTAACACGAGCAGAAAGAACAAGTGAAATGAGGTCTTTTATACTGATTTTATCTTAGTATGACGTAGTGAGCTACGTGACAGATAACACAAACCTTCCAATGGGCAATGTCAAGTGACGTAGTAGTAGATAAGACCACGTGGTCTTGATAAGATCACTTGATTTTTGATAAGAAATAGCGTTATCGTTCATTTCACCTCGTGCGACTGGAAGAAGAGGACGCTAAGTGTAGAGGTAAGCTCAATTTTTATATAATATATATATATATATATATTAAAACAGAAATAAAGAAACAAGTGTTTTATATTAAAAAAATATTTTTATTAATAATTTAGCCAATAGGGGGTTACATTTGAACGTTTTCGTTCCTTGGGTACAGAAGATAACAAAAACTTGTTTTTAATAAAACTTTTAGGCATATGCATATCATTAAGGGCTTGCAACAATTCGCCCTGTGCATTGATAGGTACTTTCTTATTCGTTGAAAATATTAAATTTAATAAATCGGCAATATTAGAGTTCTTTATTTTACGGTTTTTATAAGTTACTTCGCCTGTTTTGTCCCATTCCAATTTGTGGGGGCTTGTTTTAAAAAATCCAAGTAAATTCGTAGCTTGATTCTTCATTCTTTTAGGCACTCTAGTTAAAGCAAGTTGTTCACAGTCTTGCACGGGTTCGGGTTTCACAGAAGCAGGTTCGGGTTTCACAGGTTCGGGTTTCGCAGATTCGGTTTCGGGTTTCACTGAAGACTCTTCATTCGCGCGATGAACCCATGGGAGATTGTTTTCTTGCAAATTCATTTTTCTTTGTAATAACTCATAATAACGTCGTACTTTTTCATAATCTGGTAACGAACTGTTTAATATTTTTAGCAATGCTTTATCCAGTTCACTCAATTGTCTTTGCGAAGGAGTATGTTTGTTCAACACCTCTTCGGGTACTAAAGCATATTTTTTAGCGAATTCCATGAATGAGCGTACTGAGTGCAGTTATAGCTGTGGGAATTAAAACGTTTAAAAATCCACCTTGTTGCACAATCAGTTTCTTTTTAGTGAATAAAGAACCTTTTTTTGTCCCAATTTTTCTAAGAGTCGTCTTATATTTCGCTAACCATCGTTTCTGACAAGTAGTGAGAGGTACGTTACCTTTCAAAACGTTCAGAGTACACTCGCAAATAGCTTTAACAGTACGATTAGGTAATTTTTTTAAAAAATGTTTTCGTAATCTCTGGGGACACGATCGAATCAATTCTAAATCTCTTACTTGTTGCTTTGACAAAGTCATGTTAGCAACTGATGTTTCACAATTGTAAATCGATTATTTATATTTATACAAAAATTGAATTTGATTGGGTAGGATTTGAGTTCGTAATCTCATCTCTTCATCCGTTTCATTCTTCAAATCAATAAACAGGTAGGAAAAGGGTTTCTTTGTGGCATCCTCATACACTTCTTGAAAAAATTTTGATTTTTTAGGATACAACTGTCTGCCTAAATGCATGATTTGACTTAAGTCCCGTCGATTTTTAAACAGGAAAATGTATTGCGCATTTAAGGAAACTGTTCTAATTTCACTTCCTTTTTGAAAAAAAATTTTGTGTTAAAAATACAACACTTAGATTTAAATGATGACTGCCTTTCGTAAATAACGAAGTCAATCGTTTATCGTTACTGCATTCCGCCATTAAATCGTCTATCACAAACAAAGTGTTGCCACTTAGATATTCCTTAAAATTAGAAGGGAAACCCTTCTACAAAAGTTACATCAGGTATTTCGTCGTATAAAGTTTGATAAATACCATAAAACCATACCACTTTATCGATTGGAGGATGAAACATTTGTTTTTTATATTGTAACAAATCTCGCATAAAAAATGATTTACCGCATCCGGTAGGACCTGCCAGAATCATAGTAAAAGGGTGTTGTAACTGTGGAAACTCCATGATGAATGAACACAGACATAAAATACATACAGTTTAAATAAGTATTTATTGATAAAAATTAGGGTACACACGAAATCTTTTAGCAACAAAATTATAGACTCTCTGGTTGTTACACACATTCTTGGTTACAAACATTGCCAAAAAATCTTTAAGGGTTTTTCCCCTGCATCTACAGTACAAATAATAAACACAATATTGCCCACACACGGCGGTTGTAGTACTCTGCAGCATAAGAGGGTTATAGTTCATATAAGCAAAACGGGATACAAAGTTCTTTATAGGTCCTTTAAAAAAACTCGGTTCGTTTCCATATGAATCAAAGAATTCAACTTCATCATCAGATTGTATAAAGAATGCTAACCAATGCATTCCAGGCTCGGATGAATCATCCGTGTTGCATACGAAACAGGTAGGATAACGCACAATCTCCTCGGGTAATTGATCACTTGGGAACACATCCAAAAAATATTTTTTCGTTACTTTGTCACGTGATAAAATATTCTTGATTTGCAAAGAGTTCATTTTCATTAATTAGCAAAGTCACATAAAACGTGTCGGGACTTGGTAATTTCTATAATGTTTTCAAATTCACCATACACAAACACGGATATGGTAGATGTTAAAGCATTAGGAAATTTAATCTCAATTCTTAAATTTCCTTGTTGTTGTAAATTCAGGTGAGGTCCGTCACACAAATCGGGACTTAGATCAAAAGCAAACAAAGTGTGTCCATCTACGAAATCTTCACGGGATATATAATTCCCAGCATCGCGATTAAAACCAGAGAATAATCGATGATAAGCTCTTATATAGTTTTTGTCTCGGAAATTCAGTTCTAAAGGTTTACTAGGTACAGGTTGACCGTCTACATACACACTTAAAAAGTTTACATTATAATGATTAAAATAAAAGGGGTTTAACTCGTATCTACCACTCATGGCTGTATTATCTAACAATCCAATAATTATGCGTTTCGGCATGGCTCCCAGAAACACATTATCCTGCATAAAAGACATACTTCCTGAAGGAATAGTATAAGTCTTGCATAAAACTCGGTCGATCGGGTATTTCGCAGAATTTTTCTCCAATGCTTTTGCATGTCCCAATAAAACCCCAAGATTCACTTTCACTTTACGAATAAATAAAGAAGCATGTTCCAATACAACGTTAAACTTCTTATCCTGACCAGCGACTTGTCTAGTCATTAAACAAAACTGAGGAGGGCTTCGAATCATTTTAATTTTTAAATCAACCATATTCAATAACAGGCGATTCTGCTGAAAGATATCACAGTGTAGAGGTCCAATAATATCTAAGATTTTACTATTTTTAGTCAGTTCACACCGAGTTTTCAATCCGGAGTTTTCAGGTGGGGCTTGTGGTATAGGATCTGATACAGTTAAATTATTGTCTTTGTAGAAACATTCACAGGTCAATAAACTTTTCTTAGCATCTTCGCCATAATTCAATAAAGTTTCGATATAGGCACGATAGGGATAAGTATTACTCGAAGAGGATATTAATCTTTCATTCAAACTCACATCGATCTGGGAAAACAATGCGTGAAAAAATAAATTAACAGGTGCAACAGGTTCATTATCAGCCAGAGCAGTTCCGTCAGCATTCACAATTTTCACTTTTAGGTACATGTGCGAGGAGGATAAATCAATATATTCTTCCCCATTACCCGTGATGTTAAATTCCACGGGCCCCCCATCGCGAATATTTGCTAGAGGGTGAAATTCAACAAAATGTCCTTTTTCAATAGCTGTCTGCGTGGGTGGAATCAAAAACAAGTCTAATTCGGATTTGACACAGGCAGGGGAATCTTTATGAATCAGTCCCGACATTATGAAGCAAAAATATCGTGTGTTTTCACTTTCTTCACTTTGCGACGAATGACGGTTTTATTAGAACGCTTTCTCTTTTTATAGCGTTGTCCTGAACCAATCATTGTTTTCATTTTAGTTGCAGCTTTGTCGGTTAAATTTTGACCTGCTTCTTTGAATCGTCGTTTGGCAGCGTCTTTAATATTCGCTCCACGTGACAAGTCATTCAGTACATCCACCCCAGTATGAAATAATTGTTTACCAACCGCTTTCGCACCCGATTTAAAAAGGGGTACCGCTGCACGAAAAAGGGATCTAAACAATCCCCCTAACCCATATCCTTTTTGTAAAGCAGCACCTTGGTAATACTTCAAACCGCTGCTCGACTGGTGACAATAATAATCTTCAAAAGATTTTGCACAACACTTGTAGGGAACAAACATTATGAGAGATATTTTTGTCTAAAATGAAGTTTCACGATCAACTGTCCACGTTCAAATGACACTAAACGTCCTGTGTGTGTCCTTATAACGGTTTCAATAGTCTGAAAATTCTTTCGCGAGACCGGTAAGTAATGTGGTCTATCAAACATTTCATGAATCATTTCACCATCTTGTCCTTTCACGGTAATCACACGTAACAGGGGAGCAACCGTATGACCCACAATTTGTGGTTCCACTATATCACTGTATATGTATAATAACTTAAAATCAACATTCGGGTCGGCAACATAAGGACTTACTATAACCCTAGAATCGGATGTGGGTATATCGTTTTCACCTACCTCTCCCGGTAGAAATCCTAAACATTCTGCAAGTCCTGAATATAAAATTATTCTTGCTTTCGAGTTTAAAGTAATATCTACTTTTCTAGTATACTTGCTATAGTTAAACGCAATATTACCGTTAAAATTTTGATAATTAATCCATTTAATAATCTCATTTGGTTTTTCGTAAAGTCCAGGAGGTATTCTCGCTTTTTTCATCACACCTGTACCTGTATCATATTCATATTCATTTCCGTTCTCCATTATATTTTTCCATATATGTGGATAAATCAATTCCACAATCCCTACTTCCCATTCCCCTTTTAAGTCAAGGGGAGCGGGTAATCTCGTAATAAAATGTGAAATTTTATTTTCCGGGTAATAATTTAAAGAACTGTCCGAGGGTAACGTCACGTAGAACGACATGATGACAAATGATTCTTAAAATCTAAGTCGTCGCAATTTATAAAACGAATAAATTAGAAGCCGGTATCCATTGGTCGAATTTGGAAGGATAACCTTTATATTTCACTTTATATTCAAATTGTCCTTTTCTCATTCGCTTTTTCAATATTTTTTCGATAGCATAGTCCTTTTTAGGTTGTACTTTTTGAAGCTCTTGGGCATAAAACGTTTATTGAATCGGTTCGTTCATCAGGTCCTTGATCCGGTAGACAGGCGGGTGTCGCGGCACGCATTCGGTCACTACAAATAACTCTTCCGTCCAGTTGGTTTCATAACCTTTTTCAAAGGTTAATTTTTGTTTAGACACGCGTACAGTATCCCCCGGTTGAAACATACAAGGCTTTCTCTTTTCAGTTTCCATATCCCCGTATAATGTAAACCATACGTCACTTTTGTTTTCCGACGTCACTTCGATCGGTGCCCTTTTAATACTAGAATGATAAGTATGATTATAACTATGCAAAAATTGATCTAACACGTCTACGTAACAGTAAGTGTGTCGACTAGTGAAATATTTCCACATTTTAGTTTTCAAAGTACGATTAAATCGTTCTACTACAGATGCTTTCGTATTGTTAAAAGTTTTGAAGAACCTCACACCTTCATCCTTTAAAAATTTTTGAAACACCCTGTTGACAAACTCGGTACCACTATCACTTTGAAGTAATTTAGGCTTTCGTGACACAAAAATTTTTTGAAAAGCTTTCTTAATCTCTCCCCCTTTTTCAGTTTTTAATGGTATCGCCCACGCAAATTTAGATAGAACGTCGATACAGGTTAAAATGTAGCGGTACCCTTGATTGTACTTCTGCAAACTGCTTAAATCGACTAAATCTGTCTGCCACTGCTGATCGATTGTGTAAACTATGACACGATTCGTTGGAAATTTTCTCCGAATCGGTTTGTGAAGGCTGTACGCATCTACACCTTCTAACCATTCCTGAATCCTCTTCTTGGGTATTTTTCCTTTTGCAGCACGGTATAAAGCATTTACACCACCAAAACTTGCAACATGAGCTGGATTTTGATAAGTCTGTTCCATTGCAGCAATTAAATTGATTATTGTTCACATAAATTCGAAAACGCATCATATCGAAAAGGATAAATTTCCCGTTTCGTTTAAATTTAATATAAAATCTACATTAAACTTTGAACCTTCACTAAAAATATAAAGAACGGTGAAAAAAATACACATTAAAAAATATAAACAGACAACAACTGTTGCTTCCTCACGCGAAGGCATCATGTTAAATACTAAATGAAATCTACTTAAAAACACCTATTTATACCTTAAATCAATTCTTTGGAGTATATTCCTGTGGGGCAGTGGTTATGTCGCTTGTAAACTACTACCCCGCGGGAATATTTTGTCTCGGGTTCAAATCCCATCAAATTTCTCTTTATTTAAAAATAAATTCTCTTGAATCGACTAACAGATGGCAGCACTACTGATGTGGGAGCCCTATAATTACATTTCATATGACTGCACCAGACACCGAAGGTTGGAAGAGGGGAAGTGCCGGGTTCGATTCCAAGGTGAGTATATCTCTTTATTTAATTTTTAAGGCCCTCTGGTTCGACTTGAAGAGGGAAAGTTCCGGGTTCACTTCCAACATAAACTAAAGGTGAGTATATCTTTTTATTTAATTTTTAAAGCACTCTGGTTCGGCTTGAAGAGGGAAAGTTCCGGGTTCGAGTCCAAGGTGAGTATATCTCTTTATTTAATTTTTTTTTTTAAACCCTCTGGTTCGAACCGTAGCAAAGGTGAGTACATTTTCTAAAATTCTCTTTTGTGAATTACCAAGTTTTCTAATCACATTCATTAAAACTTAATTCATTTTAAAATATACTTAATTCATTGTTTTAAATTTTTATCGACTACCGTTCATTAAAATTCTCTTTTTAAATCTTAATTTTTTTTTTTTTTTTTTCTAAGTTTAAAATATTTCTAACTATTTCAAATTACCATAATTCTTTTAAAATCCTAATTAAGATAAATCAATAATTAATGTAAATAATATTCATTATCATTAAAGATAAGATCTTAATTCTAACCTTCCTTATCTTTCACGACCCTCGACCGGATGCTGATAAGATAACGGTGCGGCAGCAGCACGGCTCGCCCGTGCACCGGTGCACCTGGCGGTCAACTGTCAATATTCACCTACTTTGGTCAAATTCATTTCTTTTAACGTGATTATAATATGTCTCGCACTTGAAATTTCTGAGAATATAAATATGATGGGGAGCAGAGTCCACCTATGCCAACTAGTTTCTAAATTAAACATGATTTCTGATACAAAAACACTAATATTTGTTGTTCCAATCATTGTTCATGCCAAATGCAAATGTTTTAAATAACTATGCGTTATACAAAAATTGTTTACTTAGGAAAAAATGAGTCAGAAAAGTTACAATAATCCTACAAAATATGTGCAATCCTACAAGTAATAATCCTACAAGAATGTCCTCTTTGATATGATAATATTCTGTGTAATTCTAAGTACAAATTGTATTACATTATTAGTGTCTCAATTAGCAATTTGGACACGGATCAAGAATTCTTTATTAAAATTTATTTATATTAAAATAATAATAATAATAAATAGTACAAATATTTTTTGGAATGTAAAAAAATGTATTGTTAAATACTCAAAAATTCTTTTTTTTTTTTTTTTAATTTTCTAATTTGTTTTGAGCCGCAGAAAAATGTATTAATTTTTTCCCCCGGTTTGTTTGGGCATTTTCCAAGACTTTATACGTTCATGTTAATTAATCCGCATTTGTAAAGTGTGAAAATTAACATCTCTTTGAATCTTAAACTAAAGCTATATTTGTATAATTTATTTGTGTTACTTAAATTTGTTTTAAAATGATTAATTCTTAAATGGAAAAAGTCTAACTTAAAATGGAAATGTTATTTTGATTTGATAATATTCTTAACACTTCTAAGTAAAAAATATTATATATAACGATAGTCTCTCAGCTAGTACGTTTTGACGTAAATGGTGAAAATTTCTCATTAAAAATTACTTAAATTAAAAAAAAAAAAAAAAAAATACTGATTTTGCACTGTGACGTCATAAATTTTGATCTCTTTTATGAAAACGAATATTAAACTTGCGAGCTTCACCTGCTACCCTGTCACCATTTTTAAATGAATCGCTATTATTAACAAATTACTACTTTTTTTTTATAAGTCACTAATTTTTATAAGTGAGGAAAAATAAAAATAAAAACATATTTAATTTAAAAAGACATAGATACATTTTAAAGCTTTTCGTCCTGATCAACAGGACATCATCAGGAAAACAACATAATGTAGCCTTACATAGTGTACAGTTATGCGTTCAAGTATATATATATATAATGACATCCGGTGAAAAATACAGTTAAGTCCATCTGGAAAATAGTCAAAATACTACTTCAGTTCAAAACATTTCTTTAGTCTGTTGGTTGGAGCCGATTTGGGTTACAAGAAGCAACATTTGGTAACTAGAAAAGCTGGACTGGCGGTAACAACTGTTGGAAAAAATTTATAGGGAACTTTTGGAGAAGTCAGTGGTTGGGAACTGGAAAAGCTGGACTGGCGGTAACAACTGTTGAAGAAGGCTGTAGACTAGTCCACAAAAAAACTTGTATTTACAAGTTTTTTTGTGGACTAGTCTACAGCCTTCTTCTTCTTATTATTATTAGTTTGAAATTTTTTAAATGCTCCATCATAACTGGTTTTTAATTTTAATTTAATTTTTTTTTTAAATTTAAATTTTTTTTCTCATCGATTTTCTCATCGTTGAAATCTCATGAAATTTTTTTAACAAAAAGTAATTTCCAATCAATCTACAAAGTAATACCCAAATATATTTTGATTGTATTGTTAAACTATATATTAAGTGAAATATTAAAAACTAGTTAGTATTTAAAATTTTCAGATTTTTTAAATTCTTAATCTTAAAATTTTTCTTTATTTTTTTAATTAAATATATTTTTTTTTATTTAAATAGTTTCCGAGAAATTTTAATATAATTAGTACTGATGTATTTCATATGCATATGTATGCAAAATTTATAACTCTAAAACAGTAACAAAAAAAAAAAAAAAAAAAAAAAAAAAAAAAAAACTTATTACGTCTACTCTCTTCTTAACTTCTGATATTGTAGTTAGTATGTTACACATTCCAGTCTTTGTATCTTTATTATGAGAATTGTAAAATAAATTACCCTTTTCCTAAATTGGCTCAATTTTTTACTCTAATTACCATCGAGATACCTATCTCTTAATTTTAAAATTAAAAGTAATCATCTTCATATTTTCCATGAACAAAGCAAATAACACGTATCACTTTTAACACCATCCAAACAGTTATTTATATGAGCTTGATTTTGATAGTTTCCATAATTTCTTTTTTAATACTTTCTTTTAATATCCAATTAGCTTCAAGATGTCGTGGGAATTTACTTTTAATGACTCGCTCCTTATAGGGATGTTTCTCGGAAATGCGACCCATTAACTCAATTTTCCACCCCTTGCAAAATAAAGCAGGAAGAAAGCGTCCGTGTAGAGGGAGATGGCGCCAAGAATGTGTTATTTTGCTCCTGCATAACCCTATGTATACTTTATGCAATGGTTAAAAATCAAACCTGCTCTCCAAACATAAAATGAAATTAGAATTCGCTTGGGCGAGCTATTTCACGGTATTCCCATGAGCAAAAATTTTCCGTGTTTATCTAAGAATTCTACTCTTTTTCAATAAAATGAAAAGTTATAGAAATAAAATTAATTTTTAAATAATTTCAATACGTACAAAATAGAATAGTCAAAAACTTTCCCCATATGACGTATGGCAGGAAAATATTTAATATTATGTCTCTAATTAGCCATTAAAAAATTAAATGCTTATTATTTTTACATAGAATTCAAAAATTAGTTATAATACAGGTGGCCCACAACTTTCATACATAATTGGTTCTTGAAAACTGTGTGAATAATAAACGCTCGAAAGTGAAAGAATACAATATAAAACAAATAAGAAACGCACAGCATTTTTAAATAAGTATTTATCAATAGCATTATTAAGCTATCCCAGAAATAGTTAATTTGATGAGGTGTGTTTAAGCGATGTATGTTTAAAGATGTCAAGTGTTAATTGAATACCATTTTATTGTATTTTATTTTTTTCGCTTGACTAAAGCGTTTTATGACATGCTGTCTTTCCCAATCACCCTTTACGTAGATGAGATATCGTAAAATTCCGAGCAAGCACCCCCCCCCTCCCTTAACCCTCTACAATTTTGGAATATTATCTTTTTTGTCGAATTTCCAATTAAGTGCCCCATTCCCAGTTAAAACTTCGCAGACTTATAATCCACTAATTCAAATGCTCCAAATCATTAACATTGATGTTTTCTAAAATCATTGACACTAATGTTCAAATTATTGATGTTTTCTCTAATTTTTGGGCGAGGTTCTTAATCGGAATTTTAAGGCATTCTTATGAAGGTGCTTTATCGGTATTTTAAGGTATATTAGGAATTTTGTTCATAGCTAACGATGGAAGCTAACGATATACTCAATATTGACAAAAACTTCTAAAACATTTAATTATGTAAGTGGGGGAACACGAAGTAGCGAATTGATTTCTATAAGAAACTATATTTTTCAGTAATAACCAAAACATTTTGTCAAATTAAATATATATATATATATATATATATATATATATATATATATATATATATTACTAGCAAACCCGGGAGAAATTTTTGCATTTTATTTATTGTTAGTTACCTTTGAAATTTGAAGCTCATAAATATTATACCAATTTTAGCACCTAATTAAAATTTAACTTACCAGAAGACAAATTATTGTTAGAATCAAATTAATACTGTGCAATAGGGAAACCAAAATCATTCAAAGAAAGGTTCTAAAATAAAATTCATGGTTGACGACACAGTTTTCATACTATCACAGGCAGTACAGTTTTATTATAGGATCCCCATGACTCCTTTTAAATTTTTGTCGCCATGTTGGCGATAACTTTTTATTTAATTACTTTGGTATAATTTTTTTGTTTAAAAAAAACTAATTTCTATTTTGATTATACTTTAAACCATTTTTTTTAGCCAATTTATGATAGTAATTCACATTCTGTATATATTTTTTAAGTATTGCTATGATTAAAATTATGTTTGCAAAGGTATTGAAGAAGCAACTTTTAAAATACATTTTTCCATAAAATTATCTCATCAGGCAAATGTCGTCATTTTTTCTTATTAAATCATTGAGCTTAGTCCGCGTGCTTAAATATTGCCCATTTATAAATATTATTTCCTCCCCCCCCCCTCATCCCCGCAAATTTTATTAATTAGACCATTATCGTATCGTTTCGACAAAATATAATCGTAACTGGACCACGTTAGACAAATATTATATAGATTGTCAAGGTCCTGACGATTTTATGAATAACTTCCTGTACAATCAAACTGAGATTTTATTTTTTATTTGTTCAATTAAGTATTTATTTCACAGAGAAGTATTGAATGGGGTTCAATCAATTCATTAACATGTTCATCGGGAAAACGAAGTAGAGAATTGAGAAAAGTGGAATATGCGAAAATGTGAGGGCTCCTGTATGCGTTCAAATTGACCTCCATTCAGGCAGAGAGCTGGAAAACATTTGCAATCAAAATATATTTTAATTAAAATAGGTTTAATATATTTCTTTTGCTGTTATGTCAAAATATGAAAGAATTTAACAAAAATGTGTATTTTTGCTTTTGTTTATTTATGTTTTTTTAGCCAAGATGTATATTTTCTTAAGCCAAGGTGTATTCTTATAGCCAACTGTTTAAAGTTGGCTTCAGAAATGTCAACTTTGAGTGATTTTATTATTATTATTATTATTATTTAAAATTTTAAAATTTAATAAATACAGTTATATTATAGATATAGTAATAAGACACAGATTGAACATCGAGAGTGAAAAAGTGACTAATTTTCATTTCGGAAAAGACAGCCATTTTACTCTCTTATGGATATCTTTTCCCGAGTTAATATACACGGGAATACACACGGATAATTTAGCTAATAAAATTTATAAATAATTTACGTATTAAAAGAGAATGAAAAACTCCAGATATCCATTTTTCTTTCTTTTCTTTTTTTCGTTTTACTATGGTCTAGTATACTCATATCTGCACAAAACTGGACTTTCTTTCAGTATTTATTTTTATACTTCTTTGAGATAAAAATCGTCTGCATTCATCATGGAAAATAATTATTGATAAATAACAATTTAATAAATAATTTGCATTGCGCAAATTTGTGTAAGTTTTTATATAGAAGAAAGTCTTGTGGCGGCTACAACATATTAGTTATATACTAAAACCTCCGCCTGCTAACTGCATTTAAAAGAATTTTACAAATTCCATATTACTTTCTAATATAAACTCTCAAAAAATATTAAAATTTAAAGAAAGTATTTCATTAAATATGAAGACAGTAATTATTTCCTAATAATAACAAATCAACTGATTATAAAAATTATATTTTTCATAAATTACTTGAATATAACTTATTTATGAAAACTTACCCCATTTCTTTTCATATATTTATTATAATACCTAAAAGCCACGCAATATTTAGGCATTTTAAAAATTCATTAACATTCTATTCTATTACTATTTCCGAGTTTTATACTCTCTAATGTCTGATGCCAAAACGTTTTTTCGGCATCAAAAATTTTTGCCCGATAACACGGGGATTATTGATCTATACAAATGACTATATCTATGAGTTATATTGATGTAACTAGTTTTAATTGAAATATGTGCAATTACATGGTAAATAATAATTTAAAAAAATTAAACTTAACTTTGAATCTAATAATTAAATAACAATTTCAAAAAATGATTAAAAAAAAAAAAAATGAAAAATTAATTTTCTAAAAACACTAAATAAAAGAATTCTGTATTTTTTAGAGTACTGCATATCCTGAAAGGAAGAGTATGTTATCCAAACCCTGTAACAAACTTTTTTCAGTCATTTGTAATGAAAATTTCTCAGACATTTTGTAACTCATAAACTTATTATTATTTATTTGTATCTAATCTGAATTATTTATTTTTCAGGTATCCTAAAAAATATATCCTAAAGTTTGTTCATCCACAAAGAATATAAATACCTCAAATTTAAGCACTTTCAAAAGCAGGACATTCAGTTAGAGACATCTGAATAGTTTTGGATGCTGACAAAAGCACTGCTCTAAAATGAAAAATAAAAACAAATTTTAAGATAAAAAGAGGCCAAGAAAGCCAGCAAGTTTAACACCAGTTGATAAAAAGGAAATTAAGATGAATATGTACAGAAAGTTTCACGAATCTCTTCGTAAACAAACTAATCTATTAAACAATGCTAAAAGGAATTAAAAAAAAAAAAAAAAAAAGCAAGAAAACCAATCATGCTGCAGTTAACAGATATATTAAATCCACTAACTGGGGTTAAAAGCCTTCAAAAGTCCGATTCATCCATTATTATCAGCAAAATATGTAACAGACAAGGTTAACTTTGGTGAGTTAATTAAAGATCAAGGATATTTAACTTCTGGACCAAGAAGAGAAGGAAAGATATCCCACATCTTATTTAGTGATGAAACTTGACTGAAAATAAATACAAAAATTTAAATAAATAAATAAATACCTCAGAACTGAAAATAGAGATGAAGTACCCCCAATATATATTCTAAAGTTCTCTGCCAAAGTCGTGGTTGCTGATGATATTTATGCAAGAGGTGTAACAAGTTTTCATATTGTTACTCAAGGGCAAACTATTAATGTGAAGTATTACAGAAATGTAAATTTACCTGTTTATTTAGATAATCTGGACAATAGAGTCCTGTTACCAAGGGGAGACAACAGAGTCTTCATGAAAGATGGTACTACATCCCATTCTATAAAGAGAACCATGGAGTTTATCAAGACAAAAGAAATTTATCTTATTAAAGGGATGGGGGTGTCCAAAAATGGCCAGTTAATTCAGCTAATTGGACCCCAATTAAAAACTTGCGGTGTTATCTCCAAGAATTCTGTTACCAAATAACCGATTAAAAAACCATTGTGGAATTACCGGCAAGATTTCAAAACACTTGTTCCAAGTGTTTTGAAATTTGAAAACACCTGTGACCATACCGTCACAGGTGTCAAAAAACTCTTATAATCTCTCAAGCCTAGGATTAATAACATGTTAGAAGCTAAGAGTGGTCTTTTCAATAATTAAATGAATTTTGTAAAATTTGGATATTTTTTTTTTTTTACTTTCTTCTATATGTAATATAGAGAAAGTATTGGATTCGCGAAAATTTTCGACCTCCGTTTTTTGACGGATCTACACGTTTTGGGATGTCCTGAACACGAATTGATAGTTTTTAGAAAATGTCTGTCTGTCTGTGTGTCTGTCTGTATCATTTTTTTGTGGACGCTGTATCTCACGAACATATGAATGAAATTTAACCAAACTTGGTATTTAGTTGCACCCTGACATGAACTGGTGCCCATTAGATTTGGGGATCAATAGCTCAACAGGTGGCGCTGTAATCGCATTTTATGCAAATTTTTAACATGGCAGCATAGGACAAAATTCCGTATAAATGGGCATAATGAGAGTTATTTTAAAATTGTGATTGTAAAATTAATTTGAATTATTGATGATAGTAGTAGTTAACTAGGAAAAAAAAATTGTGCATGGGGGGGCATCGGTTCCCCCTCTGGGGGGGAAGTACCCCCCCGGGGGGGTTAAATTTTGAAGATGGGTATCATTCGAAAGATCTCGTCAATACCTTTAAAACGAATGGTTGAACCATAAATCTGTGATAATTTAAAACAAAGTTATCGATTTTTTTTTACTTTTAACAAAAAAAAAAAAAAAAAACTTAGAAAAATAATCGTTTTTTTTTTTTTTTTTTTTTTTTTTTTTTAAACGAAATTTTACCAAACTTGGTATTTAGTTGGTCGCCGACATAAACTGTTGCTGATTATATTTGGGGATCAATAGCTCAACAGGTGGCGCTGTGATAGCATTTTATCTAAATTTTTAACATGGCAGAATAGGACAAAAATTCGTATAAATGTGCATAATAAGAGTTATTTTACACTTGTGTTTGTAAAATTAATATGAATTATTGATAATAGTAGTACGTAACTAGGAAAAAAAATTTGTGCATGGGGGGGCATCGCTTCCCCCCCTGGGGGGGAAGTACCCCCCCCCGGGGAGGGGTAAATTTTGAAGATGGGTATCATTCGAAAGGTCTCGTCAATACCTTTAAAACGAATGGTTGAACTATAAATCTGTGATAATTTAAAACAAAGTTATCTATTTTTTTTTTTACTTTTAACCAAAAAAAAAAAAAAAAAAAAAAAAAAAAAAAAATTCTATATATATATATATATATTTTTTAAATATTGTTAGTGATTGAATATGTATTAATTTTCACAAAAAAAAAAAAAAAGAAAAAAGAAAGGAAAAAAAAATCATTTTTTTTTTTTAAATATTGTTACTGATTGAATATGTATAGGAAAATATAGAAGAAAGTCTTGTGGTGGCCACAACATACTAGTTTTGAATGGATTGAAATATTTTGTTTGAGTAATTTTCATTAACACATGTGTCTCCTGATGTAAATTTAGCTCCTGAATGTTTTAAGAAACACCATTTTTGAACGAATAACACTGCGCTGAAAAAAAATATATAAATAAATAATTATAATAATAATAATAATTTTTTGAGCCCTGGTACCATTCCGGCTGATTCTTATGTAAAATGACCTCCTTAATCCGAATATGACCCCACTTTTGTCCAATCACCCTCCGTTTTCTCGGGATGCCACCTCGCCCGCCAATTTTTATCAGTGTTCGGTAATTTTATAGCCATGCATTTCATTTGAAGAATGGAAAATTATTATTTACGAACCACTTACCACACACAAAAATATAAATATTTTCGTAACAATATGTATATTTCAATAGCATATAAAAAAGTCATCTAGTGTCCACAAACACTGCATGTGTTTGCTTTTTTTAACGTCATTCAAATTAATTTTAGAGACTACTTAAAAAGGGTTCTTACCCTATATTGAGTGAATTCTATTAAATTCCGAATTGCGCATTTATCAATTAGAGGTTCTACAAGATCTGTAAAATACTTTTCTTCGAAAAGCATAATTCGTAATCTGATGTATATAATATTATTATCGTGATTTTTGTGGTTCGTGTAATAGTCTTATTGGTTTGTTTCTGGAATATTCATGGTTGGTTGGTTGAGTTTAACGTTATACTAGTACTGCGTTATGGGTAATTTGGAATATTCATTGGCTGGAATGTAATATCACATGAATAGTCCAGACCTGTTTTATTATTTATTTACGAACCACTTACCATACACAAAAATATAAATATTTTCGTAACAATATGTATATTTCAATAATATATAAAAAATTCATCTAGTGTCCACAAGCACTGCATGTGTTTTCTCTTTTTAACGTCATTCAAATTCATTTTAGAGACTACTTGAAAAGGGTTCTTACCCTATGTTGATAATTGTCAAGAAATCTTTCTTTAATGCAAAAGTTATTATGTCAATTAACAAGTAATTAATTCGCTTATCATCATATAATTTTATTTATCTTCATTTATCTTCATTTGCTATCATTTGCTATCATTTACAGGCATATTTGTTCATTTAAAATCAACTAGCTGGAACCCATCGACTTCGACGGTCACTTTATTGACCGTAATGTTTCAAAAATCGTCGTATCATTATTTAAATGTATTTCAAGTTAAAACATCTAATATAATTTACGACATTTCACTTTAAAAAAAGAAAGTCAGAAAAATGCTTATAAATAGAAATACTATATATGACATCACTTTCTACAAAGTACTGTCAATGTGACGTCAAACTGACTCCAAATAAAACTGCTATCTTTTACTTTCTGTTTCTTTTAATACTAAAGGCTACATGTTAGCTGACCCGCCCGGCGTTGCCCGGACCCATGGTAATAACCTTAATTGAACCTTAAATTTGTATGATTTTATATCTTTAACTCGATTTTGTTTGAATTTCTATTTTTAAATAAAGGCATCGCGAAAAAAATAATCAGCTGTAACAAAAAAATTACCTCGAACCGAACGAAACTCAGTCTTGTGACACCGGTGTCTGCGGCAGCACATACGTGAGCCGCTAATAACATAAAAAAAATTCCAAAATAATTAACCTGCAACCGAAAGAACCCTCCCGGTGTTGCCCGGGCTCATGATAATAACCTTAAATGTACCTTAAATTTGTATGGTTTTATATCTTTAACTCGAGTGTGTTTGAATTTCTATTTTTAAATGAAATCATCACACAAATAATAATAATAATAATAATAATAATCTGTAACAAAAAAAAAAAAAATACTTCAAACAGAACGGAACTCGGGTTCGTATCCCAGTGCCTGTGGCACGTATATGCAGGCCGCTATTAACATGAAAAAATTCTCAAAAATTAACCTTGAACCGAACGAACCTCTGACTCGTGTTACCGCTGCCTGTGGCTGCAGCACCGTATAGCAGGCAGGCTACGCACGCACTGCAAAATCCACTTTCCTCCAACAGGGAGCGCAGTATGTTGTATACGAACATCACCAATCACCTTGAATTTCCAAGACCTTTCAAATAAGGTATCACATGGTGGTGTCAACTGCAAAATCCTTTAGTTGCACTTTCCATCGCCAGGGGGCGCAGTTTGTGCTGTACGAACATCACCAACGGTGAGGAAATACCAAGACCTTTAAAATAAGATATAACATGACAGGGTCTACTTCAAAATTACCTAGTTCCATTTTTCACCACCAGGGGGCGCAATATATTGGATACAAACATCCCCAATCAACATGAAATTTCAAGACCTCTATCACCAATCGCCTTGGATATCCAAGCCCTTTTAAATAAGGTGTCACATGGTTTTGTCAACTGCCAAATTCTTTAGTTGCACTTTCCACCGCCAGGGGTCGCACTATACTGTATACAAACATCCCCAATCGACATGAAATTTCAAGACCTTTAAAATGAGGTGCTACATGTGTGGGTCTAGAACGGATTTCCCTCTCAAACTAATTTCCCCCCTTTCCCCTCTCCTACAAATCTACTTTCCCCCTTTTTTTCCCCTTTAAAATCGAAAATTCCAAATTCGCAGATATTGATTTTTTAGTATTCGACTCTAGTCCCCATATGTACAATTTCTTCACCGTGAAGTAATTTGAAGCTTAGTTAAGCTCGTAAACGTGTTTTTAACCCGAAACGGGTGGGAAACGGTTTCCCACCCGTTTCCCCCGGGGGGGAACTGTTCGACTTTTTTTTATTTTTCTCTTCTCATAGCACATCTTTAGACACCTCAACCAAATTTTTACACCAAGTAGTTCTCTCAATATAGTGGAGACAGACAAAAATATGTTTCAAATTAATATATAGATAGGTACTGTAATGAGGCCACCAAAAATGTTCTTATATAAAAGATCGTTCAAATACGAAAATTAATGACTTTTTCTTTCTACATATACTATATTCCTTACACACTTGACATACACATGATGAATAAAAAACAATGAAATATTATATTGAAATATATATTAATAATACGGGCCGCTCCAAGCTCCAAGTGAATTGGTTTCCTACATACTGCTCTATTTACGAGTGTCAGGCACATAGGACTAATAATCAAGGAAGATTGAACATCTCAATAGTTAAATGCTTAAAGTTCCCTTCTAGTGAATTGACGGAGCTTGCGTCCAAAGCACTTGGACACCTTGAAGTAGGGTATCTATCTTTGGCGCATTTATAGCTGTTTTTTGTGGCTGTTGATATGTTGATTGACTGACAGAGAGACGAGAGGATTCAAAAATTGCGCCAACATATCGTCAACCAATCAGATTGCAGTATTGTTACATTCTTTGATTTTAAAAACCAAAAGCAAAAGACGCATGCTATATTTTGTATTATTATATATCTATGGTCAGACATCAACTGATTGTTTACATTCTAGCGCATCGACTGCGCCTTCTACAGTTGTCATTCTTTGAAAGGAAATCATATTCCGCTTTTGACAGTAAGTTCAACAGTTCAACTCTTCAACCATTTTATGAAACATAAAAAAATAATAATTTGAGGGCTCTTTTCTCAAAATAAGTTATTGTAATACTGAAATATCATTTCTGAAACGTGCACATGTTCAGATAAATCATAAGTTGGAACTCGATTATTGATTTTTGCTTTATAAAATCAGTAATATATTACTCATTAAAAAAAAAAAAAAAAAAATCAATTTTCGCTACTCACTAAGGTAGTATTTTTAAATTGCGGAAATATAAAATAAACACAAAGTGAAAGAAATTTTTTCAGTGTATTTCCACTATTATATTTCTTCAGTGGATAGAGATTAGAATTGTGTTCCAGGATGGCGCTGGTTTATCAGTCAATGTCTATTACATAACTGAACAGTATACCAAACAGCTATAATAACACGCATGCGATTTTGCAGTAGAAATGAAAAAGTTTTTGTAAAAATTATGTAGGTTAAGAGCACCTTAAAAGCACCTTTAAGGTCATTTTCTGGCTATTTTTTGTGTAATTTTCTAAATTTTTGAGAATAAAAAAATAATTACTGTTTCACACCTTTATTAACTCTTTCTTAACATGACTGTATTGCGAAAATGGTTTATTGTAGCATTTATGTACGCCAAAAAACAAAACTCCAGAGAGCTTAAAATGAGACAGTGGTGAACAACACACTAAAATCTAGTAGTGGACCCCTTTGAATTTTTGCCTTAAAATTAAGGAAACCTAACATCCCCATTTTGTGGGGACAATCCTCACTTTTTTTTTTTTTTTTTTTTTTTTCTGTTTTTCTCGCATAAACTTTTTTCCTAAGTAAAGCTTTTGTCGCAATTTATATTTTAAAATTGATGATAGTGCACTTTTTAAAGTATTTCTTTTATCACCATTTCATATTCTGAAATTAGAGACACCGTGCTAATTTGTCCCCACTTTTCTCTTAAAATTTGGTCGCCTAGTATTCGCACATTTATTATTCAAGATTGTGAAGGAATTGTAATTACTAAATTTGTCCTTTCTTTTCTCTTTAGAAATTTGGTCGCCTTAGTATTTGCACATTTATTATTCAAAATCGTGAAGGGATCGTAATTTCTAAATCTATGGTTGAAAATATCTTGAAGTACAATCGGTAACAGAAGTATCTGAACACTAGCAAAAATTCCTAGATAAAAAAGATAGAGTTAATACTGTTTTGTTAAATAAATACCTGTCGAATCGTGTTCTTACACTGACTAAGAACATGATTCGACAAGGATTTATTTAACATGACAGTATTCACTCTACTTCTTTTACATAGGAATTTTTGCTAATGTTCGGATACTTTTGTTACCGACTGTACACATAATTTAGGCTGACCAGATCAAAGTACCTTTATAATAAAGAAGCGTTAAAAATTGCTACAATTATCCAATTATGGATATATTTTTTCATTCCTAATAAATAAGGACTAAAAATAAAGTATTATTGATAAATAATTTACTTTCTACAATTTTTGAAAGCTTAGAAAAATGCCTTCAAAAAAAAAGGAAGTCCCAATTTGTCCACATTTGTCCCCAGAAAATGGGGACGTGGTCAGTATACCATAATTCCAATCTCAGCAGTTTATAGGCGTTGAATTTGAGGGGGTTTGAAGTCGCACAAAAGGTACGTAGTTGGCTATTGCGATTATTTGGGAGTCATCCTTAAGTGTTCTCCGGTGACAAACCGTCACATTTTGATCTTATACGGAAGGATTGGCTCCCTTTTTTGCACCAAGACGTTTTTCACTCAAAATTGATAACTTGATGGAGCATGAATAATTAACGAGAACACGGTCACAAACTCTATGTTCCCATCCAAATTAAACCTCTGGGGGTCACCAAATATCTCCAGACTATGCATATAGGTGTGTACCTGACCATCGCAAACTGCCCATAGTGTAGCACTAGTGAGATATAAAATCCACTCATCCTCAACCCCCTAAATACTGACCATTGTTATGCTATTTCAATGCAGATGTTTCAATGTGAACCGAACTTGACCAACTAGTCCAGTGTGGAACCCAGAAAAAAGGGTTTAGGGTGCTACCACGAACATATCGAAGTCTTTCGATGGTCGAATGTGACATCATCTTGACGTAACATTTTAAAATAAATTTAAGTTTTTAATAATTCAGTACACTGGAAAAAAAATTATGATAATAAACATATTAAACAATTTCCATGTAGAATTAGCAAATTAAACTGCTGTTATGATATCTTTAACTTTATAATTTCGGAAAACATATTTCTACGTCATTATTCGACGATCGAAACGTTTCGATGTATTCGTAGTAACACCCTTATTTAACAAAAGAGTATTAAATGTACTTTTTTTTACATAGGAATTTTTGCTAGTGCTCGGATACTTTTGCGGCCGACTGTAAGTAATTTTTTGCCGTACATATAGTGTGACCAGCCGTCTTCGAAATTTACTCTTTATCCCCCCAAAAATAGAACACGTTTCTGAACGCCGATTTTAAAGTTTTGCTATATTATTATATGTATAATAATATTAATGTTTACGTTAATTATCTATTACTGTTTTGCTATACTTTATTATATCTATAATAAATAAACTGAAATAAGTGCTTTCAAGTACTTCATACAGAAAAAATTCTAAAATTTTTCAATTTAAGATGATTTAATAATTTTATCTCTGAATTTGGTGACTCCGCGATAATTTGTCCTCAAATTCAATTTAAAAATCTGGTCGCCCTACGTACAGGCCAAAAGATTAAAAACAACTTGATTTATTAAAGCGGTAGTGACGTGACATTTTTTTCTATTTACTAGAGACAAGAACTATATAACAAAAAGAAAGAGAGAAAGAAAAAGACATATTTTCTTCGAAGAATTTTTTTAGGAAATCTGAACTTATGGGAAGAATTAATATACACTGCTCGACATTGAAAATGCAACACCAAGAAGGAATGATAATAACGGAATGAAATTTGTTGGACACATGCATTATAGTAGGAAGAGCAATTGATTAAAATTTCAGGAAATTTGGAGTAATATGTATTGAGAAAACAGTACATAAAGCAGCGACCTCTGTGAGCAATAACAGCACATATCTGCCTAGGCATTGAATCGAACAGCGATTGGATGACATGTGCGAGTAGAGCACTTCATGAAGCTTCAACACGATGCCACAATTCATCGATCGAAGTTACTGGTGAGTGGTGGGGGCCAGTTGCTTTTCAATGATAAAACAGTCATTTTCGTTGGTGCGAGATCAGGAGAACGCGCTGGCCAGAGCAACAGTCGAACACATTCTGTATCAAAGAAGGTCCGGACAATACAAACAATTTGCGGTCGTGCATTATCTTGCTTAAATTTTGCGCTACGGAGGCCTCGAATACAGGGCAGAGGGGCGGGCCTTAACTCATCAGAAATTTAATGGCCGCTGTTCAGAGTGCCAGGAATACGAACACGAAGTAATCGAGACGTGCATCCAATGGGAACTCATAACATCATTGCAAATGATGGACAGTATGATGATGTCGAATCCCAGCTGGCAATGTGCATTATTCATAATGCCGTTAAATACGGATAAGGCAATCTTGATGCTGTAAACATGATTGTTATTTGTCTGAAAAGTGGCTTCACGTATACTGACCAAACGTCCCCATTTTCTGGGGACAAATGGGGACAAAATTTCTCTAAGTTTTAAAAAATTGTAGAAACTAAATTATTAATCAATAACACTTTATTTTTAGTGCTTGTTTATCAGGAATGAAAAAATGCATCCATAATTGGATAGTTGTAGCAATTTTTAATGCTACTCTCTTATAAAGGTACTTTGATCTGGTCAGCCTACTTCACGCCATTCCTGCGTCCAGGTTCATCGTTGGTCAGACATTAATGGCGCCCATATCAGTGATGCAGTTTTGAGGGTAATCAGAATTTTGGTAGCCGCATACAGAGTCACCACCTGGATTGATGGTATGTTGTACCATTGGATACACGTCCCGGTCACCTCTTGTTTTCAGTCCCGCTACTCTGAATACCAGCCATTACATTTCTAACGAGTTAGGGCCCATAGCTCTGCCCTATGTTCAAGGCCTCCGAAGCGCAACATTTAAGCAGGACAATGCACGACCGAAAGTTTTCCATATTGTCTGGACCTTCATTGATACAGAATGTGTTCAACCTCTGCTCCTGCCAGCGCGTTCTCCGGATCTCGCACCAATGAAAATGACTGTTTAATCGTTGAAAAGCGACTGGCCCCCACCACTCACCAGTAGCTACAATCGATGAATTGTGACATCGTGTTGAAGCTTCATGAAGTTCTCTACCCGTACATGTCATCCAATCGCTGTTCGATTCAATGCCTAGGCAGATATGTGCTATTATTGCTCACAGAGGTCGCTGCTTTATGTACTGTTTTCTCAGTACATATTACTCCAAATTTCCTGAAATTTTAATCAATTGTTCTTCCTACTATAATATATGTGTCCAACAAATTTTATTCCGTTGTTATCATTCCTTCTTGGTGTTGCATTTTCAATGCCGAGCAACGTATATATATATTTATTTCAAAAATTAACATCTCAACAAAAATGCACAAAGAAGCCTTCTACAGAATTCGCTTTCTATTGCTGCTTGCACAGTAGATTCTTTCAGGTGCAGTAATGGGGAAGACTTTTTAATTTTATTTTAATTAGCAGACAAATGCTGTTTTTAGAACATGGAATGATCTGTCCGAAAACAGATCATGTTTATGGATAATCTATAGCAGGCTTGTTATAACACTTGGCAGGCCGCATTCGAAATCAATTTTATTCATGCGGTCCATCATATTTTCTCTGTGTGTGCATACATATACCTATACACACAATTGCATACATACATATATGCCCAAGTATATATATACACATATTAATGATGTCGGTGCAATTTTTTGTTGTATGGGTAGGTAAAAATTTTGAACAGAATACTTTATAATTAAATTAATTTTCCTTCATAAAATGACAATATAATAGTAAGAAAAAAAATATCACTACGCATTAAAAACAATAAGAATCAATAATATCTTTGATAATATTTTCATAAAAATAATCAGGGCGATATTTCTTTCTGTAGCCATAATAACTAGTAATTTCATTCCGAAGTGTCAAAACGAATTTATTACTTTTTAATGTGCTAAACAAAGATGTGAAATTATAAATTTCGTGAACTCTGTCGCTGACTGCAAAGTGTTATATGGCGAACCATACCCGATAGAAAGGCGTGAGATGGCCACCTCTGATCTAAAGTAAGCAGAGAGAAAAAGTAAGAATAAAAGAAAGAAAGAAAGAAAAAACTATCTATATCGAAAAATTTTGAGTTATTTCTTAATAAATTCGTCAATAAGTTGAATTATGTATTTCTTTATGTAAACTTAGAGCGGATTTGCTTAACAAAAAAAAAAAAAAAAAAAAAAAAAAGAAGAAGAAGAAGGATCTTGCACGGACTTGATGCAAATGAACACTTGGGCCTAAATATCAAACGAGCACGCTGGGTCCAACCATGGCGACGATATTTTTAAGAAGAACGAAATTTTACTGAATGATATGGTTAAAATTTTCTGGTTTAAAACCATTTTCTTCCTCTAATTCAGTCATGTTTTATTTATGTGAATTAAATCGCGAAATGAAATCGGTCATTAGGTTTGAGTAATTGTAGTTATCTTTTGGTTCAAAAGCAGAAATTCCTCATTAAGCCAAATACTTTTTCAGTTAACCTGTGTTTTGTTCAAAATTGTGTCAGAATAATAATAATAATAATAATAAAAAGTTCATTTTTATTTTATTAGTTTTGATAGAGAGACTAAAGTATTTTTTCTATAACTTTAAATAAAGTGGTCAGTCTGCCCCCTACTTGCTATGCCTTGGATATACTTTACAAATTCAACCATTCTAAGGGGGTACGAAAAATTGAAAGTGCCCTGGGTTGAGGTTGAGTGGGTTTTATGTCGCAATAGTACAACACTATGGGCAATTGGTGTTCGTCTGGGACTCTAAGGAAGGCCCTGAGACATGCCATGAAAATTTTAATCCTCCACGGAAGGAATAAATGTGACCTTGGTACAAAAATTTTTTAGTCAGGTTCTGTTTCTATTCACTGCTGCATAAGAATGGTGCTTGTATTAAAAATAATTCATTGTGGTTAATACTATGTACACTGAAATATGAAATATAGAAAACGTGTTCACAAATTTAAGCAGGTACGAAAGCTGCAAAAGTGAAAAGGCATTTTTAATTTCATGATCTGCATGTTACATGATTTCTTTTCTTTGCATTAATGTTCACGTGAATGTTGTATAAGCATTGAGTGATTCCCCCAACTAAATGCATCCCCGTATGAATGCGTCAGATATTTTTAAATTATGTTACCCCCTTTAATATATCCAATTAGCTTTATGAGGCTGAACGGCTGCGCCTCGAACACAATGCTCAGCTCTTTTCCATCTCGGAAACTCATAAACACCATAATTCCTTTGAGAGTAACAAAAGGGGGAAGAATTCCCTGAAGAGGAGCGGGGGTGGAGGCATGTATCCCCTCTCGGTGATAAAATAAACAATACTCTCCGAAGGATTGGAGGAGGGGGGGGGGGGTAGATGCAGTGCTCTTTACTCCAAACATAACCTTTTTGGCGAGCGCCAAGTTGGGGGTGCCTGGCGCCAATTGAATGCAGACCACTCTCTACCCCTGTTGATGATCTCTCTCCAGCTTAACTGGGGTGGGAGAGAAGAATGAAAGCGAAGACATAATTAGAAGAAGGCTAGGAAACGCGCAGACGATTCTAGACGCCATAGCGAACGCCGTCCGTACCGTTCTGAGTTCTTTTCAACTCTGGCAGAAACCGATAAACAACAGGTAGGTCCCCCCTCTCTTTCTGATCGTTTTTCATGGGGCGTTATCGCCTGATATCGGCGCGCGCAAACACATCACGTGATCATCGGCCAATGGCTGATCGAATGCGCGCAGATGATTCGAAGCTTTTAAGTGGAAATCGAACAGGCGGAAGTTTTCGAACCATTTACGCAACTATCTCCGTAGTTTTGCGGCCGCATCATTCCCTCAGGTGCGCTGCGGACTGTCGGATGATTTATCCCACGATTTTCCTAATATAAAATGCTAGTGATCATATGAATAGTCCAAGGATTTTTTTTTTTTTTTTTTTTTTTTTTTTCAACAACATATAAAATACATAAAAAAATAAATAAAAGTTTGGAAGTAAATAAATGCATGGAAGAATAATTCTCCGAGCTGTATTCTACTTTAGAGGTATTTTCTCATAGCGACGAGATACACAGTGCATGATTTATTTAAAACTCAATACAAAAATATGTTCTGATTCAGTTTAAAACATTGCACATCTCTCTTAAAATAATAATAATAATGAATTAATAAATGCGCATGTAAATTATAAAGCAATTTTTGATATTTTTTAAAGTGTAACTAAATACACAACGAAATATATTTTTACAGTGAGCAGTTACACAATAAATAGTGACCACGGAAAAAGAAAAAGAATAAAAGTATTACACAAATGACTACCACTGCACCCTCCAAAAATTAAATAATAACAGTAAACATACGTACATTAATAAAATATTCAATGATTATTAGAAATGTCTAAAAGTTAGAATATATCTTGTTGTTAATCATTCCTTTAGGAAACATTAATTATTATTTTTTAATTATAAATAATAAATAAATAAATAAGTAAAATATTGAAAGATATTTAGAAACGCATAAAAATTAGAATATAATCTTTTTTTTTTTTTTTTACCATTCCTTTAGGAAACATTGATTGTCAGATTATTATTTAATTATAAATAACAATAAATAAATAAATAAAATATCCAAAATTATTTAGACATGTACAAAAATTAAAATGCACTCCTACTTTTAATCACACCTTCAGGAAACATTGATTTTCGGATTTTTATTAATTAATGAAACTATTTATTTTAAAAGAAATGAAAAGAAACACATTTGATTAAAAGAGGTAGTATTTTGCACACGCGTAAAATATACTTAAACATAAAAAAAAAAAAAAAAAAAAGAATATTATTAATAATAATGCTATTATTATTACCATAAAGTAGCACTTACCTCTCTGCTCTCCCCCCCCCCACCACCTTTTCTTTCAATTGACACATTATATGCTCTTTCGATATATCAGTAATGAAACTGTAATTTTTTTAACACAATATTTAACTTAAATTTTAAAGTACAAGGCAGCAAATTTCATGTAAATCTTCTGATATTTTAGTGGTATTGTCACTTGAAATATGCTCCATAATTTTACTAGACTTATTTTTTTACATATATATATATATATATATATTTTAAATCTCAAATGAGAAATAATCCAAAGTTACACACACAAGACAGTATACATAAAACAGAGTAAAATAAATAATTAAACACCTAAAATTTTACATTTTTTTTCTTCCTTTCTTTCTTTTTCCTTTCCTTTTTTGTATTTTTTAATTACATTTTTTTTTTTTTAAGTGTCTAAAGAGCTAGAGAGTAGCATTTTTATCTTCCATTTATACTTTTCGTTTTTTTTTTTTTTTTTTTTTTGTAAGCTTTAAAACTTAAATTTCAAACTTTTACTAAATTTGTATATAAATTTAATAAATAAGACATTTTTGTATACTCGTACCACGTAGTGCGCTATAATTTTAAGGGATACGTTTATATTCGCATTACAAATTCACAAAATTGATTCTTTAAAAAAAGTGTTTTAAAGCTTTAGTTAGTTTGTTAAAGTTTTAGCTAGTAGTATTACTTAGTTTGTCTGTATAATTAAAAAAAAAAATTTACTGTTATTTATTATTATTATTATTATTATTATTATTATTTTGCGTTTGACTAAGGTTATTTAATGTGCACTAAAAAGTATATTAAATACTTTAGAAATCAATAAAATAATTGTGTGAAAATAAATGAGCGAAAAAATTCACCTATCAATATAAATATGATACAATATAAATGAGTATGACTTGCTGAATACATATATTTATATTTATATTGTATAAACGTTACCGAAATAAAGGAAAAAGAAAAGTAATTTTGTTTAATGTTTCGTAATTATAATTTTCGAGTTTGCTGGAATAAAAGCATGCATAAATTTATTTATATAATATTAAATTTATATAATTAATATCGATTTTGTTAGGCTATGCTATTATTATTTTTTTTTTCTATTTTAAAAATGTTTGCCTAAATACAAAGAAACACACGCACACATATATATATCATGCTTTCATTAATGTGTATTTTCAAAAATTATATATTATATTATAGTAAAACAGATCTTGAAAAATAATAATAATTATAAAAAATATATAAAATATAAATAATTTCGTTTAAAGCTTCGTAATTATTGTTTTCGCGTTTGTTTGAATAAAAACATATATAACTTTATTCATACAATATTAAAATTATATAATTAATATTAATATCAGTTTGTTATGCTGCAATATTTTTTCCCCATTTTAAAATTGTTCGCCTAAAAATTAAAAAACATAAAAAATAAATAAAATAAAATAAAATAAATAAATACAAATAAAAAACAAAGGTGTTATTATTATGTTTTTTCTTCAGATACAAAAAATTAAATTAAATTAAATTAAAAGTTAGCTTTAAAAAGAAAATATATATATATATATATATATATATATATGTGTGTGTGTGTGTGTGTGTGTGTGTGTGTGTGTACAATACAATTTTCTGAAAATAGTGTAAATAACATCACAAAATGTTAGAAAAATTGACAATAACTCACATTTTCTTCTATTTTACCACAAACTAGGATGACTGTCCTGAAATTAAATTAAATTTCAAAAGTGAAACTTTTTTCTTTTTAAGCTGCAAAATTTTTATTTATTAAATATGAATAAAACATTAAAAATTAAGGGCTTAAAGAAATATTAGTTTTTAATTAACACCATATTTAAAGTAATTGCGCTGTAAGTAAATAAATAAAGTCAATCACATAAAAATCATTTGATGTAAGTTATTACAATATAGATATATTTTTATCTGAAAGATACATATTGCATTATAAAATGGATAAACGATATTAACTTAATGAAATAAACAAATTCAAATATCACACACATGTTAACAATATCTATTAAATCCAAATGATTTAAATAATAATGATCATACGGTAGAAAATGCATAAAAATAATCACATATATTATGCTTTTGAAATAAAATTGTATGTATAGTACACATTCCGTAAAGTAATTCATTTTTCTCTCTCCCCTACTCTTCTGAAATGTATTTAGTAAATAGCAAATTTTTAAGTTACACACCACAAAAAACCAGAAATTACCCCATTACTTCCTTATGTCCCCATTAAAATATGAATATTGTTAAGAAAACATTGATATTTTTATGTGAGATTATGTTAAATTCGTAAATAAATAGGTAGGTTGCATTCCATAAACATTCCTGAAAACAAGCCAAGTAAACTAGTATATTAACCACAAAAACACGATAACAGGATTACATATCGCTTGTTCTAAAATAATATTCCACAGATTATTTCTGAATCCTTCATTGGAAAATGCATAGCCTAAAGTTCAATAGAATTTACTCATGTGTAAGATTGTCAACTTTTGTTCTCTTTGGCGAAAATTAATGGCGAGAAACAATACATTATACACAGCAATTAACTCCGTTAAAATTGGGGAAAAAAAGAATGCTTACCTATTCTGGCTACAATGACATATTTTTAGCCAAATTTCGTTGCTAGTCTCGCCAAGTCGCCAATTTTTCCAATGCAAATTTTAATTTTGGTCTTGGCATCGAGTTTGACGGTTTGACGAACTAATATGACAATAATGAGATCATTCTATTATCCTATTTTTAGGAAAAACTGTACAATGTAATAAATATTTATATTCAATTTCAATATGAATTATTACTCTGTTATTTGCCCTGCTCTTATATGATTTACAGTTATTGTTATTACATACATCATTATATTGGCTGTCGTATTTTTTATGTGTGTTATCTTTCATGTTGTTCTTAGTTATGTTAACTATCAAGTTAATTGCTGTATATTTAAATATATGTGATTTAATATGTGGTATGTTTTGTGGTAAATGTACATATAGTAAATCCTCCACCAAGTACTATTTGTTATATTGATATTTTATATGTTTTCTGTGATTATAATGCTTAAAAGTAGAGAAGGAAAAGCTAATACAAATATATATATATATATATATATAAAAAAATGTTATTATTTTATCAAATTATAATACGTTATTTTTTTCATTCACATATAAGTTTATCTATCTAAAAAAATTTAAATTAAAGTAGATTTTTTTTTTTAATAACCTAATTTAAATATTTTGATATGAATCATGGGTTATTAATTTTCTTTAATTAGCCATAAATTTAATGAATTGTATAGCATTTTTTCTTTTAATTATTAATTTTGGTCATGCACTAAAATCGACATCAAAGCTTTGACCCATTGTTGCATAATAATAAACTAGACATTTATATGTAAATAAAGAAAATAAGTCTTTAAAAAATATTCTCATTAAAGAAACATCCAGTTTTAAATTGTTTTTAATAAAATGCAATCTATGAAAAAAAAAAAAAAAAAAAAAAAAAAAGAGTATATAAATTGATTCTATATACTCATGGTTTTCGGTGAGCTTTCAGAAAAGCGGTGGGCATGATTTTTCAAAAACTAATATACTTCAAAATATAATTGACTAGTAATTCAGCGAAGGATAAAAAAAAAAAAAAAAAAATGAAAAACCATTCGTTCTAGCACTAGTCAATTATATTTTGAAAAAGTGTGCAAAATTCCTGTAAGATAAGTGCATTAGTTTTTGAGAAATCGTGTCCATCGATTATTTGAAGGGTCTCCAGAACCTGGGACACACCGGCAGAATTTTCAAAATTTTTAAGAAAATATTTATGAAATATTGTTTTAATATTAGTGTTTTATACTCTGAAAATTATGAATAAAAAATTCTATTCATTACAAATAATAATAATAATAATAATAATAATAATAATAATAATAATAATAATAATAAATAAATAAATAAATAAATTATAAATAAAAATAAATAAATAAAATAAAATAAAATAAAATAAATAAATTTAAAATAAAATAAATAAATAAATAAAAATAAATAAAAATAAATAAAAATAAATAAATATAAATATAAATAAATAAATAAAATAAATAAAAATAAATAAAAATAAATAAAAATAACTAAATATAAATATAAATAAATAAATAAAATAAATAAAAATAAATAAATAAAATAAATAAAATAAATAAAATAAATAAAGAGAGAAGGAGAGAGAGAGAGAAAGAAAAAATATTTTTCTTTTTTTAGCCTTCAAAACCCATGTAACCTCTCAAATAATTTTAAATTCTCAAAATTATATCTTTTAGGTTATCACAGACAGCAGCGAAGAAAATTTAAGTTCTATAAAATTGAAATTATAATCTTCTTCTACAATCTATTTATTTATACAACTCGAATTTCATATATATAATGTAGCATACACTTGTCAAATACTGCTGTAGATTAAAGAAATGTCACCCCGTACTACGGCGCTAATAATTTGTCGCCAAAATTAAATCCAACTTAAATATTTTATTTTCTAATTTAGTAAAATTTCATTCAATTTGTTACATTTAAAAATTAAAATGATAAAACATCACAAATTTATTGTTTTAATCAAATCTAAGTTTAATTTCGTATATCTTTCAAAATTGTGGTTATTAATAAACGCCTGCCTTTTTAACTGGCATATTTTAATATATTTATTGCATCCTTTTAATTATGAAGGGTTTTAACTATGTTATACATTCAATAAAAAAAAAAAAAAAAAATAGGTGAATAATGTTTTTGAAAATGTCTGTCTGTTACTGAGACATAAATTTTGGGGCTAATATAGATCATATATTTTATAACAAATAATACAAATCTACAATTTTATTTAATAATTATGGAAAATATTAAAATATTAAAAACCTCCTACACACACAGACACGCACGTCGCATACACATTATAACATAAGAATACTGAAAATACTAAATATTAAAAAAGAAAAAGAAATAACAATTTATGCATGAATTTTTAATAACCTTTAAAATTTATATTTTAGTTGTATTTTAATTCTATATAGTTTAATCAGTCTAGAATAATCAAGTTTTAATATATATTTATATTTTGTATCTATACAAATATCCCAATTACATATTATAAGAAAAGTACAAAAGGTACCATTGAGCAATCTTCTAGATAACCAGGAAAACACGTTGTGCATTAATGCAGTCTAGTGTTTTCAAATGCAATAAACGTGTTGATAAGTAATTTTTGAGAAACTGTAACATATTTCAAAATATTTTAACAATAGTACACTATTCAAAACCATGCTCTAATAAATATCCATTATGTCAAAGTGCTCCACCTAAAAAAACTGTAATGCTAAAAACTTTTTTTTTTTTAATAGCAATTAATATAATACATAAAATAAAATAAATATTAAAATAGTATTGTATATAATAAATTTGGTAAACGAACTGCCGCACGCATACAAATAAAACTACCTAAATAAAAGGTAAATAGTTCACTTATGTCTGTAAATGGTCGTTATTTTAATGTATAATTTGGACACCTTTTCTTTAAATACGCGCATAATTTCCGTAAAATTACATTTAAAAAAAATATATATATGAAGTACTTAAAAAAAAAAAAAGTATGTATAAATATTATTTATCTGAATTGTCTGAAAAACTGTGTCTTAATATTTAACATTACGCATATTTATAACCCTATTTATTACATTTTAAATTACAATTCGTATTAAAGTATCCACCGAACTTAAAAAAGAATAATACATCAAGGATTTAAAACGTAGAAATCTCTGCCAGTAAATGCCGTTCTACAGCAATAGGATCGTCAGCTCCTGAAAAAAAAAAAAAAAAAAAAAAAAAAAAAGAAAGAAAGAAAAAGCATTTTAATCATACTGTCTCAGTCATTGTTGTGAGAAAATTACAATTTCAAAGCACTGATTGATTTTTACTTTCCGAACACTATAGTGAGGAAAGTATTGTAATCATGTCAAAAATCCGAATTCGAGATTTTGATGTTTCTATACGTTTCGAGGTCCAACGAGTCCGTTTTCACTATTTTTACGATGATGTATGTATGTGTGTGTGTATGTATGTGTGTATGTATGTGTGTATGTATGTGTGTATGTCTGTGAGTGAACACGCTAGCGTCTAAACGCTTTGTTCGAATAAGCTGAAAGTTGGTACGTATATTGTAAGTCACCATAGTACGAACCCTATAGATTTTGGTGAATCTAGCACTTATAGTTTTTTTACAGGGACACAAAGAAAAATTCTTTATCATTATGGCCAAGGGACCAAAATCTTAAAAGTGCGATAGCATCTAAACGCCTTATTGAATTGAGCAAAAACTTTATACACATATTATAGGTCACAGATACTCAATCTGTATAGATTTTGGAGAATCTAGCACTTATAGTTTTTTTACAGGGACACAAAGAAAAATTCTTTGCCAAATTTTTAAAAGTGTGATAGCATCTAAACGCCTTATTAACCTCAGCAAAGAATTTGTACACATGTTATAGGTCACATTTGAACCAACTGTATAGATTTTGGTGAATCTAGCACTTACAGTTTTTTTACAGGGACACAAAGAAAAATTCTTTATCTTTATGGCCTATGAGACCAGCGATAGCATCTAAACGCCTTATTCAATTGAGCTGAAAATTTGTATGAATATTATAAATCACTGTTGCACTAACTATAAGCATTTTGGTGAATCTAGCATTTATAGATTTTTACAGGGACACAATGAAAAATTCTTTATCCTTATGATCTAAGGGCTCAAAGTTCAGTAGCGTTAAATAAAACCTCGTGTGATATATGGAGAAAAATACTCAAACACTCTGTTATGGTTTTCTCTTCTTTGTTTGTTTAGCAACACCTCTTTCTTTATTTTATCTACAAAACTGATAGTTAATCAATGTTCGGAAAGTCGAGTGGAGTCACTCCAGATTTTTTGTTTTGTACTACCACTATCTCTTCTTTATAAAACTAAAAACTTCTTAAAATCACACGAGTTTTCCTTTATATAGATCGCTTGGCAACTTTACGTTAATGAACTGCGCCGTTATTTTTTGAGGTCTAGCTAATTTCTAGTAATCTTATTGGTAATTTTCTGGAAATAGTTATTTCTTGCAGCGATCACTAAAGAGGTAGCCAAGAGTTTTACGTAATTCATTTGTATTTAAAAGCAGAAAACTTTGCCTGTAAATGTCGTTCCACAGCAATAGGACCGTCAATGCCCGATAATGAAGTATTCTACGTGTTGCTTCAGTCACTTTAGGGAGAAAAAATATATTTATAAATTTGTAACAATAATAAACTTCTTGTGCTGTTATAAACATTTATTCACAAAACTGTAAGAACAAGTTCAAATCTCACGTGTTTTCCCTTACATAGATCGCTTGTCTATGTTACATTAATTAATCACGCTGTAACCTTTAGGTATTTTCAGAAAATTTCTAGTAGACCTTGAGCTAATTTTCTGGAAGTAGAATTTTTTTTGGTACTGTTTTATTTAATTACAAGAAGAAGAAGAAGAAAAAAAAATACAAATTCACAACAGTAATAAAGTTCTTCTGCGATCATCCTCACGAAACATAGAACTATACTCGCTGTGAAAAAGCAGTTTATGGTACGGCTTGGCGTGTTTCTAATAAATTGCCAATTTCGCGCTATTTTGTCTTATACTAGGGATTTACAACACAATAGCAAATCAAGATTGAAAAAAAAATCACTAAAGAATACGTTCTAAAACAAACAGTTTAAAAACAAAAACAAAAACAAATATATATATATATATATATAATAACCCATAGTTTTAAAAGAAAACTTCAATCAAAGAGTACAAAGTTATAACAAATCACGGTTAATAAATAAATAAATAAAATCATAAAATATATGATTGCACGAAATAGTTTCGCTGCAATCTATATTATGTACAGTTAACGCTCATGCAATCACTCCACAAATAAATAAATAATTGAATAATCACTGGGTTCAACTACTTTGCTGTGCAATGTAAAATTCCTTGAAATTTGGCACCGTAGCAATCACAATTACGTACTTATGACGCTTCGCGCACATAAATCTAGTGAAAACAAATTGCTATGTATTGCTACCACACGGAGCATGAATCTCAAAATTCATAAAACTCAATACCATAGAAATCCATATAAAATATCATGCTCACTCCACACACATGAAAAAAAAAAAAGTTTTTAGTACTGTTACTTTGATGTTCATGATTCTCAAAATCAACGAAATTAGTTATCAAAGCAATCATTATTACGCACGTTAATTGCCAAAAAAATATTGTACTAAGTTTTACCATAAATTGGAAACTCACCCTACTTGTAAAATATCATGAGTTTCCCATTACATACATCGCTTCACAATGTTGAACGAAAATTGGCGTGCTTCTTAGATTTCCACTTAATTTTCAGTAGTCGCAGGACTATTTTTCGAAAAATATTAATTTCTTGCATTTGTCTCTAAACAATAATGCAGGAGTTTTGTCAAATTCGTTCTAAAATATCCTTCTGACAATACGATATCAGTAACTTTCGCCATATTAATCTGCCTGTGAAGATTGTTACACAGCAATAGGGCAGGACCATCCGCATCAAACCTCGAAAATTTTCAATCTTCCTCATGCAATCTCATTTTTGGAAAATTATACAAACAATGAAACGCACAAAATATTTAAAATAATTAGAAAAGAGACATTTATTTAAAATATATAAAGACATAAATATTTTGTGCTATTCTTAGAACCTCATCAATATGAGGTATGACAACATCTTCATGAAATGATTCACAACTGTATAAACGAGGATTTAAAAAAAGGATCGATATTTGCATGGTAAAACGCATTCGTCATTCACTGAAGCGGGTTATCTGAGGTGATAATTTTAATATTTTCAAAATCCACAGTATGATGGTAATTAATATTGATCGAATATCACCATTTTTATACGTACATATGCGCTCTTTAATTTGGATATCAACCGAACGTCGAGAAGGAAAAATTTATGTTTCTATGTACTATTTTAATTATTTTTAACTTGTATTATAATATATATTTTAAATAAATGTCTCTTATACAATTGTTTTGTAATACAATGGTTTTGGTTGTTATACAACCTTTTAAAGTAAATAAATGAGACATTATGTTTTTTAAATATTTGGAATTTACAAATTTACACACACAAACACAAAAATAAATAAATAAATAATAATATGGAAAAATAATAATAATAATAATAAAAAGAGATTATCTCATAAGACTAATATCGTCATTTTTCTTATTATATCGTTCAAAATCATTAAAAAAAAAACTTTTTCGATACTGTCCGTTTCGAAACTTATTATTATTAATTTTCCTTTAAAAAAAAAAAAAAAAAAAAAAGATTTTGATGAAATTCTGGCAAAAGCATATTTTAATTTAGTACAAAGGACTATTAATTTTTTTTTCAAGTTATAACATCGCTTTCAAATTATTCAATTATATTTTCGATAAATTTTAGATTTCGATAAGTGTCCAACTATCGTAAAACTGGTATCGTAAAAATCCGCAGATTGAAACTAATAGTCCTCAGTCCAATTGAAATAAAATAAATAAAAATAAAAATAAAAATAAAATAAACTTCTTTTGCAATCACCAGCGCTTCTTCAGAACTCTTGACTTTCCCATTACATAAGATATTAAGCAATGTTTCAACAATGAATTTCTTCGTACCCTTTAAAGATTTCGAGCTGATTTATAATAGTCGAGGAGGTAATTTTCTGATAATGGAAATTTCTCGCAATGGTCGCTAAAGACGTAACCAATAGTTTCTTCAAATTCGTCACTAAGGTTCATTTGATAATATGGTATCAATGGTTTTCTACGTGAGGAAACTTTGCCTGTAAAAGTCGTTTTACAGCAATAAGACCGTCCTCACGCGAAAATTAAGTACTTTTTCCATACTATATCTGAATGGGTTTGGGGAGAATAAAAGTAAAGCTTACAAATATTCGCAATGAATAAATAAATAACTTTTTCTTATCTTTTTTTTTTTTTTTTTTCAAAATGGGAACTTTCTGTTATAAGTTAATCAACCTCATACAATAATAACGTTTAATCTGTAAAATTACACAGTTCCAAGTTAATTTTATCAGTAAATATGATAAGTCAGTTAGAAATTATGCTATCATTAAAAAATGTACTTTCAAAAATTTAATTTAATTTACTTTTCTTTTAAAAAATGCTTCAGATATCGATAACGATTCTTAAGATGTTACTGTAAATAAGATAAACTAATTCAACTTTAAAAAGTTGTATTATTTATATCTTGTTTTAATACCTAAATTTCATACAACAGCAATAAAATTTTGTTTAATGTTATCGGTTGCAGCACTTACGATTAAAAATAATAATAATAATAATTAAAACAGGTATATCTTAATTTCTGAAAATCTTCTTGGCCAAAATAAAAAATATAAGACTGTTAAAACCATAAAATTGCAGCTAAGAAAGTCACCTACCGGCCGATATGCACTCATATTAAAAGAGAAAAGCTTCATAATATCTGTCTCATATATCAAGTTTCGTGCGCTTGTACGCTATAAGAGCTGGAATATAGTCTTCCTTTAAACGGGGAAAACTGCAGCATAGCAGCGCCACCTCACGGCAGATATGCACCCAAACTGAATCAGCATAGTTTTTCAAAATACTCCTCTTACATATCATGTTATATGCTCTTATACACTACCAAAGCTGAGATATAACTTTCTAGTAATTGGGAAAAATTATTGAACTAAAAAGCGACGTGCTGGGCGATACATGAAAAAACCAAATTACTCCAATTTATATCAAGACATAAACACACATAATATTTTGAAGAATTCTATCCATTATCTCGTGAGGCATAGATCCCACAATATTTTGGTAACACACAGACAAACGTTTTCTAAAAATAATCAAATTATATTAAAAAAATCTCACAACATTCAAATCTACCACAATACGAAGTCAAAATGTGTCATAAAACCAATATTTTCCTCTTCATACGTAGATATCTATAAGAAAGTAAAAATGTAATAACCTTTTAAAATACTCATGTATAATACATGTTGAACCCAAAATTATAACGAAAGTCATATTCTACTAAAACTGGCAAGGAATATAAAAAAGAAAATAAATAATAAAATCCTTAAACTCCTAAAACACTAAGAAATTTTTCTCTGGGAGAATTTTGTTTCGCAGATATATATATGCCAATAGGTTTTGAAGTAATGAAATTATTTTAACCAAAATATCAATACAAGTTCTCCTACGATTTCGAGAAAAAAGAAAATGAGAAAATAATAAATAAAAAATAAATAATGGAAAATATTACTAGGTATACTTTTTAATACATTAATAAATGAATATAGATTGATAATACCATGAAAAAACTTAAAAGTTGAGTTGTTTTAAGTTAGAAGGAATTACAAAAATACAGATTTCTTACGAAAAAGAAATAATGTATTAATTATATATATAAATGTGAAATTACTACAACAATACATATCTGCCAACATATTAACTAATATTCCATAGCATTGTTAGTACCCGCTCTTTTTCCTCACCAGTTTTTTTTTTTTTTTTTTTTTTTTTTTTAAGAGTATTTTTCTTCTTTTTTCATCAGATTTACAATTGGAAAAAATTACTCTAAAAATAAATTATTGTGGGAAAAAGGGCATATACTATCAATGGTACGGAATATTAATTAGAATGTTGGCAGGTATGCACCAATATTGTACTAAAATTTACTATCATAAAATACGACCAAAAAATAAATTACTTTAATTTTTCCTTAATGTTAGAATAAAACTTTATTTTCGTAAGTTTTTGAATTTTGGTGAATATCTACTTTTTCATAGTCACAAATATATCTTATGCTGACATATCTCCTTAAAAAGTAAAAAAAAAAAAAAAAAAAAAAAAAGAAAAAAAGTAATAATAAAATAAAAGTAAATAAATAAATAAAATAAAATTTGATTAGAGAGATTGATAATAATTTTGATGTAATTACATATACATTTTGATTTTTTTTAAATGTTATAATGTTAAATCTGTATTACCTTATTAGCATATCGCTATAGAATTATTTAATGATTAATGTAATAGACGAATTGTGTGCTATTTTTTTCTTATGTAAAACCATATTGTTATTAATAAAAACTATATTCTATCTTCCTATTTAATACTAATTTATTAATAAAAACAATTAATGATCAAATTTAATTAAAAATTATCCCCAATCAATAATAATAATAATAATAATAATAATAATACAAAAGTTATTTATTATCAAAATTTTATTTTTCAAACACAATACAAGAAGAAAAGAAAAATCCATTATTGCTTGATGATTTAATAAATGTGAGCCACATTAGGGAAAACAAGACCGAAAAATTATGCAGTATGCCTTGATTTTTAACATTTTCCAACTGTAGGTACGTGTTGTATCGTATAACTTTCAGTGTTCTTTGCCTAAATTATCTCACAAATGACAGACAGAAGGACAGAAAGGCATGCAGATACACTAATTGCATTCATAATAACTCTTAAACATTGTCAGAAATTGTTAAAAATGCTTTTAACTCAAAAGAAAATGCAGCCCTTAATGAATGTGTATATTTTAGTGTAGCCCTGTAAATCTGAAGGTTAACTTTATCATATTCTATACAAAACATTAGAATATTCACACTAAATGGCAATTTCTTTATGATTTTCCCAGTAGGTTACAATGAGAAAACATTCTGTAACTGACATCAATAATCTAAATTATGGTCTATGTCATCCTTATAAATTCTAGTCCCCCTTTAAAGCGAGTTCTAGAAACCCTTATTAGAAATCTAGATCATTTGTCTATATTATAGAGTTCAAACTTATTTAAAAATCTCTGAAAATAAATGCGAACGCTAGAGGCGAGTTTCAGTAACTATAATCTTGGTTTATGACCCAGTTTTAGACAAATTAGCGAGAATTTCTCGCAATACAAAGGATTCATGATATTCATAATATTGTTTAACCGTCTAGAAATATATAGACTAGAAATTCTCGAGCATTTCGTCCATTCAGGTTATTTGTTTACCTTATACGTATAACTCGGAAATCTATATTTCATGTTTGGGTATTTAGAATGCGGTATATTTTTTTTTCTCAGTGTGTTTAAATTGTGATTTTTAAAAATGTCTGTACTAAAATGGAATGCATAAAAATTTTTTGGGTGTCCCTGTACACAAACTAGTCCTACATGACTTCTTACTGCCATTTTTAATAGGGAACATTCCGTAGTGAACTTGAATTACATGTATCATTTTATAAAAATGATGAAAATATTTTCGTACGTTGGGGGCAGACAGAAGGACAGACAGACATAAGGACAGTCGGACAGACAAATACACAAATAGAAAGTATATTAACATTTAAAAATTGTTAGAAAGTGTTAAAAACTCTTAATGCAAATTAAAATGCAATTCTGGCAAATTTCCAATAATAGCTCTTAATGTAACTGAATATTTTTGTGTGACCCTGTAAATCTAATGCTGGTCATTCTGTATGTGGAAGAAAGCATTGTTTTAAGACTATGAATAACATATTTTGAATAACAAATAAAGTTATTAAAATTTGGTTTATAGAAATACCACTCATAAATTACAATGCTTTGGTATACTTTTGAGTGCCCCTGTAGAAAACCCAGTGGTGATATTTAATCTGTTTTACATAGGAAACATACGATAGTGAACATGATCAATATATTGCAATTTCATTAAGATTTGTGTACAGTAAAGGTATTAAATTAGGGTTTATAGAAATACCTTCTAAGAACGCAAACAGACAAACAGACAAACCAAAGTCATTAACACTTTTCAACCTTGTTGAAAAGTTAAAGGAAAGTGTTAACAAAGCTTAATGTAAACGAAAAGGTAATTCCAGAAAATTTCCAATAAAAGCCTTTAATGTAAATGAATATTTCTGTGTGGTCCTGTAAATCTAATGCTAATCAAACTACGTTAAAGCATTCTTTTGTCCATATAAATAACACGTTTAATTTTATCAAGATTTGTGCAAAGAAAAGTTATTAAAATTTGTTTTATAAAACTACATGTCATAGAACGCAAAGCTTTGGTATAATTTCGAGTAACACTGTACACAAACTAGGTATTTACTCCAATTTTTCTAGAAAACATAAGATAGTGATGTTGAATAACATATTTCATTTTCATAAAGATTTATGCAAGGTAAAGGTATTAAAATATGGTTTATAAAAATACCTGTCATAGAACACAATGCTTTGGAATACTTTCGGGTGTCTCTGTATACAAATTAGTAGAGGTATTCACTCCATGTTGAATAGGAAACATCCGATAGTGAACTAGAATAACATATATCAGGTTTAAGAAATTCCATAAATATTTACGGAGAGCACGGACAGACAGACAAACCGAAGTCCTTAACACTTTTCAACCTTGTTGGAAAGTGTTAAACGGAAAACTGCCAGATTTACCTATAAGATAAACGAAATTAATTGAATAAAAGAAAAAAAAAATGAAAAAAAAATTATAAATAGTAAAATTAAAACCTTCGAAGAAAAAAAAAATCATTTCATTGCATAAAAAAAAAAAAATTCTTTTCATAAATTATAGTATATATATATATATATATATATATGTGTGTGTGTGTTGGCAAGGGGTGCGAATCGGGGACTTGCGTGTGTATACACACCTTCAAACTCGGGACACACACGCAAATGGGGACGTCCTCAGTTGCCAAAATTTAAGATTCGCATCTTATACTATTTAATAATGGATTTTTTGTATCTGGACATTAACAGAATAAAAAATTTAGGAAGTCTTCATTTGGAGGTATTTTAAAGCAAAGTGTGTATCTAGATTGTGTGTCGGAGAAGGAAGGTAGAAACATGTGTGTATGATAGAAAGTCCTAGGTCCTCGTTTGGTCGGTAAAAATACATATCAGGCGATTGATGAATGAACAGATGAGAAACCTGTTTATGAAGGAGGGGCAAATAATTACTATTTACTACGTTGTAGTAAACTGTACTTTTTTTCCCACGTTAATAGTAAAGTAGTTTTTTAAACCTACTTAGTTTGGGGCTATTATGCTTTCTTTAAAAAGGTAATCTCAACATAAAAGGAATAATAGAATTTGCCTAAAAATGATTTTATAAATGCATTTATTATACTTAGTTTAGCATTTAATTTTTACATGCAAAGTTTAACTTTGTTTATTAAAGAATGTAGTCTGGTTAGATGAATTTGTTAATACTTATTTAATATTTATATTATCCGTAGTGCTGACATATGATTTTTTCATGATACTTACTGTACACATTTTGTAGGTTTTATGTGCAATAGTTATTTAACAGCTAGATTTAATATCTTTTAAATATTTTTAATCAATAATTATTACAATATTTTATTTTAGGAAGAAAATTATCAACTGTATTTAATAATTAATTTATATGAATAAATAATGTTTATTAGACGTAATTATTTATAACCATTTTATGAAGTGATATTAGTGTTTTGTTATGTTAAAAAAAGAGAGAGAGAGAGAGAGAAAGGAAAAAAGAAAAAGAAAAAAAATTGCAGCATCTCTTACGGCGAAAAATTCTTGTTATGAAAGGATTTATGTTAGACTAGAATATATTGTGCATTTAAATGGTTGAATGGTTTTGATGCTATTTTAACGTGCTTCACAGCGGCCCTAGAGGTCAAAATATGAATTTATAATGGACTATAAATTTATGGGTGCCTTAGGTATTTTACAACTATATTAAATAAATTATGATGCCTATACTCTGTAATTTTCTTTATACTTACCTGTGAAAACGGAATATTTTGTAAAATTTTCATCATTAAAATAAAAAGAAAGGGAAAAAAAAAAAAAGGCATTTGTTTGAATTTATTTTTATACTATATATCGAAATGAAATTTTAGCAATAATAAATAATTTACGTTTATATATATAATAATTTACGTTTATATAATATTTTTCTAAGTACGGTATTTTTGTATATTGTTTTCGAACTTTGTTTCCTAGGGTTGGTGAAAACTTACGTCATAAAAAAAAAGGGGGGGGGAAGGGGGAGGAATCTTTTTTTTTTTTTTTTTTTTTTTTTGAGGGGGAGAGGTTTTTTACTTTTAAATGTTATGTAGAACGGAAATTTTAGCGATGTTAAATTATTTAATATTTTACTATAATGATTTTAATTAAGTTATGTAAGTGACCCGGGAGCTTAATGCAATACATCAAATTGGAAAGATTAGCAAGTAGAAACATGAACGGTGGGTTTTTTCAAGATACGTGAACAGTCTGGTAATGTCTGTCAAAGAAAGAAAACACCACGGACATTTATGAACAGGAGTTTGTCATTAGAGTCAGTATTTTTTACGGTACACCAAAAGCCTGATAATGTTTGTCAATATTGCAGTTCATTAAAGCAATACACTCGATTAGTGGTTATGGCACTACAAAACTCTCGAGTAAGAGACTTACACTGCCATAAGTTACATATGTAGCGAAACAGTTGTTTACTAAAAGCGGCTAGTGTGTAATAAAGTAAAATCAATTATTTGATACCATAAAAAGGATTTAGTGTCTAATATCCAGAATAAAATATATATATATTTTTTTTACACCTGAAATGTCAAAAATAAATAATTTTACGGACGCATAAAGGGCAGCTCAGTTATTTATATAGCATTGCATAATTGTGCAGATAACTACATATTTTAACTGTAAAACTATTTATTTTATCTAGCTTTGAGAAAAAACGAAATTGGTAAATTAAAAATATGGTGACATGCATAAAATTAATACACGGATTATATTCTGATAAATACAGCATAAAAGAAAAATCATACACGCCGCCCTTTTAGGACCTAATACACACCGGCAAGTTAAGACCTTTTACACACAGGCAAATGAGGACGTGATACACACCGGCAAATCAAGACCTTTTACACACAGGCAATTGAAGACGTGATACACACCGGCAAAACAAGACCTTTTACACACAGGCAAATGAAGACGTGATACACACCGGCAAATCAAGACCTGTTACACACAGGCAAATGAAGACCTTTTATACACAGGCAAATGAAGACGTGATACACACCGGCAAATCAAGACCTTTTACACACAGGCAAATGAAGACGAGATACACACCGGCAAATTAAGATCCATTACACACCCCCAAGTAAGGACATAATACACACATGCAAACAAGGACATAAATGAAGACAAATGAAGACAATACCGCCAAATGAAGACTTATTATACATCGGCAACCTAGGACGTAATGTACAACACACCGCACCTACAAGCCAGGACGTAGCGAATACAGAACTGTAGTAAACAGGGGCTAAAAGCAAAGCTGGAGAGTATGATGAGGGCTTGGTCATCAAATTCGAAATAGTGGAACCAGAAATACTGATGATGTAGCAAGAAACACAGAAGTCCGAAAGACACTTAAGCAAATGAGATTTAAAAAAAACAAAAAAAAAAAAAAAAAAAAAAAAAAATGTGGTACTTGAATTTTTATAATTTTCGCACTTTCTGAAAGCAAAGTATTAACAAGCCATAGCTTATTTAAAAACAAAAGAATAAATAAAATTTTTTGATTATCTATATTTTACTAAAGCGAACGAGATTTAATAAAATTTTGCCAAAACGATGCAGTACTCAAAAGTAAATTTTTTAACTGTTTAATAAATATAGGCTGAAATTAAATTTGTGGGAAACATTTTTTTCGCAATTTAAAACTAACAAATAATACCATATACATCTTTTTTTTTTTTTTTTTTTTTTTTTTTTTTAAATATAAAACACGAGTTTAAATTAAGAATAATGTATGTATATATTTCGAATAGTTGAAATTCATTTTGCAGTTTTATTTTATTAAATTACTTTGAAATTGAGAATGCATGGTGATGAATGCTATTGAAATTCAAATGAAGCAATTATGTGTTACATTATTTATTCCGTCGTTATATCATCATCAAACATGAATTTCAGCCTTTATCATCTACTGCAATATGAAGGCTTCTCTTAGGTGATTCCAAACTGCCCTATTTTCTGTAGTTCCTCTCCATTCTGCTCGTTCTAAACAAGCTCCCCAACGACACAGTGTCTCTTCCTCGGTCTTTTCTTATCTCTCGGCATCCAAAATAAAACTTTGGTGATCCATCTATCATCATTTCTTCTCGCAAGATAACCAACGTAGCTCCATTTTAACTTCTTGACTCTAGAAATATCATCAATAACTTTTGTTTGTTTCCTAATTCAAGTGTTTCTCTTTTTGTCTCTTCGGGTGAATCCTAACATGCATCTCTCTATGCCTCTTTGGTTTATTTGAAAGTTTTGTATAGCTTTACATGTTAAAGACCAAGTTTTTGAAGTATAAGTTAAAACAGGCAAAATGTACTGATCAAAAACTTTGCTTTTCTAACAAATTGGAAGGTCACTTTTTATAACATATATATATATACATACATATATATTACATATAATAATAAGCAAGAGGCCTCCCAAACGGTGTGAGGTACGACCACTCCAAAAAAAAATCTGGAACGTGATTTTATTTTGATAAAATAAACGTCGTGTTATACCAGGTTTTAATTAGTTAAAAGTAAACTGTTCCATCCATCGCTACAAATGTTGGCATACTTATCAATCCGACAAATATCTATTTAACGTCGCAGTAAGGTCTTTAGTTCTAAAGATATTAAATAAAACCCCATTTTAACTTTAAATTTTTTTAAAAAGAAAGAAACAATGTTGCCCCCAAAACAGTTTTTAATACTTTCCCGGTTTAAAAGGAAATAAATTCATTACCGGAGTCATAAAAAAATTCGAATAAAGCTAATGTCAAAATAGTTTTTTTTTTTTTTTTTTTTTTTTTCCATTTATTTATATAATTAATAGGCATACATGAGATCATTGTTTCATCAATTTTTTAGGACCGCCGTCCTATATTTTCACGCAGGAAGAAAACATCATCATCATCATTTGCAGGACATCATATTGAATTTTGTTTATTATGAAATAATCTATTATAGAATCGAAGAAGTTATAAATTTCTAAGAAACTAGTTGGCATAGGTGGACTCTGCTCAGTTCCCCATCATATTTATGTTCTCATAAATTTCTAGTGCGAGATATGTTATAATCATGTAAAAAAAAGGAATTTGACCAAAGCTTCATACAGTGACAGAATGAAATCCCCGCCTAATAAGATATCCACCGTTCACTTCGATATATTTTACTTATTATAATCTATTAATTTATTTTATCAGGGTCAATTCCGTTGTTTAGTTTTCATGCTACTATTTCCAATGCAATAACCCTGAAAATTCATATTTATATAAAAAATTTACAATTTCGCTATGTTGGTAAAATCGTAAATTACGAATAATTTACGAAATTTTCCTATTAGAATATTTGTATTCAATCATGTTCAAACAAATATCATAAATGTAATTTTGAAGTTGTCTAATGTATTTATGATCCTCAAAATGAAAGTTTATGCTCAATTTTGCCTTATTCTGCCATGTTAAGTAAATCGTAAATTCCAAATAACTTACGAATTTTTTACATTGGAAAAATCATACTCTATGATATTCATGCCAGTATCCTAAATAATATTTCGAAAGTGGTTTGACATATTTATGACGAAAATATCCCTCAAGATTGACGTATATGCGAAATTTTACTCTATTCTGCCATGTTAAGAAATTCGCAAATTTCCAATAACTTACGAAATTTTTATATTGGAAAATTCATACTCAAATTTTAAACGTGGAATTCTCAGATTTTTGTTAGATTTTGATGGGGTAATAATATTTTTTTCAGCAAGACTTACATTTTTTCTATACTTCTAGAGCAATAGGAAATAGTTTGAAGAAAGAAAGTTCTGTATTATTGTCTTTCCCGTGGCCTAAAAGTTGAAAAAACTTTAACTTATCATAATAGAAAAGTGCATGGAAGTGGAAAGCAATTTTAAATAGTTTAAATGTATTCAAAATATCATCTATGCTGTATGAAATGGTATTGAAACTGAATATTAAAAAATAAAAAAAAGTATATATATATATATATATATATATATATATATATATATATATATATATATATATATATATATATATATATATATATATAATATATATATATATATATATATATATATATATATAATATATATATATATATATATATATATATATATATATATAATATATATATATATATATATATATATATATATATATATAATATATATATATTTGTTTTCATCTCTTCAATGTTTGAAAAGGTTTTCAATATATATATATATATATATATATACCAGAGAGAAAGTCTGACTGTTTCACCCTAAAAAGAGACCCCATAAAATATTAATTTAAAGAATAACTGAAAAAAAAAATTACTAAGATTCGAGCTGTCCTTATAATTGTGATTTTGCACTGAAAATCATTAAAGCGGAGCTAAAATAAACTTTTTTAAATCATAAAACTACACTGTTTTATTAAAATTATAACAAATTAATTTAATGTAATATCTGTTTTCGTCCCTAAATATAGCAACTAAATTACATCCAAAGTTAATTTGTAGAAAGAAAAATATTTATTTCTTTTTAAAAGAAATCATTGCGAAATTTCATACCTTAAAAGCAAAGAGGAAATGTTATCTTCAATTTCAAAATATACACGACTGTCGTGAGTTAGTTGTATTCATTTGAAAACTACTCTTTTAAGCCCAGCCCATACGTCAATCACACATATAAACATAGAGACTCACCTCTCTTTATTTGCACAGATATTCGTAACTCTACTCATTTAGAAGTTACTGTTACAATTTTCACCAATGGCTTTTTTTTCTGGTTTCCATTGTTTTCGTTGGCATTTTTATCGAGCAAAAAAAAAAGGGGGGGGGGGATTTATAGAGTTCTTGTATATTTAGTGGTTTGTGGAAGGAGAAGAGGACAAAATAAAAATAAAAAAGTATTTTATTTTTCAATTTCAAGAAGATTATATATTATTATTTCATAATAATTAAAGAAAAATACCTTAGATATGTAAAGAAGGGCTTTTTTGGCAGTGGAAGACACACACACACAAAGATTTTTATATAACTTTTCGCTGATTTCAATGAAACTTCTTATTTTATATAACTTATTAAGGAAAAACACAGTAATTTGGAATTTTTGTAAATCTACGGGAGGGGGTGGGACAAACGAAAATTTTATTTCTCTTCAGTTTCATTTTACGAAAAATTATCATCAATTATTCCCAGAAAAATATCTTCAATTGTTACTAATTAAGAAATAAATGCAATGTAGTTTTGATATAGCTGGGGAAACTGGAGATCAGAAGTAAAACAATATGGTTTTTATATCAGTTTTTGCTGATTTCAAACAAATTTTGTTAACTAATATTTAAAAATAATCGCAATATAAATGATTTACTTATAACAAATATTACGTTTCAAATAAAAGAATAAATAATAGAGATAAAAATAAAAAATAATTAAAAAAACGCCCAAGTAAGGAAAAAAGAAATTACAAAAATTCTTTATTAATTTTGTAGGATATTATTTTTTTTTAAATACACATAATATAAAAAACTGGTATATTGTGTGCGTAACAAAACTTTCTTCTGTATCATTCTTAAGAGTGCCACGTACCAACAAACACGCATAAAAAATAAAGGTTTTTTTTTTTTTTTTTTTTACAATAAAAATTGCACGTATGCAATTTGGTGGAATTTCAATCATATGCAAAGCCACAGAAAGTCATTTATAGCAGCGCCACCCGTAAACTCATACACACCCAAATTTGGTGAGTTTTCTTTTTATAATGGTGATCTCACATATTAAATTTTGTGCACTTATAAACTATAGAAGCAGACATATTTCTAGTACACGGAATTTCAGTTAATTGAATCAGCATGTTATTTCATAATAATAATATCCCTTTCAAATCAGTGGCGTAGCAAGCATAACTGGCGCCCGGGGCAGGATTCCTTTTCGGCGCCCCCCCCTCCCCCCACCTATCTATGATTTTTTATTTTATTTACTTATTAATTTTCCGAATTCCACTTTAAAATTTTTGAGTTCAATGCAGTTAGTATTTGTAGAATAACACATTTTTTTTCTTCTTTTAACTTTCACTTACGAAGTGTGGTAGAGAAGCACATAGTTTTTAAATCAAATTTTGGAAATTAAGTTTTTGTGATATTTTCACAATATGAGGTGCCTCCAAATTCTAAAAACAGGTCTTTAGCGGTTGGTCTGTGTGTGTGCCTGTTATCGTGACTTAGGTTTGAATTTGGAACCTCCCGTCTGTCACATAACTGCCAACATCCTAAGTAAAATTCCGTAGTACTATTAGTATCCGCCGCTTTTTTCACACTGGTTTATTTTTAGAGTAATTCTCTCCAAATATAATTAAGATTAAATAAGTAAATCCATATTCATGCTAGTTTCGGGGAAAACCACGAAAAATTCTGAATGGCTAGGTTAGATCGAGGAGTGTGACTTGGGTTTGAACTCGAGACCATCCGTCTATCACATAGCTGCCAATATCCTAATAATATTCCGTAGTACTATTAATATTCTCCACTTTTTTCGCATTACACCGTTTTATTTTTAGAGTAATCCTTTCCAAATATAATTAAGATTAAATAAGAAAATCCATATTCACGATAGTTTCGGGGAAAACCTCGAAAAAGTTTGAATGGCTAGGTTAGATCGAGGAGTGTGACTTGGATTTGAACTAGAACTCGGGACCTTCCGTCTGCCACATAGTTACCAACATCATAATTAATATTCAGTAGTACTATTAGTATCCGCCGCTTTTTTCACACTGGTTTATTTTTGAGTAATTCTCTCAAAATATAATTAAAATTAAATAAGAAAATCCATAATCATGCTAGTTTCGGGAAAAACTACGAAAAATTCCTAATGGCTGGATTAGATCGAAGAATGTGACTTGGGTTTGAACTCGGTACCTTCCGTCTATCACATAGCTGCCAATATCCTAATAATATTCTGTAGTACTATTAGTATACTCCACTTTTTTCATACCGTTTTTTTTTTTAGAGTAATCCTTTCCAAATATAATTAAAAATTAATAAGAAATCCATATTCACGCTAATTTCGGAGAAAACCACGAAAACGTCTGAATGGCTAGATTAGATCGATGTGTGTGACTTGGGTTTGAACTCGGAACCTCCCGCGTATCACATAGCTGCCAATATCCTAATAACATTCCGTAGTACTATTAACATACTCCTCTTTTTTCACACTGTTTTATTTTTAGAGTAATGCTTTCCAAATATAATTAAGGTTAAATAAGAAAATCCATATTCACGTTAATTTCAGGGGAAACCACAAAAACTTCTGAATGGCTAAGTTAGATCGATGTGTGTGACTTGGGTTTGAACTCGAGACCTGCCGTGTATGACATAGCTGCCAATATCCTAATAACATTCCGTAGTACTATTAGTATACTCCTTTTTTTTCACACCGTTTTATTTTTAGAGTAATCCTTTCCAAATATAATTAAGGTTAAATAAGAAAATCCATATTCACGTTAATTTCAGGAGAAACCACGAAAACTTCTGAATGGCTAAGTTAGATCGATATGTGTGACTTGGGTTTGAATTCGAGACCTGCCATGTATCACATAGATGCCAACATTCTAGTTAATATTCCGTAATGCTATTAGTGTCCGCCGCTTTTTACACACTGGTTTATTTTTAGAGTAATTCTCTCCAAATGTAGGTAGTTAAGAAAAAATAAGAAAACCATATTCACGATAGTTTCGGGGAAAACCCCGAAAAATTCTGAATGGCTAGGTTAGATCGAGGAGTGCGATTTGGGTCTGAACTCGGGACCTCCCGTCTATCATATAGTTGCCAACATCTTAATTTACCAACATCTTCATAGCACTGTTAGTATCAGCCGCTTTTTTCGCACTGGCTTATTTTTAGAGTAATTCTCTCTAAATGTAATTATGATTACATAAAAAAAAAAAAAAAAAAAAAAAAAAAACTCTAAGATCGTTGATGTGAAAAAAAGATGAGTACTAACAGCAGTACAGAAAATTAATTAGGATGTTGGCAGCTATGCTATCAACTTTGAGAGCAGAATATTTCTACCACTGGATGGAAGGATGGTTGGGTTTAACGTCGCACTAGTGGGCAATTGGCGACGGTCTGGGACACACCCCTAGAGGTGGTCCGGAGGCATGCCATCACAATTTTGATCCTCCACGGTAGGGATGGCTCTCCCGCTTCGGTGCCCCCCCCCCTACTGGAAAGGAACACTTTATTCAGTAAGTTTCCATTGATAAATTTTCCCTATGACTTTTACCTTAAAGCATAAATACATGGAGATTTGTAGAAATAAAAAAATTCTTGATCATATTTTCCACGTAACTCAGAATATCAAAACTGTAAACTAAACATGCACTTAATACCTATACCTCTGGCAAATAATTAACACCAAATAGCAAAAAAATTTAAATAATGAATGTACGGCCCTTTTATCGGTTTGAAAATGTATTAATTTAATATTTTTAAAAATTTTCTGAACTATAAAGAAGTTTGCATTTTACTGTACTTGATAAAAGATATGTTAATATCTGTGCAATTAACTATTTTTAATTATACTTGGTGTAATAAATATTTAAAAGCAAGGAATTTCCTTTCGTTTTTATTTTTAAAGATTCTCAATTTGTTATCAAACTATCTTCTACAGAATAACATTCGAAATTTGAAGAGCCAAAAGAAGGGGGAAAAGTCATTTATTAAGCATATTTCTATGACTCAAACAGTTTTTCCTTAATAATTAAAAAAAAAAAAAAAAAAAAAAAAAAAACATGAGTTTATGTTTTTTTTTTTTTTGTTTTTTTTAATCTCTAAAAATAAAATTCAGTTTGCACAAATGTTGAGTACACTTTTTAGGATGAAGGACTATTAGTTTCAAACTGGATTAAAACGTTGCATCGTTGCCAGTTATTGTATACCAGTCTTGTAAAACACCAAAAAAGTAAAAATAAATTAGAAATATCAGTCCTGTCCTTACAAATTCGGTACCCAATGAAAGGGGCGATTTTTGTGAATCCAGGTGTGTAAACAGTTTTTTTGACACGACAATTAGATTTTTTTTTTTTTTTTAATTAACTAAAGTATGGAATTTGGATGGCAACACTTCGCCTTCGCTTTACTTCATTTCAGTCATTTTAAAAAGTATGTGGCCCAGTTTTACGGCCAAAAGATGAGATAAAAAGTAATTAAAAATTAAAAATTTTACAGATTAAAATTAATAGTCCTCCGCACTTAATCTCAATTCTGTCTTTGACAGAGTTTTTAATTTTTATATTTGTATTAGTGTCAAAGTTACAAATGGGTTTGTGTTTCTAGTTTCGTCTTTCATTTCATGACATTTAAATGATTACAGATCATACTAGGCCAGTCGTATTAACCCCGACGATATAAATCTTTGTTGAGTTCGACCAATTTCTTTAAACTGCCTTTCATTATAAAAATGCCTTTCACGCAATATAAAATTTTTAAAGTTTTTATTTATAAAGTGAAAAAAGTGATTCTCTTATTAAACTAATTTAGTTTATTCATTTCTTCTTTTAGAGCACCCGATTTTTACAAATATTGTATCTCAAAATTAGTGTTTTATTTTTATTTCGCTCGTAGATTCTATTTTATACTTTTAGAACAGTTTTGCATTTTTTTTTAAGACCACCCATGTAAAATCTCAAAAATATACATCGCCTTTATTTCTATTCAATTTATCAATATCCAGTCAATAATAGCTCTTGTGGATACTCATTTATAGTCTTCCAATTAGAAGTTTCTCAGAATATACATGTTTAACAAGTGCTATCTGAAACCTGAAACTTCCAAGGAAGTCGATCCCCAAATCGGAAGATACATACCGTCCTTTTCATAGATCTTTCTTGATTGATGAGTTTTACGAGCAGTGGTTTTTCCCCAACAATTTAGATTATTTTCTTTAAAAACAGAAATCCTTTTACGGATATATATCTTTGTAAAACTATATTTTCCTTTTCGTTCTTCATTTTAATGATTCGAGCTGTGTTCAAATATTATTTATAACATATTTTATCGGACAAATCAAGAACGCAAACATTTAATTATATTACATATTAATTTAAAGTATATTTCCGAGAAATCGATCAAAACAAAAATGAAATTTTACGAGAAAACTTGTTTGTCTTGAAGATCATTTGGCGCCCCTCTGCAAGAGGCGCCCAGGGCATGATAACCCCCCTTGCCCCCCCCCCCCCTCGCTACGCCTATGTTTCAAATACCAAGTTTTCGAAGCTATGCACAATCAAAAGCTTAGCTATAGCCTTCCAAAAATGTGAGAAATCGTAGCATTACAACGGCACATGTTAGACGATTTTCACAGAAAACCAACTGACATCAGTATATGTCAAGGTACATTATAAAATTTTACATATTAGATTTTGAGCCAGAGCTGAAAAAAAAAAAAAAAAAAAAAAAATGTATATATATCACACACACTTAGCAATTCAAAAATTATGGGAGAACTTCAAAAAATTTCATTTTAAAAATGACACAAAATTATTCTAAAAAATCAATTAATAATTAAATGTTAATTAATATTTAATGTTATTCGTATTAACTATAAAATAGTAGCAATTATGAACATTTATAAAACTCTAATTTTGGTTTTAAATGGGTGATATATTTATTATTATTATTATTATTATTATTATTATTATTTATTTTATTTTATTTTATTTTATTTTATTTATTTTTTTTTTGGGGGGGGGATTGACTCCCCTCAGCGACCGCCTCACCCTCCCTTTCCTACGCTTATGTTTTGTAGATACAGTTCAATCGTTACAGTCATTAAAAAACTATCGTTAAAAAGAAGTTTAATTTTCAGAAATGATTAAATGTTATTATTATTATTATTATTATTATTATTGTTACATGCAATTAAAACTACATTTTCCTAGTTTTCAAATCTACCTTTGCTGAAACTGTAAATCTTTCAATGAAATACTTGATTGATGTTTCCTATAAGTACTTTTGAAAATATTTTTAAAATTATGGATAAAATAATTTAGAGATTTCTATTTTCATTCAAAAATTTTGATAAAATAATATTCTGAAATTTTCAGTTTTAATTTTCTGAAATTTTCAGTTTTAATTTTCTGAAATTTTCTTAATGATTTCGAATTGAATTATGCATAAATATTGAATTTTTGAAAAAATATTGCATTTAAAACTGTTTTTTTCCTCGAAAATATCTAGGATTTGTAGAAAATTTTAGCACAAGATAGAATTCAATAAATATTTAACAAACAGTTTGAGCAAACATTCTAATTAAGCAATTTATTAAACTGCTCAGGAAATTTTGTTTTTCCCACTCAAATTCGAAAAATATTTATTAATTATGTAATTATAAATGTACAATATCAACAACCTTTTCTTTAGAACAAAATTAATGCTATATGCCGACATTAACATACAAGTAAACAATACATTTGCTTTAATTTTTTTTTAAATTATTTTAACTAAAATGCACAGCCAACGGGGCTCAGGAACCCAAGGCTATCGCATGGAAACCCAAGACTTATTCCTTGCGCACAAAATTTCTGAGGGGCACAAAATTATATTAACGGTATAAATTGCCCAGTTTTTTCTTCTTCTTTAAAATCAACTGTTTTTTTTTTTTTTTTTTTTTTTTTTTTTTTTTAAATGAATAACATTTTATATTAAAATCTATCTTGTTATTATGTATTTTTATATTAAAACTCTCAACAATTTATATTATAGTTTATTATTGAATTAAAGATGAAATTTGTTACATAGCTAAACTTGAAAAATAAGAAACAGATAGGAATTAGCTATTATAAGAAATATGTCCTACGGTGTGTATGGAATGTTAGAGGGGAAGTTACATCTGTATAAAATATATATCACAATCTTCATCATTGATTTATAATTTGTATTTTAATTTCTCTCATATTTCATTTCATTTTATTTAATTATTTTCAATACTTTGAGATACTTCAGAAAAAAGAAAAATATTCATAATATTCCTTAAACACTTAAATCTTAGACAATTATTATTACTATCATTAGTATTATTTTGTGCTATATAGGAAATTTGTATTCTTACAACAAATTAAACTTACAAACAATGTAACTTACATATTAAGTAGCTTAGTTACTTAATGTATAATAATTCGTCATTAAAATGATCAAAACCAGGAAGAAAAATAAGAACTATTCAACAAACAATCACATATGGAATTTTTTTTAAACATAGAGAGATGATAGCACTTAGAGCAATATGAATGAAAACTTAATAAATGTTTCATATAACATTTCATATTCATTTCAAATTCACTATACAGAGCAAATGTAAGAGCGAACTAAACTAGTTTTATGGTCGCTCAAAAAATTATTTCACTGTAATGTTGAATAAATTCATTAACAATCTTAATAAAATACTGTTACGTTGATGTTAATTTAAAATTATGTTGTTTACTAATTAAAAAAACGGTAATTACAATACTTAAGAAAATATAAACTAATTTTTGAATCATATTTGATTTAATGCAATTAATAATAGATTTTTATGTATTACATAAATGAATTCATAATTACTAGCGGACCCGTCCGGCTTCGCACGGATGAACAAATTTTAGCTAAAAATGGATTGATATAGAAAAAAATCAACAAATAGTATATTAGTTTATGTGTTTGTGAGGCAATATTAATAACTGTTTATAAAATTGTGACTTTTTTAGGCATATTCTAAAGAAAAGTTCCTAAAAAGAAGGAATTTCGAAATGTAGAAAAATTTAAATTATATGAATTAAAAATTAATGTGTAGGTAAATAGATAAGATACAGCATTGCTAAAGGAACGACATTTTACTGACATTTCCATGACGACATTTAACTTATTTATATGTTAATTCTTATGTTTATTTCTATTGCTATTTATAACTTTTTTTTTTCCCATTTTCGCGATGTACTAAGATGAATATCTCTATTGCGTAAGTAAAGCCATTGGCGCGGAATGTTTGAGCTATTTCAGTGCTAAATTTCAAATTTCGAAAAGGTACTATATTAATAGAAGAAATAATTTGCCTGTCTGTGTTTGACGTACAGTACAAACTATGGCACGTTTAGTTTAGAAATTCTCTTCTATAAAAAGAAATTCGTGCATATTTGCAACATATATTTTCGATATTCCTATTAGAACTTTTAAAAAATTACATTTCATGCAATTTTTCTCTTTTTTTTTTTTTTTTTTTTTCTTAAATATTATTTATTTAAATTAAATTTTCAAGCTGATGATAATAAAATTGAATGTTGACGATTTTTACTTAATGTTTATTTATTTATTCATTTATTTTTTACATAAAAAGAAATATTTCTTTACTCATGCGAATAAAAAGTATTGAAAAATGAAACTTATAACATGATTTATTTTTTATTTATTTTTTATTATTTTTTTAAATATAAAACTAACGTCGTAATAGTTTTAATTATTACTAGTTAATACCCGTCAAAATTTGACGAATGATGTGCAACTAAAATCTTTTCACGGCATAAAGTTTAAAACACCCTTGTTTGAATATTTCGCATTGCCCTTAATCGGTTTAAAACCCTTTGCTTTAACCAATTCTCTTTTGGTTGGAGGGAGGAGGGATAAATTTCATGAAATTTCAATATACAAAATTTAAGTATACTTCATATATTAAAAATGAAATCCCAAGGTTTACCATGACAATAAGTGTATAAATCGGAGATAACAAAATTATTAATATTACCAACTATTTTTAAAGGAATATATATGGTTAAAATTCCTCTATGCATTAAAATTCAATGAAAATGTCTTGAAGGAAGTATAATATTTAAAATTTTGTTTTTCTAATGTTTAATTTAGGTTTTCTTTCACATCTTTTAAAATTATAATCTTATGGTGCTGATATAAAAATTACACTTTAAAGTTTAAGAATAAGTATCGTAAATTTTAACTTTCTAAAAGTTACAATAAGAATTTTAAAATCAATATTTAAATAATGCTATTAAATATAACCTATTAAATATTTTAGCTTTCTCCTTCAAATAATTTATTTAGTTATGTTAAAGAAATTATAACACCAGCTTAAAGCGGCAGGCACACTTGTGATTTATTTTTTAATCACTCTTTCTCTTTGTATTTTTCCCCTTTTCAGTTAACTTTTCAAGGTAACTATTCTTTACAGGCAATATACGTTTAAATGAATAGTAAACATGTGTTTGTAAACATCTGGTTTTACCATAAAGTAGAAAGCGAAGTCCTGTCGCCAATTTCAGAAGGATAGGAGGACTTTCAATGTTATTAACGATAGGGAATCACAATGAGGATTATTTAAAGAATTCTAATTGGCTTTTTTCTGTTTGGCTAGGAATAATGGAAATGTCAGACTAAACAAAAATTATTTAGAAAATATCGACTTTCAGATTTTCTTTTATAATTTAGAATCAGTCATACAATCAGTAGATTATTTAACAGTGCTTAACATCCTAAATATCGTGCTAATTTATTCTTACATGCTTTAAAAAGATGGATAAATTTCTTTCTTTCTTTCTTTCTTTCTTTCTTTCTTTTTTTTTTTTTTTTTTTTTTTTTTTTTTTTAAATAAGATTATCAACATCACCGAATAAAAATAATTCTTATTCAAAGCCAAATGAATCGAATATTCAACCTGAAACAGGGTTCAAAAAAGGATCCTCCAGAAGGAAATTTCAAAGTAAAAGGGAAAATACATTTTCTTGGATTTCTTACAATGAAATTAGGATAAAGTGTTTTGTCAAGTATTTAAAGATACAGCTGAAAGCAATTTATTGCCATTCATTAAAATTTTCAATAACTAGATTTTACAGAGCGGATTTTCACAGTGGCACAAAGCAATTTGGCTTTTTAAAATTCACCGAGAAGCGCCGGGTTCGATCCCAGATAGCACTCACCGATCTAGTCATTTGGAGTTTTCCATGGTTTTCTCTAAAATACGTATACATACGAACTTAGACTACGTAGAAAGATCCCCTTTTTACTTTCGAAACAGTTGTAGGTGTCTGAAAAGGGAGAAGGGTGCCGCAGTCGCTACATTGCAGTAATTCGCCAATATTAGAAATTTCAAAAATCATTTGCATAAATAAATATGCTGTTGTAAGTGTCTGAGACCGGGAAAATTGCCATTTGAACCGTACGTGAATTTGTTATGGTCAGATTTTTTTTTTTTTTTTTTTTTTCTTTTTTAAGTCGTAAATACGGTCAGAATTTTCAAGGGTACTTTGTAGTTTGTACGGTAAGCAAAAAGGCTGTTGTAAGTGTCTGAAGCAGGACGAAGGCGCCGCAGCCCCTCACAGAGCGAGAATTTGCTACTGTCATACTTTTTAATGCAACATTTTTTCTTAGCCGGTGAATCAGCTGGTCGACAGAGAAGGCCAGTGTTACATGAATCTTAGCGTTTTTCACAGATAACATTATTAACAAAATTATGATCCACCTCTTTCAGGTGCAAATCAGCACATAGAAAAGAAATCTCATATGCCGCCATATTTTTAAAAACATTGGTGGGGAGGGGACTGTACATCCCCCGCTCAAGCTTTGTTCCTGAGCAGAGCACCGACAGCATTTTTTTAAAGTCGACGCCCCTGCTTCACATTCTTTACTGTGCCAGGCAACATCATACGTGATTTATGTAATCTTTCATTTTTTCGATCGCCTTCGTCTATGAGTAGGGCCGGTGACAAGAATTACGGGCCCCTGGGCAAATGAAAGTAAGCCCCCCCCCCCCTACACATAATCACTTCTTAAATTGCAATCGAAAAATGGTTTAAATTTTTGGGTACTGTGGTATTTCAAATAGCTCCAATGAAATACAGTGATACAATAAGTAGTACATTATCGAACTATACATTTATGTAATGAAATTTGATTAAATAAGAAGTCTGACAAAAACATACAATTGCTTTGCTTTTCATTCTCAATATAATTAATTTACAAAAGAAGACTTGTGATCAATCAGTGATTGATATATGTACTATCTATTGCACTTTAAAGTTAAATATAAAATTTTAAAATAAAGATATCAGGATTCAAATATAAATGTAATATATTTGAAAAAATGAAATTTAATCTAAAAATTTCTTTTAAAAATTCTGCTTTTCTTTTTGACAACCTTGAATTTTATTTATTTAATAAGTTATCCCCTGAAAATCTGTTTGGTCTATAATTCAATATTTAAAAAATTAACTTTTGAATGAAGTGAACATTAATAATTACCGAGCGAGCTGAGTAGATTCATAAAAGTATATACTATTGGCAGCAAAATTATTCGAGCGCTGGCAACAATTCCTATATGAAAAAAGTACGCTTAATACTATTTTATTAAATAAATCCTTGTTGAATTATGTTCTTAGACTGCCTAAAAACATGACTCGACAAGGATTTATTTAATAAAGCAGTACTAAGTGTACTTTTTATATAAGAATTATTGCTAGCGCTCGAATAATTTTGCTGCCGACAGTAATAGGCTGAAAGTTTTCTGATAATTTCTTTTCTGCCATTTTTTTTTTTTTTTTTAATACTTTATTTTCTGTGATTAACAAGATTTAAAATAGTAATTTTTTAAGGAAACAAAAGTAAAGGCATAATGACTTGGGCTATTATTATAAGTTTTTTTTATTATTATTAAATATACATATTAAAAATTAGAAAAAAAGAAAAAAGAAGTATATATATATATATATAATTATGTTTTTTGTATTTCTTAAGCAGTGAGTAGTTCTTTTAAGTGAGTAAATTTTGATCCCAGAAAGATGATTTATCAACCTAAGAAAAATGGTATATTATCAGAATGCTCTTGTAGAGTACAGATTCCAGCCTTTTTGAATACGATTCTAGAAAACTGAAAAATAATAACTTTTTATTTGTATTGTGCTTGAGGAGATTATGTATAATAACCTAGTTCCAAAGTTTTTTTCGTCGTTGAAATGATGCTACTTTTAAATGCTGAGGGCCACGGTTTGGAAACTATTCATGTACACTAAGCGACAAAAAAAAAAAAAAAAAAAAAAGCCGCACTTGGATATTTTTCTTTTCGCCTTCTACAACCTCCAATTTTATCGTTTAAAATGCAAATTTTCGAACAGATTTTATTATGTCGTCCTCCACATACACTTTAGCTTTTAGTCCAGTGTTAAAAACAAAATGCAATTGTCAGGAAAATTGTAATTTTAGACATTATTTCGAAAATGGTAAGAATAAGACAGTTAACGATGCCACAAAAAGGAATAATTTTTGAAGGAAAATCAAAAAATATTTTAATACGTGAGATGGCAAATTAATTAAATGTTAACGAAATATTGGTAAAAGGGTTTTTAACAAGATATAACATTTTTTAGCCGTTTCAACCGGAAATTTGGTTTTAAGCGGCCATGTTGCTCATCCAAGCGAGATGACAATAAGTTAAAAAGCTATTCCTTATAAAATGGGTTTGTAGAACATTTAGAACATAAAAGAGACTCAGAAAAAGTGTTTAGCAGCATAATTTCTTTAACTACAGTGTAGCAACTATTAAACAAATCACATTTAAATGGCAGAAAATTTAAAAAATTTCCATTCTTAGTGAAGAGAATTGGGAAAGCAAGACCACAGAAGACTGAAAAAATAAAAAAATGGTTAGTTAATTATTGGGCTGAACTGGTTCTCTCTGATGAGTCAAGTTTAACTTATTTCGAGTTAAAGAAAACAAGCAGATCTGACAACGAAAATTTGACCGACTTAATGAAAATCGCACTTTTAAAACAGTGACACATTTTCCGTACATTATGATACGGAGGTGCATAACTTTTCAAACAGTCGGGCAAATTTTTATGCTCAAAGGATCAATTAACTCGAAATAAAACACAGTCTTTATAAAAATGGTGCCTGACCGACTATTTTGGAGGTATCTTGGACATTTCCACAAACAGCATTTCCAGATGATAATGCACCTTGCTATACAGTGTCCGTGGTGCGTTTATTTGATTCAAATTGTTGAAATTACCTATCCATCGCCCTGAGCACCTATAATACTGAAAATAATATCTTTTTTCACTCTAAGTTAAATTCCACAAAGAATATCATAGAATATCTTTTTTATTAGACCTCGAAATAGTCCTAATATAGCAGTCCTAATGAACTAGCAGTCCTAATGGCGAAACTGGTAGACGGGAAGTGCCGGGTTTGATCCTAGGCCGCACTTTGACCTAGCTGTTCAAAATTTTCCATTTTGTTTTATTAACTTGCTTAAATATGGGCTAAAACCACACCATACAGTCCAAGCCTAGTCAACTGGCTTTAGGTCTGACACTTACACCATCATTAAAACAGTGAACAGAAATAATTTCAGCATATTTCGAAATTTTTTTAGTTTTACAGGATTTTGACAAACTAAAATTATTTTGTAATTATTTTCATGCAAAATGATTATCAAAAGAATGAAATTTTTCTGATTATCCTTAATTTATATATCTAAAAAAGAAATTATTAAAATACTCATTTTTTTTTCTTCTTTTAAATTTCTTCTTATTAAAATATTCACAGTTATTGCAATAAACATTTCTAAGAAAAATTAAAACAATTTTATGCTTTTCCAAATACGATTTTCAGTTTATATATTATTATTATTACATCCTTACAAAACTGTAAATTTGAACATCCAGTTCATGCACACTATTAGTATGAATGGTGTTGCTTAAAATATTTAGGTTCAGATACAATAAAATAAAAGTAGGAACAAGAAAGGAAGTAAAATACAGAAATCTCACAGGTGAAGCAAAAACCTAGAATTCAAGAATACTAGAATACAAAATTC